>CAMTDV010000018.1:61355412-61817192 GCA_947069175.1 Scalesia atractyloides
ATGGACATTAGATATCAAATCTAGGTCCCTATGCTATCAGGATCGGTCCTACAAGTGGTATCAGAGCTAGAATAGCCTCATTTGATTGATATCAAGACAAGAACATCTCTAATTCTACTCCATTCTTCTTATTTTCTTAACTCTTACACTAAAATGAAGAATTTACGGGCAAATTCTGTCCAAATTTGAATATGTCATGTTAAATACATCATAGATAAACCCCTGAGAGTTTGGAAACTAAAATCAAACGAATTGGTGTCAAATTGTTGCAAAAACCATGTTTGAAAAAGTCATTTTGATCGAACTTGTTAGCCAAGTTCGGCCGAACTTGACTTAGAAACTCACTTTCTGAGTGATTTTCTATCAAGTTCGCTTGAACTTGTAAGTTTTTAAGAGAATTCTAGTTAAGTTCGCTCGGACTCACTAAAGTTTCATTTATATTTTATCAAGTTCGCTCGAACTTGATAAAAATCAGGAAATTTAAGCTAAGTTCGCCCGAACTTGAAAGGTTTTCTTGAAATTAGTTGTAAGTTCGCTCGAAGTGAAATTCAGAAAATTTTCAAATCAAGTCACAAGTTCGATCGAACTTGTGTTAAAATCTGAAATTCTTCATTCTCCCACTGCAAGTTTGACCGAACTTGTAGTAAGTCTAATCATTTTCAAAGTTTGAACGTGTTTTCAGCGTACGTGTGTCGATATTCGTGATGGATGATCTTCAGAGAGCGTTTATGTCAGGAGTGGGTGAGGGTCCGTTGTACGGATCGTTCTGGTTCTAATTTAGCTAACATAATGTAAACGTGCGGAATCCGTTAGCATAGGCGACATTGGATACATGTTTGTTACTGATTAATCACTATTTCATTGATTGTTAGATGTTACAGATACTGGAAACACTTGGACAGAGCTTCGCCTCTGTCGTGACAAAATCTCTGAATCTTACAAATGAAATGACAATGCTCCTATTTATAGGATGTCAATTTCGCTGGTGGGATGCAAGTTCGGGCAAAATTGCTTAGTCAAGTTCGGCCGAACTTGACTACAAAACATACATTTCAAGCGAACATGGCCTAAAACATACATAAACTTCGTCATTTCGCTCCTAGATACATACTGGATATTATACGATGACGTAGGCAACAGACATATGCATCAACATACTCCCCCTTGGATATTGTCATAGTCATCATTCTTCAATTAAGTTCTTGAGTCTTTAATGTTCTCTTGATCTTTATTTCTTGAATAAGTTCAACTTCCTTGATCTTCATAGCATCTACAATCATTTTCTCTTTTCTTCTCGACCTTGTCTTGATAAAACTTTAATCACCATGCTCCCCCTTGCTTTGAGCTTTCTGGAATTTTCAATCAACGTGTTTATCCAGCTCCCCCTTAAAATCAACTTCCTGTTTCAAAATTTCTCAAACATTCAAATAAACATTTCAGATTCAAACTTTGAAATTTCAAAACACAAACATTTTAAATTTAATCTTCTATCATTTTTAAACCCTCTCAGTTGATCAAGTCCAAATTAATGATCTTGAATATCTGATTTATGAATCAAGTTCAACTTAATGATCTTGATTAAACGATTTGACACTAAACTGACAAATTTATTCAAATGTAAGTTTCAACTTAATGAACTTTAAAACTTTTCAGATCAATTTGAAATTTCAAACTTTTGATCAGCAGATTTAGATTTTGAAAATCAAGTTCAACTTAATGATCTTTTTGTTTTTTATGTAATGAATATCAAACTCTAAGTATGTACAAACATATTTATAGGAATATTTTTTGTTGAGTTTGTGTTAAAGGATCATATCAGTTTTTGAGACATATCACTAGTACCATTTACCTTTTTATGACACTAAGTTTTAAACAAATTTACCTAGATTGTCGATATGTTTGCCTCTTAAACTTCAACACATTTCTCAATACGTTATGCAGAATTAAGAAACTTACTTAAGTATGGTTCCCATCTCAGAATATACTCCCGCATCAAGATTCCCTAGATTTCATCTTACAGGTGAGTATAGCGTAATTGATATCTGTATCTGGGTTGTGCGAGACCTTGAGAGCTCAAGTTAGTACCATCGTATCGACAAAGAGATGAAGGCTCGACTTATAAGGTAGTGTTCAAAATGGAATCTTTTTGTACTGCAATTGTAGTATCTTTCGATATTTTCAATTGAATGCAGTTTTAGAGGATTTTTGCAAAAGCATTATATAGAAGTTCTAGGCCATTGCTTATGCAAAATCAGAAGAACTTATATAATACCCCAGATATCAACTATCTATAAAGACCTCGTATCTCATAATCATGCAATCTCTCAAACGAAAGTTCGGAGTACTAAGTCCATATATCCGAGAGATGTTAATCCAAAAGTTTAAGCAGTTGTAAAATTTAGTTTATATCCCGGAAACACTTTATTGAACGTGTAAAGCCTAGCGACACATCCATAGTAAGACTTGTTTATACTTTTTAAACTTTACAAATCCTAGCATACTGTGATAGTCTACTAATGTACTATCATTTCCTTTTATCCACAAAACTCTTTTTGTCTTTTTCAATGTTTTTGTACTTTTTGCTTTTAATATATTTTTGGATTTTCTGAAAAAATTTTCTCCCCCTAAAATTCAAAAACATATTTTTGGGATTTTTGATTTTTAGAAAAAACATTGACCAACTGATGAGAATCACTTCAATTCTCCATCCATTACTGCTTCACAATTTTTCTTTTAAAGCTCTCTCCCCCTCATGATGACAAAAAGCTTGACACTTTTGCGTTTATAACAATTTAAATCCATGAGTTTTGTCTGTTCAACAGTGAGGGTTCTGTGAAATTTTTCAATTTTTTCTTAAAAAAAATTGAAAAAAAATTTAAGTAAACGTTATTTGAATGTATTTTCGAAAAATTTTCTCCAAAAATTTTCAAAATTTTAAAGTAAACATTGTTGGAACATGTTTTGTAAAAATGGCCTTTATATAAAATTTGTTAGCCCGGCCTTTCATCTTCAATGTGTGCTACGGAACTCCATTCTTAGTAATTTACTTTCATCTCAAAAGTTCCTGCACAAAAATTCAAACAATTAGTTGAATAGTGACACATAAGCCTTTTCAGTCTTAGGCGTTATTTCTTTTCACAATCAGGTTTATTTCAGACTTTCTCAAATTTCGGAAATTCCTCTAAACTTTCAATTTTCATTGATTGTGTAACTTCTTTTTCTTTTACAACCATGATTGATTTTTCATTAAAGCTTTCTTGAAATACAATGTTGAAACTCTTTGTCATTACCATTCGAGGACTCACTAGATTCAAAATTTGAAAACTTAGTAATAACAGGTTTCACCTTGTTTGTAATTTTTGTACATTGTTTCAAAAACTGAGTTGGTATTTTTAAATCTTCAGAATTTTTCTTATCAATATGAAAAAGGTTTAGGATTAATTTGTAGACATTTTTTAGCAATATGTCCAGTTACCCCACAAGTATGACACACCCTGTTATCATATCGATCTTTTCTATCAAACCATACACTCAAATCATAACATTGGTTTGACGTGTGGTAGCCATCTTTCCTGCTTCTCCGGTACATTTGATTTGATGTTGAAGCACTGTGGTCCGACCTGCACCACTTATTTTCAAATTTTGTGAGTTATGTTTTTCCAATTTGTTTGAATTTTTATAATGATTGGATGATTGTTCCGATGAGCTTTTATTTTTGTTTTGAAAACTTTTAAAACTTCGTTTTTGTTCTTCATTTTGCTTAGTAGGTTTTTGCGTTGAGCATTCGCCTTTTTCAGTAGATTGTAGAACAGTTTCTTGAAATTTTTCTTTTAGTTTTAAAAATATTTCATGTTTATCATTTTTAGCTCTTTCATGATCGGTAGTATTGTCACAATCTTCAATTATGGCATCGTCATAATTTTTAACAATGTTACTTATTGGAATTTTCTTTTTATTAAAATTGATCAGTTTTGGACATATATGATCTAATTTTAATGAGGAGGTCACAAAACTTTTCAATAATTTTTCTGAATTAATAGCTTTATTTCTAACAGTCTCAATTTCTTTTCAAGTTGAGCTATTTTCTCAATATGAGAATTTATTGCTATTTGATTTTCTATATTTAATTTTTCAAAAACAATTTTTTCATTTTTAAACATTTTAATTTCATTTTGAAAATCTACTACTTTGTAGTTTTTCATTTTCTAAAATATTTATTTTGTTTTCAAAATTCTTTTCATTTTCTTTTAATTTTTTATTTTCTAATGTCAAACTCTCAATCTCACTCAAGAGTTTGGCATTATCTGCCCGATAGTTATCTACATCAAAAACTGGACAGACTGGTTTAGAACTTGAAGATCCATATGTAGATGTACTTAAAAGTTGAGCCTCACAGTTCTTAACCACTATATTCTCTTCTCTCTTCAGCTGATATTTATTTTTCAGAGATATCCAGAGTTCTTTTGCAGTTTTGTACTCAGGCAGTAGTATCAAGATATCTTCCTTAACATATTGTTGAATCAGACTAATCATTTTCTTTTCAGCAAAATATTCTTCTTTCTGTTACATAGAATACTTGTACTTCTCTAGAATATTCTGATTCTCATCTTTTGGAAAAACATATCCTGTTTTGATCGCAACCCAACTTTGAAAGTGCATAGCTTGGACCCACTTCACGAATTTTCCTTTCCAGACTTCATACTCATCAAAACTTATCAACACTGGCGGCTGCATGGACCCCATTTCGTTTTCAAAACTAATTTATCGTTCAAAAAACACTTGAAAAATGATTAGTAAACAGATAATTTTTATAAAAATTTGACTTTTTAATCGACAATATTAACGTATCGGTTTGCTAAAAAAGTTAAAAATTTTTCAGAAAACTGTTTTTACCAGATTGGAGCTTTAAACTCGTCTCGTCGATACTAATCTAACGATATATGATGTCCGAGACGTTTTTTCTGAATTTTCATGCCTTAGACGTTTTTTTTGGAAACCTTAGACAAGTTCGGGCGAACTTGTAATAGCTTGTGAGACAAGTTCGGACGAACTTGTGCTAACAAACAATCAGATTTAACAAGTTCGGGCGAACTTGTATAAATTTTTAAGAAAATTTCACTTTTAAACAAGTTCGGGCGAACTTGTTAGAATTTTAAGAGGCTTTACAAGTTCGGGTGAACTTGTTACATTTTTTCAACAATATTTAATCAAGTTCGGGAAAACTTGAAGAAATTTGTTGAAAAATAAGCATGTTCGAGCGAACTTACCTAAAAATCTTGAAAATCAATCAAGTTCGGGTGAACTTGATGAAAAATTGTGAATTTTTCAGTCAAGTTCGAGCGAACATGTGTTTTCAAACATGGTTTTTTCAAATTTTCGACATGAATTCGTTTGTTTTAAGCTCTGATCTTTTCAAGGGTTTTACTATTATGGATTTTACGTATTATACTTGAAAATCGGTCCATTTTGTCCGTGAAATCTCCAAGAAAACTTAAAAAATAAAAGAATAGAGTAGAAGATGAGATGTTCTATGTCCGATGTCTTCAAATTAGGCTAATCCTGCTCTGATACCAATTGAGAGTCTGTTGTACGGATCGTTCTGGTTCTAATTTGGCTAACCTAATGTAAACGTGCGGAATCCGTTAGCATATGCGACATTGGATACATGTTTGTTACTGATTAATCACTGTTTCATTGATTGTTAGACGTTACAGATCCTGGAAACACTTGGACAGAGCTTCGCCTCTGTCGTGACAAAATCTATGAATCTTACAAATGAAATGACAAGGCTCCTATTTATAGGATGTCAAGTTTGCTGGTGGGATGCAAGTTTGTGCGAACATGCTTAGTCAAGTTCGGCCGAACTTGACTACAAAACATACATTTCAAGCAAACTTGGCCTAAAACATACATAAACTTCGTCATTTCGCTCCTAGATACAGACTCGATATTATAAAATGACGTAGGCAACAGACATATGCATCAACAGTGGGTACATCCAATGCCAATGTGATACAACAAGTCAACCTTGACAACGAAATGGGCACGTCCGTTAAACCTCCGAATTTAATGAGTATGGACGAGTACGAGGGATGGAAGGAGAAGTTCTGTTATTGGGTTCAAGCCATGCATTTCCAAAGCTGGGTGTCTATTGAGAGAGGTTATGTCATTCCGTTAGATGAAAATCAGCAAGTTCTGGAGAAGTACAAGTACTCCAGAATACAAAAAGATGAGTACATTGCTGAGAAAAAGATGATTAGTCTCATTATACAATCCGTTAAAGAGGATATTTTGGTCTTGTTGCCTGAATACACGACTGCGAGAGAACTATGGTTGTCACTACAAAAGAAATATCAAGGAAGCGCAGCGATGATTAAGAGTAAAAAAGCTCTTATCTTGAAGGAATTCGATATTTTTACCATGTTGAAGGGTGAGACAATGAAACAGATGATTGAACGTTTTTGTCATCTGAAGGTCCAAATGAGGAGACACGGTAATGAAAAGACTGAGCCGGAATACATCGACAAGCTTGCTGATGCGTTACCTAATGGAGAATGGACTACCTATCTCATGGTATTGAAAGAAAGTCACAACTGGGAATTATTCAAGCCGGCTACATTCATCGACAAACTAGAAGGTCATGAGATGGAACTTTTAAAGATCGCAAAGTCGAAGAATGCTAACATTGTTCAAGATGTTGGTCTATATTACAAGAACGGAATGCAAGACAGTATTTCTAGCCCAAAGATTCAAACAACATTCAATGCAAATATAAATTCTTCGCCACAGAATCTGAGTCAATCATATCCTCAATATGATCAAAGTCCACAGAGTTCTTCGTTCTCGAGCACTGGATCAAATTCATCATATCAGAGTCAAGCAAATCAGAATCAACAAACAGATTCTGATCCGAATGTGTACAAATGTAACATTGTTGTCATTCTAAACAACTTTGTTTCTGAGCAAGTTGCTAAACAACACATGGCACTTCTCGCCACAGTTCTAGAGTCGTATGAAAGTCTGGTGGCAGGGAAAATTGTTAATCTTGAATGACCGACGAAGACTACGATTAGGTGGACGAAGAAGAATTTGAGGTGATGGATATAAAATGGTCTTTAGCTTCTATCATTCGAAGGGTGACAAAGTTTGTTGCACTCATAGACCGAGATATCGGAAATTCAAGCAACAAGCTAGGGTTTGACAAATCAAAGGTCACTTGTTTCAGATGCCGATAGAAAGGGCATTTAAAGAGAGAATGCAAAAATCCTGAAGCAACGGGCAATCAGAGTCCATTTGGAGGTGGTAACGAATACTACAAGAAGTCGCTACAGTATAAACCATTTCCGAAAAAGACTCAAGTTGATATTCAAGATGAGTCATCCAACAATACCGAGAAGGCGATGGTTGCTTCTAACAAGGATGATGGCTTTGACTGCAATTCTTGTAATGGAAAGAAGACAGGAGTTGCATTGATGGCTGAGATTGTCAAAGATACATCTACTGAGGACGCAACTCTGGAGAATATTCTAATGGAGCAATATCTGCAACAACAAGAAGAAGAGGAGACTTATCTTTACATGAAGACACAAGGTATTTTATCTTCTAACTCAACTTCTAGTTTTGTAGGTAACTTTGACGGAAGTTCTCAGGAGTAAGTGGTCGAGGAGAAACCAGTTGATGATGAATTATCATTAATGTTGTTCAAGAAGTGAATGCTGAAAACCTCAAGGACATTGCCAATAAAGCTATGATGGCAAATCTTACCAAGGTAGGTCCAGAGGTGAAGGAAGTTGTCAAAGTGCAAGTTGTGGAGGTTGAGAAACCTTGCACAAAATGTACCGAGCCATGTGCTAAATGTGCCGAAAAATCACCAATCATCACTGAAGTCAATGTACATAATGAACATTTCAAATATGATTATCGTACAATGAAGGAAGCATATGACAAAATGAAAGATGATTATGGCAGGCTCGACAGAAATAATATTGAACAACACGATACTGTAAGGATGTTAAAAGGGACAGTAATGGATAAAAAAAGCAATAAATATTTACATCAACACCATTGCTGAAACGAAACAACAACTCCAGGACATGAAAATTGAAACAGAACGTGTTCAACAACTTTTAAGAAGTTATACAACTAACGCATATGTCATCGATCATATTCTTCCCACGATCTCGTCGGAAGAAATGATAAAAATCTAAAAAGAAAAATGGTAGAGAATACATCAATGTTCCTCCACCCCTTATGCGAGAAATATTGTCGCAAAACTGTTGATGGGATGGATAAGGCACTCAATTGAGTTATTATCTGAAAAGAAAAATGAGTTGCCAGAGAACATTGATGTAATCTACACTACATCAGATGATGACAATAATGCGGTGGTTGAAAATGTTCTGAATGATTCTGATGATAGCAGCTTTGAGAGCGCCACCTTGAGTTTGAACAGTTCTGACACAAAATCCGAAGATGATGATACATCATCGAAAGATGGTCTATGTGATGATCCTAACGTTGTCATGTACAAGGTTAAGGAATCTGATAGATTATACTTTGATGACATTTTTCTGATTCGGAACTTCAAAGAAGATCATTTGGATAAACTGTTCAAACTGGTTGAAGTTACATCAGAGGACCCGGAGAAAAATGAAAGGAAATTCTATTCTAAACCCAAAAGAAATTACAATAACTACCGGAGAAAGGGTGGTGATCATCCGGAAAACCGGAGAGCTGGGTTGGGTTCAGATGAGGAAGAAGAACCGGTTAAGAAAAAGTCACCATTTCACGAGTACAAAGATAAAAACATGAAATTTGTTTATGGGACAAGTACGGTTCACAAGGAAAGTTTGATTGGAAAACAATCAAATGATGAATTTAAGAAACAGAAGGAACTTTGAGATAAGGCCAAAGCTGCAAGTGCTATAAAATCCACTAGTGGTCATTCACATGATGATCGGACTTACTTCAAGTGTAATAAGTTGGTCATTTTGCACGGACTTGTCCGAAATCTAAGTCGGCCTATCTTTGAAGGAAAGAAAGTTCAGATGTTGTAAAACAAAAGCAACCAGAGTTTGTAAAACCTGTAATGATTTTGAGAAGAACTGAATCAAAACCTGAAGTTAAACCTAAAACTGAAAAGAAACTTGAAAATTCAACTTTCAAAAAAGGTGAAACTTCCTGGGCAAAAGAAAACAAGTTTTACATTAAAAAGGCAAACATAAAATCACAAACCTGGATTGCTAAGAAAAAGTCGACAATATCTAGGGTTATCAAGTCAGAACTTGTTATGACTGATAACAAGAAAAATCTAAATTTGAGATAAAAACTGACACTGTCAAATCAACAAAAGGTAAGAAGAAAGTGACCTTTGAAAATGTAACTGATAGTGGAGGCTCAGATGAAGATTATGAGGATAATTACCAAGCTTTTTATCCCAACCCCAAGACTAAGAAGGCTTGGGTCACGCAGTTTAACTAGATTTTAATATGTGTAGGGGCTCCAAAGATTCGTTCTTTCAAAGTGGATTTTGGATAGTGGAGCGTCCAGACATATGACATGGATGAAATCTCTTTTGTTCGACATTAAAGCCATTAACGGTGGATATGTTGGATTTATTGGTAATTAAGGTAGAAAGATGGTCGCCGAGGGAAAACTCTCCAACGGCGTAGTATCGTTTGATCGAGTGAACTACATTGCTGAGCTTGAGAATAATCTTCTGAGCATTTCGCAGATTTGTGACAAACAGTTCACGGTGCATTTCAATGATAAAGAGTGTATGATCTTAAAGCTGGGGTTCATAATATCTGATGAGTGGATTCTGATGCGAGCTCCGCGCAAGAACGATTTATATGTCTTAGATATGGGCGTCGCTACCACATCATCAAAATCAGCACAATGTTTTGTGATGAAAGCTACTGAGAAAGATTCTATTCTTTGGCATCGAAAAATGGTGCACATTCATTTACATAAAATGAATTTTCTGGTTCATAATGATCTAGTTGAGGGTGTTAATCTTCGGAGCTTCCATATGACTTATCACTGTTTAGAATGTAAAAAGGGGAAGCAGATCAAAAAGTCACATTCAAAGAAGCTTCTGAATTCAATTAAGCTGCCGCTTAAACGTCTCCACATGGATTTATTTGGACCTTTAAATGTTCGAAGTATTTCAGGAGACTTATACTTCTTAGTTGTGACAGCTGACTATTCGCGTTATTCGTGGGTTTTCTTCCAAGAATCAAAAGACGAAACATTTGAAAATTTGGTGATTCTTTTCAAGAAGCTAGAAAACCTTTTTCATCTCCCTGTCCGACGAATCCGCAGTGACAACAGCACAGAATTCAAGAATAGTAAGATGAAAGAATTTTGCAACGCCAAGGGAATTCTGCACGAATTCATGCACCCTATACTCCGCAGCAAAACTGTGTAGCCGAAAGGAAGAACAGAACTTTAATCGAAACTGCAAGGATTATGTTTGCAGACTCTAAACTTCCCGTAAGCTTCTGGAGTGAGGCGGTTGCAGCGGCTTCCTACACACTAAACAGAGTCTTAACTGTCAAACCATAGAAAAAGACAATTTTTGAAATGATAAACCGACGGAAGCCAAATTTGAAGTTTCTAGAACCATTTGGTGCGCCATGTACTGTCATCGATCAAGATGGTAAATTCGGGGCCAAATCACTTGAAGGTTTCTTTGTCGGGTATGCGAGTCAGCTAAGAAGAGTGTATGTTCCCTCGTTGAGAAAGGTAATTGAAGCACAACATGTGATTGCTTCAACCATACGGATCCTATTCAAAGAAGAGGTGACGCATGGCTGTTTAACTATCAAGATCTTTGGAAGTCATTCGAGTTGCCGGAAGAACCGTCTGAAGAAGAAATCGCAGCATTATATTATCTTCAACAGTCGGCAAATATGGAAAAAATCATTAGACCAGTTGTGGTTAATCAACCCACGTTGGATTCTTCGTCTTCTGAAGTAGGTCCTAGTAATAGCGGTGTTCAAGTTGAAAATATTTCTGAAGCAGAAGCAACACCGTCTATAATTCCATCGAATGTTTCTTCCGAACCAGAAAATGCAACAACAATGCCAAGTATGCCTCAGAATCAGAATTTTGACTCTGATGAAGCGCCGAAATTTGATGTTGATGATGAATCCTCATTGGATGAAGAAGTTGAGCAGATATCTATCAAGTTAAATCAATCTGCTAGCCCGAACAATCAGAACAAAGCTTCATCAAGTGCTCCTAATGTTGAATTGAACGTTGATCAAAACATCTCAAATCAGCAAAGCTCAGTAGATGTTCCTAGCGAAGAAATGCCAATATCATATTCTTACCATCCTTCAACGAATATTATAGGTTAATTGCAAACTGGTGTGCGTACAGGAAGCCAAATCAACAAAGCACTTAGTTGTTTCTACACCCGAGTTGCTCCTACTCAAGACTACTGCTACTATTCATGTTTCATTTCTCAAATAGAGCCAAAAAATGTTAATGAAGCTCTGGGTGATGAGAACTGGGTGATAGCAACGCAAGAGGAACTATTACAGTTCGAGAAATTGGGTGTTTGGAGGCTTGTAGACTTACCATTGAAGCAGAAAGCTTTAGATACGAAGTGGGTCTTCAACTGTACAAGGGATGATCGGGGAGTAATTATCAGAAATAAAGCTCGGTTGGTTGTCAAAGGTCTCTGCCAGCAAGAGGGTATTGATTACACAGAATTATACACACCGGTTGCACGATTAGAGTCAATCCGCATTTTCCTCGTGTTTGTAGCTTGGAAAGGATTTAAGGTGTACCAGTTGGATGTAAAATCCATATTTCTCTACGGTAAACTTCGTGAACAAGTGTACGTCGGCCAACCACCAGGGTTCTTCGATCCGCTGAACAAGAACAAAGCTTATCCCCTAGACAAAGCCTTATACGGATTACACCAAGCCCGAGAGCTTAGTACGAGACGTTATCGCAACATCTCGTTGGAAACGGCTTTACAAGAGGCACAGTGGATAGTACATTGTTTACCAGAGAAGTCGGAAGTCATCTATCATTGTACAAATCTATGTGGATGATATCATCTTCGGTTCAACGGATGATAATCTTTGCAAAGAGTTCGAAAAGATTATGAAGAAGAAATTCGAGATGTCCTCCATGGGTGAAATGAAATTCTTCCTCGGATTAAAGGTCGATTAGTTACCAGACGGCATATTCATTCATCAGAAAAGGTATGTTAACGACATTCTCAAGAAGTTTGAAATGGATAGCTCGAAGCCACTTTCGACTCCGCTGGCACTAAATCATGGGATTTGCATTGACAAGACGGGAACCAAAGTTGATGACACAGTCTATGATCGATGATAGGGTCTTTGATGTATCTGACGACATCGCGCCCAGATATCATGTATCCTACCTTCCTATGCGCGAGATACCAGTCTAGTCCTCGAGTGTCACACATGCAGATAGTCAAGCGAATTTCCGATACTTGAAGGGATGTCCAAGCACCGGCCTGTGGTATCCAAAGAACGATAATTTTGATCTTACGGGATATGCTGACTTAGCTTCGGGGTGGACAAGTTGAACTCTAAATCTACGACTGCGGGTTGCCAGTTCTTCGGAACTCGTTTGGTAACATGGTAATGCAAGAAACAGACCATGGTCGTTCTCTCTACCTGTGAGGCAGATACATTTTTGCTTCCAGCTGTTGTTCTCAAATCCTCTCGATTCAACAACGGATGAGGGATTGTGGTTTGCAGTTTCTTGATACGCCTTTATTTGTAGATAATAAGGCAGCGGTCGATATCACGAAAAATCATGTTCATCACTCACGCACTAAACACTTTGAAATTCGTTATCACTTCATTCATGACTGCTACAAAAAGAAGTTGGTGCGAATAGAAAAAATCCACACCGATGAAGAAAAGGCTAATTTTTATACCAATGCATTTCCTTTAACAAGATTTAAATATCTCATGAGGCTTAACGGTATTAAAAATTTGCTGACAGGTGCGGAAGCTGAGGTTGAATACGGATCCGACGACGAGTTCACGTGATCCACATTGGTTTGTCTATCTTTTAGCTTAGTATTTCTTAAAACCTAAAATCCAAAAATATGTTTTTGATTTTAGGGGGAGAAAATTTGAGAAAATACAAAAACATATGAAAAATCAAAAAGTACAAAAACATTGAAAAAGACAAAAAGAATTTGTTATCACAAAAGGAAATGATAGTACATCAGTGGACTATCACAGTATGCTAAAGAAATGTAAAGTTTAAAAGTGATAAACAAGTCTTACTGTGGATGTGTCGATAGGCTTAACACGTTCAGTAAATTGTTTCCAAGATATAAACTAAATTTTACAACTGCTTAATCTTGTGGATTAACATATCTTGGATATATGGAGTTAGTACTCTGAAATTTCGTTTGAGAGATTGCCTAATTCTGAGATACGAGGTAGATAGTTGATATCTAGGGTATTATACAAGTTCTTCTGATTTTGTGGAAGCAATAGCCTAGAGCTTCTATAATACTTTCGGTATAAACCCCTATACTGTATGCAAAACTTGAAAAAAATCAAAAGATCTAATCATTTGCAGTGCTGAAAAGATTTCATAAATGGAACACACCTTTAAGTCGAGCCTTCATCTCTTTGTCGATACGATTGTATTAACCTGAGCTCTCAAGGCCTCGCATTAACCCAAATACATATATCAATTACGCTATATTCACCAGTAAGATGAAATCTAGGGAATCTTGATACGGGAGTATATTCAAGAAGTGGGAACCATAGATAAGTCAAGTTTCATAAATCATACCTAACATATCTTGGAACAATTGAGAAACGTGATAAAGTTTAAGTGGACAAACATATCGACAATCTAGGTAAACGAGTTTAAAACTTAAAGGCATCTAAAGGTCAACGGTACTTGTGATATGTCTCAATCAACTGATATGATCCTTAGACATGAATTCACAAAAATATGTCTGTAAATATGTTTGTACATAGTTTATATTGTTCTGGACATAGTTTATCTGCTTTACAGATTAAAACCAAAAAGATTTTTAGTGTGTTTTAGCATAAACTTACAAAAATACAAAAGATTTTGTTTCTACATTGTTTTCAGCAAACCAATGATGGAGAACGGGTCTTCGAAGTCTGGTAAGGTGCTAAAACTGGTGGGAATCTAATTGACAACGGGCTGGGAGCTAATCTGTAAAAAATTGGAAAAGCAAAAACGATGAAAAAGTTCATTAATTTGAAACTTTGATTTTAGAAAAATTTAAAAAATTCAACAGTTTGTTCATAACTGGTCAACCGGGGTCATTAACTTGGACTCGGTAGACAAATCAGTTAACCAAGGTCATTAGCTTGGACTTGATCAACTGAGTGGATTTTCAGAACTGGTAATATGTGAAAAGTTCAGGGACTAAAATTGCAAAATCTTGAAAGTTCAAAACTTCGTATAAGCAAGTTCGGCCAACTTGCTTAACAATTTAAAGTTTCATTTGGTAACAAGTTCGACCGAACTTGTGTAGAGATTGTTAATATGAATCAAGTTCGACCGAACTAATAATGGGCTTTTAGAACTTGGGTTTACAAGGTCCCCTGAACTTGCTAGTGTATAAATACAAAGCAAGTTCGAGCGAGCTTCATTAGTTGTTACCAAAGGTCCTCTGAGCGAACTTAGCAAACTTGTGCGATTATTCAAAATTGTCCAGAAACTACCGTTACTCTGCCAATTTTTTAGTTGATTGTGGTTATTTTCACATCACTCTCAATGGTTGAGGTGAGAAATTGCCATTTGATCCGTAAATTGAACCTAAATCAATGAACTAAGATCTGAAAATGTTAAAAATGTTAGTTCTAGGTGTTATATGGACAAATTGGACTTATAATTGGTATAATCATCAAAAACCGACCATGGATTTGAAAGGAAATTGATCAGATTGAACTATATCAGTTTTTGCATGTTTTTGGTGGAGAAGATGACAAGTTCGCCCGAACTTGTTCATCAAGTCCGGTCGAACTTGCATCATAAATCAATAAAGTTCATTGTCAAACCTTAGGTTCGAGCAAACTTAGAGTATAACATGAATTTGTGAATAATGTGAGAAGTTCGACCGAACTTAGGTAATAAAAACATAAATTAATATTTACAAGTTCGCCCGAGCTAGTGTTGAAGTGAATGAACTTGTTTTTCTGACATGTTCGGGCGAAATTGTCAATGATGTTTGTAAATTCAACATCAAGTTCGCCCGAACTTGATGTATAATGTTGAAAACAATTGTAATTTTTTCTCGAAATGCGTGCTAAATGTTTTGCGTCGATTTTCATGTTCCAGTTCCAGCAAGGGTAATCACGATGGATTTTTCCAAATTCCACAACACCTGTATTACGCTTGACAAGGCGTTGTGTCCATTGCTGAAGGAATATTAAAGCATTTTGAAGTTTCTGAAGGATTGTCCGATTCATCGCGCTATCACAGAAAGAATGGTGTCTTATCGATCACACACTTATCATTTTTGGATGAACACTAGTCTTAGTGATGATAAGAAGACTATTACTTCATCAATACAAATCAGAGATGAGAACAAAGAGATCACAATCACTGAGGAGGATATTCTCAGGATCTTACAGTTTAACGACGACAAAGATGATCCTATTTTTCTAGACGAGAAGATGGTTCGAGGTTGTTTTTATAGAATGGGATATAAAGGAAGCGTGAATAAGTCGACACTGAAGAAAGGGGAAGTTCCAAACCCTTACAAGCTTCTCATGCGTGCAATTATACACACATTCAGCCATCGTAAAGTAGGTCTCGATGACGTTCAAGACTATATGGCTTGTATGGCTACGGCGTTGATTCTGAAAAAGCCGCTCAATTATTCAAAGCTTGTATTTACTCACATGTCGAAGAATATGGAAGATACAAGATTGTGTTTGTATCCGAGGTTTGTGCGAATGCTCACCGACGAGAAGTTTACAGATATTGCATGTGATCCAAATGATATTCTATACTTCAGTCATCTCAATGAAACCACTGTAAAGAAGTTGTTAAAGTTCCAGAAACAGGATACAACACAAGTGGCAAAACCAATATTTGGGGCGTTAAAGAATGAAAATTATGTTGCGCCGGGTGGAAACAAGTGGAGAAACGACGATAGTGGTGATGAACAAGAATTAAATACTGAAAAGGAATGGTTTAAAACGTTCAAGCCGAAAGCTCGCAGTGAATGGTTCTTAAAAGCTGAGGTCGAGAAGAAAAAGAAACGAGTGTCCAAGAAAGCTGACACTATGCTTATAGATGAAGACAAGCCTGAAAATGTGCAAACAGAGGCTGGTTCTAGTGCAGCAGTAGTGACAGAGAGTCAGGAAGTTGAAAAGACTACTCAAGAGGACGATGTGATTCTGGCAACTTCTGAGAATGAAGATGATAGTGATGATTTGCTCGAGAAAGCTACTAAGAAGTCAATAGCAGAAACATAAGCAGAAAAATTCAAAGAAACTGATGCTGACTTTGATCCTGAATTAGAAAAAGAGTCTGATGAAGAGAGACCAAAGAAAAGGGCAAAGCATGTGAAGTCTGCAGTAGCTTCAACGTCAAAGACTACAGGGTCTCCAAAGACTAAAGGCAAAAAGACAAAGAAAGCTCAAAAACCTGCAAGTAGGAGATACGTCGGAAAGCCTAAAAGCACAGAAGTCACACAACAACCTTCTGGTGCATAGGAGAAAGGAGTTACACAAGAACCTCCTACACAAGAACCTCCTGTTGTTATTTCTTCTGAAGTTGAACGTCCAGGAGTTACACAAAAACCTCCTGAGTCAGTATTACTTGAAATTCCGGTGATTCAATCTCCTGATCCTAAAGTTGTTCATCCTGAAAGCTCAACTCCAAAGGCTTCTACACCAAAGGCTGATACTCCTAAATCGACACAAAAAACTCCAAAGACAAAGATATTTGGTGATATTCCAAATGTGCCGGTGGATCTTCAATACTTAGATGATTTCTTTCCTGAAACAGATGTTGACGTTCTTAAAAAGCGTGTGAAGATCTTGGCAGATAAAGTAGCAAAGAATGAAGCTAAAAGGCCGAGCTAATCATGAAAGTTAATCAAAGCTCTGTTGAGAAAGAAATGATGGAAGATAAGATCAAGGTGTTGGAAAACGATCGAGAATTCTTCAAGGCACTAATTGACAGCTTACAAGATGCTAATGAAAAGCTACAGACAGAGATTGCTGTGTTGAAAATGATACAAGCCCTAAATGATAGAAGATTTACAAGGATGCAGAATGTTTTATCAAATAGCCTTGGTATTGATTTTATTGCTAAATATGATCGATTGGAAAGGCAAGAAGCAAGAGAAAGAGCTGAGAAAGAGCTTGCAGAAAGTGGAAAAGGTAAAGGTGTTGAAGGTGATGCACCAAAATCTTTTGAAGCCGAAAAGCCTGTTGATGAAAATGTTGAAAAAGCTTCCGAGTCCGAGATTTTTAAGGTTGAAGAATTGTCAAGCCTTCTGATACTGTGACTGTCACTGAAGATAAGGGCGATGATGAAGCAGAAAATGAAGAAAAAGATGATGACTACCAACTGATGATCCTAAAGATGATTCTGATCACGATGGAGGAAATGATGATGATCCGAGTGGTACAGGGATAAAGGTGGTTGATGCAGCAATGAATGATGAATTTGACTTCTCTAATCTTCTAAACGATGAAGCGAATGTTATGGATCATCAAAATCAGGGGAGTCAGGGCAAGCAGGGCTGTCAGACGAAGTTGATATGTCTAATGCTATTACTTCTGCACAGCCTGTTACTGCAATTTCGACAAAGCCTTTGATACTCATGCTCAAACATAACATCGAAGAAGGTGAGTTCGTGCACAATTATTCCAAAGAGGATTTGGCAAAGTTGATTGATGTTGATGCAGAATCACTTGACTTGATTTCGAAGAACAAGTTTTGAACCTAAATACATTTGAGCCTAATGAGTATCACTATCAACGAACATACAAGGCAAATGAATACAACAGAGTTATTATTGAAGACTGGTCCTCTGATGACGAGAAAGATGAAGCTGAGAAGTACGTTGGTCCTAATACAGATTGTTTCCCAACTTTCGAGGAGATGTACAAGCAGTTGAATGAGGATATGTTAAAGGAAAAAATAGTTGAATCTATTCGTGATGGAAAAGTTCAGAAGCCGATGTCTAAGGAAGAGATCACTCAAGCTAAGAAATCCTGGTTTAAAGAAATGCCACGTGAAAGAAAGTTTCGACGTCCACTAGCATCCTTTAGAGACAAAGATGTGTCATTATGTGATATTTTGAGCTGGGGGTTGTTCAAGGAACTAAATGTGTATGCCACTAAACGAGAATTTGGAGTTCAATATTTCAAATATCTGGCAGATTTCAAGACGCTACCTTACTGGGATGTTGAGGAGCTTGTTCAGACAAGGAATGTAACGTACCATATGAAGTTCATTGATCAATTACTGTGGAAAATGATCAAGTTTGAAGCATCACAAGGTTTCAAATACTGGAAGCCTTTTATAGCGAAGCGTCGTATCAAAACAAACAAGAAGACTAGGGAGAAAGACATTACCTTGATCATGAAACGTCCGAGAGAGATGAGAAACATGCCTTTGATGCCGATCGAACAAGACTTTTATCCTTTGTTTAAGTGGTGGCAGATTGATCCTAATACTTATGAAGCTGTAATTGTAATACGATTTGAAGGTCATCTGGATATTACTAAGGAAAGAGTTGAAATGTTTGGAGCTCAAGGTCTGAGAGGGTTGTGGAGAACGATTAGGATACTAGACCCGATGTGGCTAGTAAATTGCTCGAAGGAAGACATCAAGCGTTGTTCTACACCAAAGATTGTGTTTGAAGAACGTGAAAAAGAACACACTATGCAACATCAGAGAGTCATCAATGTATGCTATTCATGTGAAGTGAACTCTGGTAGGATGTGGGAATCGAGTTGGAGGGATCTTGAACATGTAGAATTTCTGAAAGAAGAAAAGCGTCTCGAAGAGATAAATGAAAGAGGTAGGGTGGCAAGGCTTAGAAGGTTTCAATTTATGAATAAAGTGCCACCTACTGATCAGACGCTAGATCTAAAGCAGGAAAGACGAAAGTAGCCGTACAAAAACTTCTTTGGTCGTACGCGTTAATGTTTTATTGAAGACAGAGGTTTGACGACTGATAAAAGACGAAGATGATATCCAAGGGGGAGTCTGTTGGTGCAGAATGTCTATGTCTTAGTCTTACATCGAGTCTGTATAGATTAGAAGTGAATAAGCTAGCGAAATCAAGTATATATGTAATTGAGGGTCAAGTTCGCTTGTAATGATATGTTAATGTCCAGTTCGGCCGAACTTGACTAGGTTAAGTTCGCCCGAACTCACTCCTCCACCAGCGAACTTGAATCCCTATAAATAGCTAGCTTGATCTTGTCATTTGTAACTTTGGTGCTCTGAGTAGCGAAGCTCTGTCAAACTGGAGATTTGAAGTTTATCAATAAAATTGACGTTTAACTGATTAAATCTTGTTATTTGGTAATCGTGTCATAACATTTCCGCTATTATGGACATTAGATATCAAATCTAGGTTCCTACAATGGTCAAAGCTGAAAGTCAAACACTGTTTGACTTTTACCTTGAAATAGCTAAAATAAATGAAACAACATAAGGACATAGCACTTACTTGTGTTGATGAACACTTGAAGAGCTCCAAGAAGAAGAATGCTAAGATGGAAGGCCTTCACAAAGGTGGTAGCACTCCAACTTAGAGCAAGAGGAGAAGAATGAGAAATGAGCAAGGAAAAATGGTAAATAAGATTTCTATTTATAGGAATCTTGAAGCCATAAGATCATCACAAGTGTCCAATGTGTTAGCATGATCTTAGAAGGGCTTAAACAAGTGTCAAATGCAGGTGAGAAGTGGCAAAAAATCGTTTTGGTTAGTGTCCAAGAGAGTTAACAAGGAGCTGGCACATTTTTGCTGTTCTGGCTCCTGGATGCGGACTGTATGGACTTTTGGATGCGGTCAGCATCCACCCTTGCTGGCACAAAGTTTCAGAAATTGACAGAACAGGCTCCTTCACTACTTTCATCGCGTTTTGGCACTTATAACACCCGTTAACCACATTTTAAGCTCTATAAGGATATTAAAGTATAGGGATCTTCAAATAAGTCCATAAATGTCCAGGGTGCTGGTTCGTTCGGTCGGACGGTTGCGGTTTTCGGTTAATTACGACGGAAATCGTAACGAACGCGCAAATGACCGTAAATGCGCAACGAAGGATATTTTTGCATTCCAATCACTAAAATACAAGATTTTAATGATTACAAAATTTTTTGGATGTGCATACATGTTCCGGGTTAAGAAATAAGCGTAACGGCATAGTTTCATAGAATTTACAAAATAGCCCCTGAGCTTGAATAAACTTGTTTTTGCCATACCGAACCCTTCAAAACTTATTTCTAAGTTATGTAAAGGTTATTTAAGGTATGTTAAGCTTGTGACATTGTTTCGGAGGGTACGTCGCTACGAGAATCGGCAGACTTTCATAGTTTGTCGTAAATAATCCCTGTGATCGAATAGGCTTGTTTTTGACATACCAAACTCTTCAAAACTTATTTCTAAGTTATGTAAAGAATATTTAGGGTATGTTTAGCTTATGTCACTATTCCGGAATACACGTTGCGTTAAGCTAATTACGTTTACGTATAACTTTTCCAGAAATTGTTTAAGAGCTTAATTTTGAACAAGGATTGATATTATGCAATTGTTATGGATAAATTTCATAATTCAATGAATAAAACTCAAGGTTTATTGCTTATGAAATTGTTCGGGATTTGATAATGAAAACTGAAGACACAGTTGTCACACTTCTAGCTTTGTGATTTTAACAACTTGTTTAAATTTTGGGGTCTGGCTTTAGCATTATCTCTTTGTTTTCTTTCTCCCCCTTTTTGGCATCAGCTGTATCAACTAGTATCATTGTAGGAGGAGAAGTACCAGTGGTTTGAAGCAAATGTGCTTTGATGGCTTTAATATCTACAAGTGTGTCTTGATATCTTTCATCAACCGTATTTTTGAATAGATGCATGTGCTACTCATGTTGAAGATCAACATGTTGTCTTTGTTGTTGAAGCAGAGGATACAAGAGTTGCCATAGCTAAGAAGTGGTTGATGATGGTGTAGCAGTGGATTGACTTTTGGAAGTTTGTAACATCTGTTGCATCATATTTTTGATATCAGCAACAGATGATTCAATACTTGATACTCTGTCTGTCAATTCCTTGTATCTTAACTCATCACTAACTTAATAGGATCATCTGAACTCCTACCAGTGGTATTTTTATATGTGTTATCATTAGCAGAAGTGTCCTTCATAGCTTTAGACAGAGATGGCCCTTTTTTCTTGGAACTTGGGACTTCCCACATAAACAGAGGTTACCTTGGTCGACTCAACATTGGTTGCCTTCAAGAGAGTCTTATACATGTAACCACTGCCCAACTGAGAACTTGGGAGTTCTGCAATTGTAGTGATTACTCTACTTGAATTATCACCAAGGGTTACATGTAACCCAAAGGATGTAGCCTCCTCAACTGTTGATGGGATAGCAAAGATAGAGGCATCCGACTCAGTCACATGTTGGAGTATATCCTTAGTGATATATTGGTGAGAAGAACTTATTTTTGTTTGATCCATATCTATGGTATTCAACAGAGGTATGATAGTTGGTGGAAGATTTGTTGGTGAGGGTTGTGGTGTAGAAAATGACATTGCCCTGGGAGAGGGGTTAGGGAAGATAGAGCCAAGTGGATCTAGAACTTCATATTGTGGTGTCCCTGTGCTTACAACTTGTTCCTTTGTGAGGATTCAAGTGGAGTTTGGTCTAAGGGGTAAGATCTTTCTAACATCTGTTGTGAGGAAGTAGCAGCAGTGTTTTCAGGTGACTTTTGTGTTGTCACTGAGTTAACCTCTGGGATCTCATCTTCTAGAGGACCCTTTTTGGTTTTTGGTTTGGTGGGCTTTTTGGATTTTAACTTTCGTTTCTTTTTGGAAGTTGCTAGTGTGGGTTTCAAAGCATTTGTTGTACTACTTTGATCACCAATAGGAGTGGGTTGAGCTTGTGATGTTGTTCTAAAATTTGCTCAGCCCCCTCTACTTGTGTTTTTGAAACTTTTGATTGGTTGGTGATGCGTGTAAAAACTTCATGTGTTAGGCTTCCATGAGGAGTCACAGCACCTTCTTTAACATCATCACCAACTTTCTTTTAAAGATAAACACTTAAAAATCTAGGGTGCATATGAAAAGGTGAGCGACCCTTTTTGATGTCGTCAATATTTGTCACCAAGTCATTGACCAACACTTGAGAAAAGTTAAAATCAAATTTTGTCAAAATTGCATATCCCAAGTATTGCATGTTTAAAGGTATCTCATTAAAAACAGTTGACTTGGCCGACAAACATGTCAACAATGTGTGAAAGAAAAATTTCATTTCAGCAGGAAACTTAGGTTTATAAATGGTTTTACCTATAAGTTGACCTTCATACCCTCTTTCAATGAATTCGTTGTGTAGATCAGGGATAGGAAAGGAAGTAGCATGATTTAGGTCATTTAAACCAAAGACCTCTGAAATGAAAGCAGGGGTTACTTCAAAAAGTGTTTTTCCCACAGTGGAAACAATGCCATAAGGTTTTTTCTTTGTGTAATGAACTTCGGCATTTGCCAAAAACTGACGTAATGATTCTTGATAGATTGGGGCAGTGATTTCCATGAGTTCTTTGTACTTAGACTCTATTAAGGTTTCGATCATAGTATGATAGTGCCTTTTTGAGACAGTTTCTTCAAGAATGGCGGTATAATTATGAGGTGTTTTGATGATAAGAGTCATGGTGATTGTTTCGAAGAAAGAACAGTTGCGAAGAAGAAGAAGATTTGAGAGAAAACCGCTTTTAGAATTTTGAATTCGATACGGCAGAGTAAAAACCTCTGATTGGGATAATACAGGGTTTTATAAAGTGAAAAAGTGATGATGACGTTGCAAAGAGCTGAAGGCTATCATCTGTCCACGTGTATCCTCTGATAGTGGATGGAAGACAGGTGTTGTAAGAAACACTGCTGGGTGTCAAGAGTGGATGGGAACAGTGTTTTGATTTTACACTATCAATGGATAAGGTCAACACAGTGGTTTGACCAAACAGAGGATACACTTTGACAGTGGAAAGATTTTCAAGCACATCAGTGGTTTCAAAGAGAACAGTGAATAGAACAAACTTTTGAGATTTATTGAAAAATTTCAATTTGAACTATTTTTAAGGATGGATTTTTGAATTTCTGAAAACAATTTTATGCTATTTACACATGGAACACAAAACTTTGCTTTTAATCCATGTTTAGCATTCCAATTCTAGAGATCAGACACTCAAAGGTTGATGTATCTAGTGCATTGGTTAGAACATCTGCCAGTTGATCTTTAGTATGGAGATGTTGTAAAGAAATCAAACCTTTTTCATAGCAATCTATAACAAAGTGATGTCTGATGTCAATGTGTTTTGTTGTGGAGTGAGAAACTCAATTTTTAATGATGTTTTCAGTTGCTTGACTGCCTATCTTGAGAATAGTCTTTAAGGCAGTTACACCAAAATCCAGCAATTGGATTTGAAGCCACAAGAGTTGAGTAGTGCAACTTGCAGCAGCAATATATTCTGCCTCAACAGTGGAGGTGGATACTGCAACTTGCTTTTTGCTTTGCCAAGACACTAGGAAATTACCAAGGAATTGAACACCTCCTGATGTGGACTTCCTTGTTGTTTGGCAACCAGCAAAATCACTGTTTAAATAACTAGGCTTTGGGTGCTCATTTTGGACCATACAGTGCTTTGTTGAGCTTGTACACGTGATCAAGATGAAATGCATCTTCAAATCCAGAGGTTAACACACATACACTGCTTCCTTGATCTTTCCATATAAGAATGCACTTTTTATGTCCATTTGAAAAACTTTGATGTTGTGGTTAGCAGCAAAGGCTAAGAACAATCTGATGGCTTGTAACCTTGCTACAAGAGCAAAGGTTTCATCATAGTCAATGCCTTCTTCTTGTCCGTAATCTTGAACCACGAGCCTTGTTTTGTTCTTGACAACAATACCCCTTTCATCAGTTTTGTTTTTGAAGACCCACTTTGTGCCAATTTGACATACATCCTAAGGCAGTGGTACAAGTTCCCAAACTTTTTGTCTTTTGAATTGTAGGAGCTCCTCTTGCATAGCTTCTACCCAACTATTGTCTTTTAGTGCCTCTTGGTAACTTGACAGGTTTGTGTTGAGTGATATGGAAAGCCCAGCAAAAAGAACAAATGTTTTGGGATTGCTCTTGTGAGCACTCTCAATTGTGAGCACTTGTGCAAGTTTACTTGTTTGCATCAATCCTTGGTAAAGGATGACTTTTGAATTGTGGAAAATCAACACTGCTTGTATGGCATATGATTTGATGTGAAGTTGGAGGTATGAGTAACTATGTTGCTTGATTTCAACATCTTTAATGGAAAATCTAGTTGAAGAGGTAAAGGATAACGGTTTGGTGGGGATTGTTTGATTTTGTTAACATTGGAACTTTTACATTCACAGGTTTTATTTTAGGAGTTTGCAGAGGTTGAGATCAACATGTTGACCCAGCATTTGGCAAGTTTTAAATGTTATTCAGCATACTGCTCATCATTGGTGGATAATGAGACTTGAATTGGGAAGACCTTTAATTGATCATAGTGAAGATTGTACGTACCTCAGATTAGTCCTATAACTTCAAATGTTAATCATCTAATGTGAAACAATGTCTACAGGATATATCGGTGGGTATTTTATTGAAAGTTAAAAATTCATTAATTCATACATTCAGTTTCTTTGTCTAGTTTGGTTCAAGTTAAAAACATTGTTTAAGCTTTAGCATGGTTGAGTATCCAAGAAAATAACCACAATCAACTTTGGCTATAAACATTGAAATTGAATCTTTTAAGTTTAAAATTGTCACACACCTCAATTTCCACTTGCAGAGTTTTACCGCGAGGCGTGTGAACAAACTAGAATCTGAGACACTAGTAATATCGAACGACTCTATATGATTTATTTAAACGTTTTCCAAAAACATTTGTTTACCCATTCATAATTATTTTCTATTTGTCTTAGTTTGGTTTCAAAGTTTAGCGGAAGCATTAGTTTCTAAGTTGTGTGGAAGCATTAAAGTAGAGTAAGGTAAAGTAACGGGCGCCAACACAAACGCCAAAAACCAAAATCCCAAACAATATTCGTAAATGAGACTCGATAAAAATATGTCTTGGTCAATGCAAGTGAGTGCACCTAGCTCTCCTAGCGTCATGAGAAACATGTAAAGAAACAAGTGTCAACATTAAAGAAGAGTGAGTTCACAGGTTTTTATAAGTTCACAAGTTCGGTTAAAAGTTTGTTTCCCCCGTTATCCCTAACCCGGGATAACGATATAGTTCCATTATCCCTAACCCGGAATAATAATATTGGTTCCATTATTCCTAACCCAGAATAATAATGTTGGTTCTATTATTCCTAACCCGGAATAATAATGATATTGGTTCGAAATTAAGTTCAATGTTAACATGTAGGTAGCGAGCCTAAAGTTACGTCACACAAGTGTTCGCGATCGAAGCTGACTGTTGTGCCTCCGTGTTGCCAGGCCTATTACTGACCATTGCGAAAGTTAGGCCAAATTAATCACCCGTTGACCATACCCGGTCGGCTAGCGTGAATAGCTCGGGTGGGGCTTGTCGGGCCCAGTAGTCTAGTTATAATTTCCCCGCTATCTAACCCAGTACTAACGATCCCAAAGTTTGTCGAGGACTTCCGTGATATAGCTGCTTAGTGACCATAACGTACATTAACATTAACTTAGTTACCGAGTAGTTTAACGACGTTAATTTCGCATATCGTAAAAATATAGAGTTATAGAATGTATACATGTTTCTCCCCTGTTGTTTAAAACCGGATAAAATAGGGGCCGTGAACTCACCTTTAATTGCTCAGTTAGTGTAACACAGAAGTAGTAAATGATGGGACCGCTAATTGCGTCCTAACATGTCAATCGATTTAAAGTTAGTGTGTGAACACACTGATACAAACCCTACGCATAACTAACACACAATGCGGCACACATAATAACAATTTCGAAAACACAATCATGCATGCAAAGTATCATCATACTAAAATAGTGATCAAACCAACTTGTCATAAACACAAATCAACTCATACAACACTTTGGTACACACATACGCAAGTTATCATGTTTCAGATTGTACGCTCATAACTAAGCTGTTTTCGAGGATTTCTATAAAATAGTTCCAACGTTCTAAAAATTCCAATTTCTTTACAGGAGATGTCAACTAAACTGTAGAATTTAATGTAAACTTTTCAAGTCCTAAACTTTACCAATTATTTATACACATTTATATACTAGGCTGCAGTCAGATTCCTCGCTTTCTGACTGCAGTCCACGGGAAAAATTATTTAAAAATCATCGTTCATCCAATTAACAAAATTCCAGTGGGAGTTTTCGGAAATTTCCGTCTCCAGTTACTGTACAAATTTCGTGACCCAACCCTCTACAGATTATGAGATCTGACTCGATAAACAACTAGCAAATTTTCAGAATTTACGCAGCTTCAGCTGCTCCACTTAAATGACCACTTAAAAATAGCAAACGACCTCAGAAAAATATGAATCCAGCGCCATTAGAAGCGTTTTTCAAAAATATACGTTTTAGGCTTCAGAAAATTCACTTTTCGATAAATAATGACCAGGTTACAGCCAATTGAAGTTGGCCGTAAATACTATTCAGCAACCTGTTTTCGACTTTCATCGCAATAGAACACGCTTAAACGATCAAGACTCTAATTAACAATGATCAAGAACAGGTTTATTTGTCATATATCATCATGTACATCAATACCCATGCAAACCCTAATCATATGATATGATTTTTATCAACAAAAACGCAGCCTATGATTTTTATATTCATCCAAACATCACAATCGCAAAAACTCGCACAATCAACCGAACTAAACATAAATCATAACACTTTTCATAACAATGATTCAAACAATACATACAATCATGATCAAGATTTCACAAACCCTAATGTGATTTGCAAAACATTAAAATCCTAACCTTGATACGATGAAGATTAGCGAACCGGGAACGAGATTGGAATCAATCCGGGTAGAAAGCTTGTGCGTTCGAGAGAGGGGGGGGGCTGCCGTCGGCTTCTTAGAGGCTAGGGTTTGTGTTTGTTTTTTTTTATCATATAACCCATGTATGCCCTTATTTATATAAAATAAGGAAAAGAAGGAGAAAGGGGGTGGGGTGGGCTTGCGACCGCAAGGGGGGGCGGTTTGGGTGAGTAACTTGGGCCTCAAGTTTAGGCTAGTTCCTTGGCCGCAAAGAGGTGAGGTTGATCCGTTTCGTGGTTCGGTTCAGTTCGGTTATTTATTTATTATATATATATACACATATATACATATATGTATGTATATATATATAGATACATATATGTATGTATATATACATACATACATACATACATACATACATACATACATACATACATACATACATACATATATATACATATATGTATATATATATGTATGTATGTATGTATGTATATATACATACATATATGTATATATATATATATATATTTAAAACTAATAATCGCGAAATCAAAACGTGATATAATAATTCACAAACGTCTAATAACACATAGCACGTAATTTGCCCAATGCATTCAAAAGTTAGCGTAGTTATTGCGAGCGTGTAATTAAATTCTCCGAATCAATTTAGCGTAGGAATGAATAACCGTGAAGTTGCGCGTTTAAGATACCTGAAAAGCCGGGATGTCACATTATCCCCATGTTGAAAGAATTTTCGTCCCGAAAATTGAGTAAGCGCGGTTTAGAATGCAACGCACAAAGATTCAGTTTGTTAGCAATGGTACAAGAAATTCCCAGGCTGTCACATCATCCCCATGTTGAAAGAATTTTCGTCCCGAAAATTTAGTTGGTGGTAACGTTAGATTGCTGCTCAGCTGCAAAAAGGTGTGGGTATTTGCTTTTCATTTGATCCTCTCTTTCCCACGTGAACTCCGGTCCACGCTTAGAATCCGAACGAACCTTGACAATCGGTATCTTGCTGTGCCTTCGAGTCTTGATCTCACGATCTATGATCTCGATAGGTTTTCCACAAAGTGCAGTTGTTCATCCACTTGAATCTCATCCAATGGAATGACTAGGGTCTCATATGATAGACACTTCTTCAGATTTGACACGTGAAAAACGTTGTGAACTCCAGGTGAGTTCGGCAGGAAGGTCTAATTGATAAACTACGGGCCCGATACGTTTCAAGATCACAAATGGGCCTACGTACCGTGGGTTTAGTTTGCCTCGTTTCCCAAAACGGATTACACCCTTCCAGGGTGACACCTTTAGTAGGACGCGGTCGCCTACTTGAAATTCGAGCGGTTTGCGTCGTTGATCAGCGTAGCTTTTCTGTCGATCTCGTGCCGCTGCCATGCGGTTTCTGATTTGCACAATCTTTCTAGTAGCCTCAAGTATCAACTCAGGACCTGTGAGTTGACTGTCACCGACTTCTGCCCAACAGATCGGTGATCTACATTTGCTTGAATATTCGTATGGTAACTGTTGTTATACGAGAATTCCACTAAAGGCAGATGGATTTCCCAACTGTTCCCAAAGTCTACCACACATGCCCTAAGCATGTCTTCCAAGGTCTGAATAGTCCTTTCACTTTGACCATCCGTCTGAGGGTGGTAAGCTGTGCTCATATCTAAGCGTGTACCCAACGCTTTCTAAAGTGACTGCCAAAAGTTGGACGTGAAACGAGCATCTCTGTCTGAGATGGTGGATGTTGGCTCTCCGTGCCAAGAAACTACTTCCTTAATGTAGATGCGAGTCAACTTATCCATCTTATCTGTTTCTTTGATCGCTAGGAAGTGTGCAGACTTAGTTAAACGGTCCACGATTACCCAGATGGTATCACAACCACCCGGAGTTCACGGGAGTTTGGTGATAAAGTCCATCGAGATCTGATCCCATTTCCACACTGGGATCTCAGGTTGATGAAGTAGCCCTGATGGCTTCTGGTATTCCACCTTAACTTTCGCACAAGTCAAACACTTGCTAACGTAGGTGGCTATATCCGCTTTCATGTTGGGCCACCAGTACGCGGCTTTAAGGACTTGATACATCTTGTCTGAACTGGGATGGACAGAGTATCGGGATTTGTGAGCTTCGTCCATAACTAGCTTTCTGAGGTCTCCGTAGAGAAGTACCCATATACGATTCATGAAATACCGGGCACCATTGGGTTTTACTTCCCAATCGCGTTCCATCTTTCCCACAGATTCGGCCTTAATGTTTTCTTCCTTAACTGCTTCTAGCTGCGCATCGCGTATCTGTTCGGGTAACCCCGAATGAATGGTGAATTGTAATGCTCATACCCGACGAGGTTTCATGTGCTCCTTCCTACTGAGGGCATCAGCTACCACGTTAGCCTTACCCGGGTGATACCGAATGGCACATTCATAATTGTTCAGGAGTTCGACCCAGCGACGCTGTCGCATGTTCAACTCCTTCTGGTCAAAGATATGCTGGAGGCTCTTGTGATCCGTGTAGATTGTGCACTTTGTTCCATATAGGTAGTGTCTCCAAATCTTAAGCGAAACACCACTGCTCCCAATTCCAGGTCATGTATTGTGTAGTTTTTCTCGTGAACCTTCAATTGTCGGGACGCATACGCGATGACCTTATCACGTTGCATGAGTACGCATCCCAATCCCTGAATGGAAGCGTCACAATATACCACAAAATCATCAGTCCCTTCCGGCAAGGACAGAATGGGTGCTCTGCAAAGTTTCTGCTTCAGCAATTGAAATGTTGCTTCCTGCTTGTCACCCCAAGCATACTTAGTGCCTTTCTGGGTGAGAGTGGTAAGCGGTTGCACGATCTTTGAAAATCCCTCGATGAAACGTCTGTATTAACCAGCCAAACCTAAAAATTAGCGGATCTCTGTCGGTGTCCTGGGTGCTTCCCAGTTCTTGATAGCATCGATCTTGGCGGGATCAACGTGGATACCCTTTTCATTCACGATATGCCCGAGGAACTGAACTTCCCGGATCCATAAATCACACTTTGAAAGCTTGGCATATAGTTTCTCCTGTTGAAGTAATTCCATCAATAATCGTAGATGCTCAGCATGTTCTTCTTCACCCTGAGAGTAGATGAGTATATCATCGATGAACACGATGACAAACTTGTCGAGATACGGCTTACACACGCGGTTCATGAGGTCCATGAACACCGCGGGTACGTTGGTGAGACCGAAGGGCATGACCAAGAACTCATAATGGCCATACCGAGTACGAAATGCCGTCTTAGAGATATCCTCCTCCCTGACGCGTAACTGGTGATAACCGGACCGTAGATCAATCTTGGAGTAGTAGCTTGACCCTTGAAGTTGGTCGAAGAGATCGTTGATGCGAGGTAATGGGTATCGGTTCTTGACGGTAACCTTATCGAGTTCCCTGTAGTCGATGCACATGCGGAAGGTCCCGTCCTTCTTCTTGACAAAAAGGACCGGAGCTCCCCATGGCGAAGTACTGGGTCGGATAAATCCTTTTTCTAACAATTCCTGAAGTTGGGTAGACAGCTCTTGCAGCTCTGCTGGAGCCAAGTGGTGTGGGGTCTTGGCGATAGGAGTTGCATGGTTTGCCAATTCGATTTCAAACTCCACTTGTCGATGTGGTGGAAGACCAGGTAACTCCTCTAGAAATACACCGGAAAAATCACGGACGACGGGGATATCTTCTATACGCTTCTCGTCCTTAGACTGCTCGGTGACCAGTGCGAGCAAAGCGAAGGAGTTCTTCCTCCGAAGATACTTCTGAGCTTGCATGTAAGAGATGATGTTTGTGACGGCGCCTGCCTTCTCGCCTTGCACCATCAGGACTTCGTTGTTAAAGAGCGGAATACGGATAGCTTTCTCGAAACAGAGAACTTCAGCTCGGACATCGGATAGCCAGTCCATTCTGGCTACTACGTCAAAACTACCCATGGTAGTTGTCATCAGATCAATGGTAAAGGTGTGGCCCACGAGTTTAAGTTGACAGCCGGTTACTAAATGGGTCACATCTACAGATTTACCATCGGCTAGTTCTATGACGTAAGGGGTCTCTAGGGGTTTAGGCGTGAGATTTAGGTTCTTCCTAAAAGACTCAGATATAAAACTCCTATCCGCACCCGTATCAAAAAGTATAGTAGCAAAATGATCGTTAAGGGGAAACTTACCGGCGACCACGTTCGAGTCATTTCTGGCCTCTCCACGGCCTAGCGTGAATGCACGACCTTTGGCACCTCCTGTGCCACCATTTCCGTTGTTATTGTTGTTGTTGTTGTTGTGGTTTTTGTTGTTGTGGTTGTTGTTGTTGTTGTTGTTGTTGTGCTTGTTGTTGTTGTGGTTGTTGTTGTTGTTGTTCTCACCATTGTTGTTGTTGTTGCGAAGTTGCGGGCAGTCTCGCTTGAAATGGGTAGTGCTACCCCACTGATAGCACCCCCGGTTAATACCTTGCTGTTGAATCTGGTGCTGATTTTGATTTTGTCGAGACACGATTTCCCCGCGACAATCCTTTGCCGCATGTCCCGTTTTGCCACATCGTTGGCAGCGATTTCCAGCACAAGGGCCGTGATGATGGAGGTTACAACGATTACATTGCGGCTTTCGACTCACATAGCCGCTTGTGTTCTGGGTGTTGTTGGCGGACTGATTATTGTGACCCCGATTGTTGTTGAAATTGTTGAATTGTTTCTGGTTTCCTTGTTGTGGCTGGGCTGACGAAGACTGTCGAGCAGGCGAGTCTACAAATTTCTTTTATTATCAGGGACAACTTCAGTTACACCCCGAGATGGCAACTTCCTTGGTTCCACCGCCTTATCGGTGAGTTTGTGCACCAACCTGATCGCTTGATGTTCCGTCGCAGGGTTACTAGACATTACCATGCCCTGGATCTCAGGGACCAGACCCCCAAGATAAAACTCAAGTCGTTTTTCAACGGTGTTAGCCAGATCGGGACATAGGAACACTAGATCGTGATGTTTCGCCGTGTACGCTTCAATTTCAGATCCTACCATCTTATGGTTCCATAGCGCTTGCTCCAACTGCTGAACTCTGTCCCGCGGACAGTACTCCTCTTTGATTAGGGCCTTAAACTCGGCCCAGGCCATTGCGTTTGCAGCAATAAGTCCACGCGTTTGGACTTGGGCGTTCCACCAGGTTAATGCCCCATCTTCCAGCGTTGAGGCAGCATACTTGACCTTATTGGCCTCAAGGCAATTGCACATCTCGAACACCGATTCAGACTTTTCAATCCAACGGACCTGTCCTATGGGTCCTTCTGCACCCGTGAATTTGCTCGATTTCGCATCGAGTAACATCTTGTAGGGGTTAAGACCCCCTCCTAAAGACAGAGGATAGGTAGTCAACGAGAAAGTCTATTAGCCCAACTATTAGATTTTCCCATGAAAATTTACTAATGGTTACCTGCTGGTGGGTTTTGAACACCTGCCAGAGAAGCATTCACGTGTTCTTGGATCATTGCGGCTAATTCTTCAGGTGTCATGTTGAGGTTACCACGACGTCCAGTTGCCATTTCAGATCTTTGCAAGACAACACAAACACACACTGATAAGTATATAGATCCAATATAGTTATCATACTCCAGACTTCAATCATCACACAAGTTATGTCAACCCAACAAATTAAACAATCAAAAGGAACATTCGATTAAATAAATTGCAATGTCTCACAAAATACCAACCAAACATCTCAGTTTAATTATAAAATTCCAAGTTCAAACATAGTGGAAACAAACAAACTAAAGAAAACAAAGCGGGAATTGGCGAGACGAGTCAGTCTTCTACGTCTCCATCTCCCAAGTCGCTATCGTTGCCTTCATGCTCTGCGGCGTCTTCAGCTTCAACTGCCGGTTCCTGTTCCGGCTCCTCTTCCTTCGGATCCTCCTCCGAGTCTTCCTCCGGGTCCTCCTCTTCTTCCTCTACTGGCGCTGGAGGGACCGGTGATGGGGCAGGTACTGGGACAGGTGCTTGATTCTGCTCCAGTTCTTGAATCCTCCAACTGGACTCAAGAACCCTGTCTTCGAGCCAGTCATCCCTCAGCTGCTCAGCACGAAGATCCTTAGCTAAAATGTTGCGAGCTTTCTTATTCTCATATTGCTCTTCCTCGAGCTGTCCAGCTTTACCAGTTAGTTGACGTATCATCCATCCTTGTGTTTGGATAGTCTCATGCATTCTCTCTAGTTGTTCATGTTGTGTCCTTATCATATCCCTAAGTAGGTCGTCCCCTACCTCTAACGAATTGACCGGTTCGACCGGCATAGCGGTGGTCGGACGGGAGGACGACTCCTCTCCTAGAGCGAGTCTTTTCCTAGCAGCTGAGCGTGTCTCAACGCCATGAGGTGGTGAGGGTTCGACCATAGGTGCCTTCCCCGGAGCCCTTGGTTGTAGAGGTTTGTCGGATGATGATGATGACATTGTCTGTTGGGTTGTGTAGTTAGTTACGAGTTGCGGTTCATCACAAGATACATTTATATCTTACATAAAACAGTTGTAGTATAACACATAACAAGATATCACAGTTCGGTGCCAACTAAGTCTAGCGTCGTGTAATCAGCTATAGTTTAGGTCTACTTTTAATGCAAACCTGGTTCTCTATAGCTAGAGGCTCTGATACCAATCTGTCACACCCTAAATTTCCACTTGCGAAGTTTTACCGCGAGGCGTGTGAACAAACCAGAATCTGAGACACTAGTAATATCGAACGACTCTATATGATTTATTTAAACGTTTTCCAAAAACATTTGTTTACCCATTCATAATTATTTTCAATTTGTCTTAGTTTGGTTTCAAAGTTTAGCGGAAGCATTAGTTTCTAAGTTGTGCGGAAGCATTAAAGTAGAGTAAGGTAAAGTAACGGGCGCCAACACAAACGCCAAAAACCAAAAATCCCAAACAATATTCGTAAATGAGACTCGATAAAAATATGTCTTGGTCAATGCAAGTGAGTGCACCTAGCTCTCCTAGCGTCCTGAGAAACATGTAAAGAAACAAGTGTCAACATTAAAGAAGAGTGAGTTCACAGGTTTTTATAAGTTCACAAGTTCGGTTAAAAGTTTGTTTCCCCCGTTATCCCTAACCCGGGATAACGATATAGTTCCATTATCCCTAACCCGGAATAATAATATTGGTTCCATTATTCCTAACCCGGAATAATAATGTTGGTTCTATTATTCCTAACCCGGAATAATAATGATATTGGTTCATAATTAAGTTCAATGTTAACATGTAGGTAGCGAGCCTAAAGTTACGTCACATAAGTGTTCGCGATCGAAGCTGACTGTTGTGCCTCTGTGTTGCCAGACCTATCACTGACCATGGCGAAAGTTAGGCCAAGTTAATCACCCGTTGACCATACCCGGTGGGGCTTGTCGGGCCCAGTAGTACTAGTTATAATTTCCCCGCTATCTAACCCAATACTAACGATCCGAAAGTTTGTCGAGGACTTCCGTGATATAGCTGCTTAGTGACCATAACGTACATTAACATTAACTTAGTTACCGAGTAGTTTAACGACGTTAATTTCGCATAGCGTAAAAAGATAGAGTTATAGAATGTATACATGTTTCTCCCCCTGTTGTTTAAAACCGGATAAAATAGGGGCCGTGAACTCACCTTTAATTGCTCGGTTAGTGTAACACAGAAGTAGCATGATGGGACCGCTAATTGCGTCCTAACATGTCAATCGATTTAAAGTTAGTGTGTGAACACACTGATACAAACCCTACGCATAACTAACACACAATGCGGCACACATAATAACAATTTTGAAAACACAATCATGCATGCAAAGTATCATCATACTAAAATAGTGATCAAACCAACACATCATAAACACAAATCAACTCATACAACACTTTGGTACACACATACGCAAGTTATCATGTTTCAGATTGTACGCTCATAACTAAGCTGTTTTCGAGGATTTCTATAAAATAGTTCCAACGTTCTAAAAATTCCAATTTCTTTACAGGAGATGTCAACTAAACTGTAGAATTTTATGTAAACTTTTCAAGTCCTAAAACTTTACCAATTATTTATACACATTTATATACTAGGCTGCAGTCAGATTCATCGCTTTCTGACTGCAGTCCACGGGAAAAATTATTTAAAAATCATCGTTCATCCAATTAACAAAATTCCAGTGGGAGTTTCCGGAAATTTCCGTCTCCAGTTACTGTACAAATTTCGTGACCCAACCCTCTACATATTATGAGATCTGACTCGATAAACAACTAGCAAATTTTCAGAATTTATGCAGCTTCAGCTGCTCCACTTAAATGACCACTTAAAAATAGCAAACGACCTCAGAAAAATATGAATCCAGCGCCATTAGAAGAGTTTTTCAAAAATATACGTTTTAGGCTTCAGAAATCCACTTTTCGATAAATAATGACCAGGTTACAGCCAATTGAAATTGGCTGTAAATACCATTCAGCAACCTGTTTTCGACTTTCATCGCAATAGAACACGCTTAAACGATCAAGACTCTAATTAACAATGATCAAGAACTGGTTTATTTGTCACATATCATCATGTACATTAATACACATGCAAACCCTAATCATATGATATGATTTTTATCACAAAAACGCAGCCTATGATTTTTGTATTCATCCAAACATCACAATCGCAAAAACTCGCACAATCAACCGAACTAAACATAAATCATAACATTTTTCATAACAATGATTCAAACAATACATACAATCATGATCAAGATTTCACAAACCCTAATGTGATTTGCAAAACAATTAAAATCCTAACCTTGATACGATGAAGATTAGCGAACCGGGAACGAGATTGGAATCAATCCGGGTTGAAGGCTTGTGCGATCGAGAGAGGGGGGGGCCTGCCGTCGGCTTCATGGAGGCTAGGGTTTGTGTTTGTTTTTTTTTTATCATATAACCCATGCATGCCCTTATTTATATAAAACAAGGAAAAGAAGGAGAAAGGGGGTGGGGGTGGGCTTGCGACCGCAAAGGGGGGGGGGGCGGTTTGGGTGAGTAACTTGGGCCTCAAGTTTAGGCTAGTTCCTTGGGCCGCAAGGAGGTGAGGTTGATCCGTTTCGTGGTTCGATTCGGTTATTTATTTATTATATATATATATATATATATATATTTTTTTTTTTAAAACTAATAATCGCGAAATCAAAACGTGATATAATAATTCCCAAAATTCACAAACGTCTAATAACACATAGCACGTAATTTGCCCATGCATTCAAAAGTTAGCGTAGTTATTGCGAGCGTGCAATTAAATTCTCCGAATAAAATTAGCGTAGGAATGAATAACCGTGAAGTAGCGCGTTTAAGATACCTGAAAAGCCGGGATGTCACGAAAATGAAGCATGGGTAGCCAAAAACTTTGAAATATGAGATCACAGGTTTGATTTTGTAAGCATTTCATAGGCAGTGTTTTGATGTCTAGGGTTAATCAAAACTCTGTTTTGAACATAGAAAGTAGTGTTTACAGCCTCTGCCCAAAAAGACAAGGGTAAACCTGAGTCTGCAAGCATAGTTCTTTGCTGATTCAATTAAGGTTCTATTTTTCCTTTCAACCACCCCATTTTGTTCTGGAGTTCTTGGAATGTTATATTGTCAAACAATTCCTTTTGACTCACAGAAAGCACCTAACTCCAAATTCCTAAACTCTGTCCCATTGTCACTTCTAAAAATTTTTACTAGAAGGTCAAATTGGTTTTCAACTTATTTTACAAAATTTTACAAAATCCCAGCAGCTTCATCTTTAGAGTGCAAGAAAAATGTCCATGTAAACCTTGAAAAATCATCTACAATGACTAATCTTTGTGAGACTCATGATTTTTACAAGGCCAAACAAATACATATGCAACAATTGCAAGCACTGGGTTATTTTGAATTCTTCAATGGACTTGTAAATTATGTTATTTGCCTTTTAAACAGGAAACACTGTGTTTTTCACAAGTAAATTGTTTTGGAGGTAAACCTTTGACAAGACTTTGTTTTGAGAGAGTGGTGATAATTTTCAGATTTGTGTGTCCAAGTCTTATATGCCATACCTATATCTCTTTGCTTGAAGCAACCGAGAACAGCCATGCATTAGACATTGGATTATCCTTCAACATATCAACCACATACACATTGCCACCCCTATGAGCAACAACTTGTGCTTTGCTCTCAGCATTGATTTGATCAATCTTTTTAAAAACCTATGGTCCTACAATTTGTGATACCCATGACGAAACCAGGTACCCCTTAATTGGTCCTAAACTTTAAGTCATGCTTAAAACAATAATTGCGTGTAAACTTTGCACACTTGTATGACTTGTGTGCTATGCTGAGCAATCGTCATTACGTCTCGGAGGAATCTGAGAGCACGTCATGGTTAACATGAAACTATTAAGGACCAACGATGCGAGGTTGGTGTCCTTAGCCTTTAACAACGTGTTAAACAGAGAATTGACGTTTAACAGCGCATTAAACCTTTTACGTTGATTATTAAGTTATCGGTAGCATCATTTAAGATTATGAGTTCCAGAAACAACTTAGTTTTGTGCCATAGACTGTGACATAAGGTTTAAGCTAATAGAAGCCCGGGCACGAAGCAGCTTCCCGGTTAGGGAAACGCCTTCATTTCGGGCATAACATAAGCCAACCAAATGTGCAAGGAACGATCGATCAAGCTTAAAAACACTCAAACCAACGTAAAACGAGGTTTTTATGATTAAAACATAACCGTGCTCGGATTTCGAGACGGTTATTCTTAATTTTTAAAACCGAGTCTTTTGACAGTAAGAACGCGAAAAATGGAGTCCGTTTCGCAAATCGAAGACGCACCCGGAACCCGAATACGAACCTAAACGCAACACCGAAGATAAACATCATCTTTAAACAAGTTTTACGAACCACGACTAAGCTACTAGTGGGGTAGGGGTACCCCCCTTATTTTATTTTTTTTCTTTTAAATGCTTTTATTTCTTTTATTTTCACTTAATTCCTTCAAGAAATCTGCCCTCTAACACTAAATCTCGGCTGATTCAACATCTAAACAACATCAAACCATGAAACAAAGCTTAATTGATATAAGTTCTAGCATATTTGGATTTTACTTGATGTGTAGGCACTGAGCATAGCACCAACACACTTCTGCACTCACAAGAAGTCCGCGAAAATCAAGCTTGCGCTAGGTATGTCGCCCGAAAACCGAATCTAGAGTAGGCAGATTATTGTTTTGACTATAACTTAGTCCGTGTTACTTGGATTGAGCTGAAATTTGGGGTGCTGATGTAGGAAATTGTCAAGAAGGTCCACGTAAAAGTTTAGAATTTTTTGAACGTTTTACGATTTTTGGTAAATTTATGACTGTTTCACCAAAAGAATTTCGGAAACATATTCAAAAAAATTCAATAAACCGCCAAATTGTACAGAGAAACTAAGTAACATATGGGGAATGTTCTGGGAAAATTCGGAGTCTATTGGTAGAGGTTTGATTTGGGCTAAAAATCCATGTTTTTTCGAGTTTTCAGCAGCCAGGAACGCACCGAAACAAAATCAGAAAAAATTCAAATTTTTGTGAGAAGTTCCTGGACATGTAAAGGATGTTCTGGAATTATTTGGGAATTTTTGGACCACTGGTGATAATTATTGTTAATTAATTGATTAAATATTTTTTAATAAATAATTTATTTAAATAAGGAAAAGCCAAAATAAATTCCCAAATTATTTTTCCAATAATCTACAGATTTTTATTCAAAATTATAGATTAAATGGGAATTTAGGGAATTAAAAATGGGTTATTTTAAATCAAATTCGACAAGTTTACCGTATAACGAACCTGCCGGAACCGGGAACTGACCCAACCCGACCGGTACTAAAAGTGGAACACCGGGAGTATTCCGAGAGATTCCAGGGCGACTTGGACACTACGGGTGTGTCCAAGGGCAGTTCTGGAGAATCCCCGACGGTGAAAACGAAACTCAAAATTGCGCGACCTGGACTTCCCAAACACTCGAACCCCCTTAATGAAAAGTTAATCATTCTTAAATAACGACAGGTTGGCACTATTGGTATTCCTGTACCATATTCCGAACACGTTAAACTACTGACATTGGCTGGCACGCGAAACGATGCTCGGAAGCCAAATTGAAAACTAATACTACCCTGACCTCCAACACCATACCAGTGGCCTATTGACTCAACCTGGAGTGAAAACTCCTGACCGAATCCAAGTTATAACCATTACCAACTTAGATACGGATTCGAGTCCATACTTGCATATGTGTTATTAAAGCTGATTAAGTCGCTTGATCACTTGTGTGTTGAGACTACTACGTTCACTGTGAGTTCACTTCCCCGCTTTTAAATTATTTTCTGGTTTTCTGGGGACATGCATGTTAAAACTGTGTTGATTACAGCAAATTGGGAGTGTGTTTCACTTACCCACTGTTAAACTGTTTTAGTGTTCTCTGGAACGATTTACATATTACAAACTGTGTTAATTGCACCAACTTATGATGATGTGAATTATCTAACACACGAACTACCTCTGCACTACAAGTGATTAATGTAAGCATTATGGGGCAGTGGATAGTACTATTGGTCTGGCAAACCCAGTTGCTCCGGACCTGTGAGGCCGATAACAAGGCAACTGCACGCGTCCTAAACTTGGTAATGTTGTTAGGAATAACTACATTCGGGGCGTTGGGCTGCACGTGACGCAGCCGAGGGGTTGTCGTGTCGAATGAGATATGGCCCGATGTGTTGCTGTGTCGAGTGAGATACGGCACGAGGTGCTGATGTGTCAAAGGAGACACGGCACAAAAGTCCAGGTTTCACTTGTGTTCACGTGTAATTCCATCTGTGACTTTGACCTATGCAATTAAACTTGTTAACACATATTGTTACACGATAATTAAACCAGTGGAACTCACGCAGCGTTTAGCTGACATGCATTTCAGGTAAAACTAAGCAGGAGTAAGGAACGTGCGTATGGATGGCTTGGGTAGTAAACTGTAGAGAATAAGAGCTGTGGTAGCTCGTAGTACCGTACTTGAACCGTGGTTTGTAATATGATACTATTAGCATGTTGTAACCAAGGTTCCCTTTTTATGTGATATCATGTTTTTAATTTATCGGGAATTACCGTGTGTCTGCCACACCCTACAATTGTCTTCCGCTGCGAGTCGGGGTGTGACAGAAGAGCCTTCGGTTATAGTGAACTAGGTATCTCGATAGAACCTAGACTATAATCCTTAATTAGTCTCCACACGATGAGAACCTCTATAGACTGAGTAGTGTGGTTATTACCAGGACGACCTTGTGGGGCAAATAAATTATTGTGGTCCGGAACACAATAATTTATCTGCTCATACTTGGGAGTTCTGGGATCGTCATTGAGATAGGATGGGAATCCGTCTACTAACGTCACCAACCGTAAATAAAATTTTAAAAATCTTAAAATCAAAACTGTGTGCAATACGTGCTTATGTGTATATTTGTGGAATGTTGAGTTCGGTTATTTTGGTCAGTCAAATCAGCGTTGTATGTGGTTTTCTTTCTACAAGTATCATGTCGCATCACTCGAGTCGCCAGACTACTTCTCATACGGAGACCGATCCCATGGAGGATCCACTGATACCCCATTTGACATCGAGCAACGAGCCAGATCCTTCTGGTTATTGTTGTGGTCCTTACCCACCCTGACCTCGTACTAGGCGCGAGGGAGAGGTCTCGAGTGCTTACCATTCTCCATCTTATCATCTGACTAGCTCCACGGAGCATAGTCATACCCCAGACATTGCTATCCAGTTAGGACCGATCCCATGGAGCCCTACTCCTGCTACGGAGCATTAGGAGTGGGTGCCGGTAGCACCCCGCTTACCTTCATCGGAGACTCCTACTGAGCCTTATGCTCCTTCTACTTGGAGTACTTGCTCACTATCTTCACCTAGTTCCCACGAGATACTCATCCATGGCCTCCGACAGACGGCTCGTCGGAGGATACTTGCACCTGTATCTGTGTTAACACCATCAGTTTCTCCTATCCGTCCGAGACCGGACCCAGCAGCACTTGACTGCCCGTTTCCTTACACCACCTAGGGAGGACCCTCCTCCTTTTCATACTTATGACCGAGGTGGCCCTTCTCGCCCAGTTAGAGAGTCTAAACCCCTTGTCTGGGGCATACCAGTTCCTTCTCAGGAGGCACCTGCTCCCATCACTTAGAGCAGTTTGATGTGGTATTTGTTTGAGCAGATTGCACTGTTACGAATGGCGCGGGACGAGGATGAGCAGCATAGGAGAGCGATGGGAGATTACTTTATCGTCTTACAACAGGCGATCATTGCATTGCAGCAAGGCATGGGTATGTTCATCAGCACCAGGTTCATTTCCGGGCGATGCTGTATGGAAGCATCGGTACTATCAAAGGCCTGGTGGGATGTTTTGTAGGTTTGACGTGTTGGTTGTGGTGTTCCTAGTATGGTTTTTTTATAGTATAGACGTATATGATGTATCTTTTGCCCATCCTACCAAGCACTGGGTTATACCCATGTCGAGGTGGTGATGTAGTCATAGCGTTTCATTGTTTTCGTAGTCCTGTGTTTTACGTTAGTATGGCATATGTATGTCACTGTGGTGACATGTTTTGACAGCACATTTAAGCACTGGCCTTTATGGGTTAAGTCTATGTGCAAATTTTGACAGTTATATGATGACATATTATTATTATTATATATAATGACGCTTGTGGTTATAGATGTTGTAAACGTATGTGTGTGATGAAATGGTGTGATATGTGACAAGTGACTATGTGACATTGATCCATACATATCTATTGTTTATAATAGAATGGCCCCGAAACGCGCACCACAAATGACTGAGGCAGAAATTGCGCAAAAGATAGCGCAACAACTTCAGGAAGTTATTACCCCAATTGTGGAGCAGGTTAGCGCCGGTATCAATGCTAACCCACAACCGAACCCGAAACCAGGACCAGTAGGTCAAAACAACAATCCAAACAACGTGCAAAACAATGGTAGGCCGGTTTGCACGTATAAGCACTTCATGGAATGCAAACCTTTGGAATTTAATGGAACTGAAGGACCGAATGGATTAGTGAATTCGATCGAGAAGTCGGAGTCGATACTGAATATAAATAATTGTCCCGGGGATTGTTCGGTTAAGTATACGACTTGTACCTTTACTGACCATGCCTTAAACTGGTGGAACACTATTGTTCAATCTCGCGGACAGGACGCGATTAATGCTATGACTTGGGATGATCTTAAGGTACTGATGAGGGAAAGGTTATGTCCAGCCCATGAAATTCAAAAGCTCGAACATGAGTTTTGGAACCTGCCGATGTAGGGTGCTGACCATGCAGGTTACATAAACCGCTTCAATGAACTGGCACGTATATTGCCAGTCATGGTCCGACCGAAGTCCAAGAGGATCGAAAGGTCTATCTGGGGATTGGCCCCAGAAGTGAGGAGTATAATTAACTCAGTGGAACATATGACCATGCATGGAGTGGTAGCCAGGTCCGGTACAGTGACATACGAAATGGTTAGGCGGAAGATTCTGACAATAGCGGGAGAGCAGACCGGAAATAAGCGAGAAGCCCCGGAAAGTAGTCGAGCAGGGGCAACAAGACCGAAGAGGGGGAGAGCTACGCTATGGCTACCCTAACTGGTAGCCCTGGGAGCTACAAAGGAAAGGCCCCAAAGTGCAACAAGTGCTCTTTCCACCACTATGGTGCATGCCGAGCAGGGAGATGCTCGAGGTGTAATCGAAGTGGGCCGATGCCCTACAATACGTCATTGGGACCAAACCCCAAACCCAACCGTTTCAAATCACCTAGGCTTCAACCTCTTCAACAACGACCCCAACAACCAACACAACAGATTACCTACCCCCGTACGTGCTATAGATGCGGCCGTACGGGGCATTTCCTATGAAATTAACCGCAGTTAGCTCATCATATAACAGGAGGAATCACGCAAGGCCAAGCTTCTACCTTGAATGCAGCTCAAGGTCGTGCCTTTGTCATGGGGTCTGGTGACGCACGCCATGATCCCAACGTGGTTTCAGGTACGTTCCTTGTTTCCAATCAATTTGCTTCAGTGTTATTTGATACAGGAGCTGATAGAAGTTATGTGTCGATTGCGTTTTTGCCACTCTTGAATATGCTTGCTATTGACCGGAAACAACCCTATACCATCGAACTTGCCAGCAGGAACCCGATTACCAGTCACCAACTTATTGTTAATTGCCCTATAACCCTTAACGGTTACCAATTTACTATCGATCTTTTACGCGTAGAATTGGGTAGTTTTAACATCGTTATAGGAATGGACTGGCTTTCCAGCCATCGTGCGGAAGTGTTGTGTGAACAAAAGGTTGTGAAGATTCCTTTATCCCCGACAAATACAATCATGGTACAGGGAGAGAAGTTAGGTACCATGCTGAACCTCATATCTCACCTCAAGGCGTTGAAGCATATACGACAAGGATGTGACGTGTTCTTAGCCAGCGTCACAGCGGAGGAGCCAGCCGAACAATGTATTAAGGACATCCCGGTAGTATGTGAATACCCCGATGTGTTTCTGGAGGAATTGGCTGGATTGCCGCCCAATCGGCTAGTCGTATTTCGTATCGACTTAATACCAGGAATAACACCCATTGCCAAAGCTCCATAGCGTCTTGCACCGTCTGAGATGCAAGAACTATCGACGCAACTGCAGGAGTTACTTGATCGTGGTTTCATCCATCCTAGTTATTCCCCTGTGGAGCCCCAGTTTTGTTTGTAAAGAAGAAGGACGGTAGCTTCCGAATGTGCATCGACTACAGGGAATTGAATAAAGTCACTCTCAAGAATCCTTACCCTCTTCCAAGGATCCATGATCTTTTTGATCAGCTACAAAGAGCCTGATATTTTTCTAAGATAGAACTTCGGTTGGGATACCATCAAGTAAAGGTCTAAGAGGATGATATTCCAAAGACAGCGTTTCAAACTCGTTATGGCCGTTACGAATTTTTGGCTATAGCCTTCAGGCTAACCAACGTACCCGCAGTGTTAATGGACCTTATGAACAGGGTATGTAAACCGTACCTTGACAAATTTGTCATCGTCTTCATCGACGATATCTTGATCTACTCCAAGAGCAAGGATGAGCACGAGCATCATTTACGTGCTATCTTGGAGATACTACGGACCGAACAACTATACGCTAAGTTGTCTAAGTGCAACTTTTGGTTACAAGCCGTACAATTTCTAGGGCATGTGGATGATCAGTACGGAATCCACGTGGATCCAAGCAAGATTGGCGCAATTAAGAATTGGCCAGCGCCGAAATCTCCAAAAGAAATACGCCAATTCTTGGGATTGGAAGGGTATTACTGTCATCGAAAACTTCTCAAGTATCGCCCAATCGCTAACCGCTTTGACACAAAAGGGCTGGAAGTATGAATGGGGTGAAGATCAGGAAACAGCGTTCCAGCTATTAAATCAAAGGTTATGTGAGGCTCCAATCCTGACGTTGACCGAAGGCAATGACGACTCTATTGTATATTGCGACGCATCGCGATAAGGGGTTGGATGCGTCCTTATGCAAAGGAATAAAGTTATTGCGTATGCTTCTAGACAACTGAGGGTGCACGAAAAGAACAACACGACCCATGATCTGGAACTAGGAGCAGTTATATTCGCATTAAAGATTTGGAGATATTATTTATATGGTACCAAGTGTACTATGTATACGGATCACAAAAGCCTCCAACATATCTTCGACCAAAAAGACTTGAACATGAAGCAGCACAAATGGGTGGAGTTGTTAAATGATTATGATTGTGAGATAAAGTACCACCCGGGAAAAGCTAATGTGGTAGTAGATGCGCTAAGTAGGAAGGATCGAATTAAACCCCTTCGAGTGAGAGCCTTGGGAATGATTGTCGAAACAAGCTTGATAGATCAAATCTAGAACGCGCAGATGCAGCCCTGAAGGAAAGCCATTTACCCGGTGAAGGATTGCATGGGAATGAGAAAAGTTTTGTGAGGAAAACGGACGAGGTGTTGTACTTCAAGAATCTAGTGTGGATTCCTGCAAGTTCGGAGCTGAGACAATTGATCATGGATGAGGCTCATAAATCAAAATATTTGATTCACCCGGGTACAGATAAGATACCACGACCTTAAAGAATTTTATTGGTGGCTGGGGATGAAAAAGGACGTAGCCGAATATGTGAGCCAATGCTTGACTTGTGCTCTTGTCAAAGCAGAATATCAGAAACCCTCGAGAATGTTACAACAACCCGAGATACCACAATGGAAATGGGAGCAAATCATGATGGATTTCGTGACCCATATTCCAAGAATGCCTCGTGATCATGACGCGATTTGGGTAATCGTAGATAGATTGACCAAATCCGCACATCTTATTCTGATACATACCACTTATAAGACCGATCAGTTGGCCGAAATTTATACTAATGAGGTAGTAGCTAGACATGGTGTCCCGATTGCAATTATTTCCGACCGAGACAGCCATTTCACCTCGTGGTACTGGCAAAAGGTTACAAGAAGCTTTGGGGACGCGAATTGATTTGAGCACTGCATACCATCCTTAAACCGATGGCCAATCGGAACGCACGATTCAGACACTAGAGGACTTGCTTCGTGCTTATGTCCTAGACTTTGGAGGAAGCTGGGACAAGCATCTCCCACTAGTGGAATTTTCATATAACAATAGTTACCACAATAGCATCTATGCAGCACCATACGAGGCACTCTATGGTTGAAAGTGTCGATCACCACTTTGTTGGGCCGAAGTGGGTGACACTCAACTGACAGGATCTGAACTAGTTCAGGAAACGATCGATAAGGTCCATCAGATTCGGAATCGTCTGAAAGCCGCCTAGAGTTGGCAAAAGAGTTGGGCTGATGTACGTAGGAAACCGCTATCGTCCAAAGTGGGTGAATGGGTATTGTTAAAAGTATCGCCATGGAAAGGCGTTATCAGATTTGGAAAGACCGGAAAGTTAGTCGCGCGATACATTGGACCCTACGAGATCCTAGACAAAGTAAGACATGTAGCATATATGTTGACGCTCCCAACCGAGCTTAGTGCCATTCATAATGTCTTCCATATTTCGAACTTAAAGAAGTGCCTTTCGGGCGAGGCCACCCATATACTATTAGAAGACATTAATGTTGATGTTAAGCTCCACTTTGTGGAAGAGCCAGTATAGATAGTTGATGGCAGAGTTAAGCAATTAAGACACAACAAGATTTCACTAGTTAAAGTCCTGTGGAACTCGAGATTCACAAAAAACCATGTTTGACAAATCCATCATGTCCGAACTTTTGATATAAGTTATCCCGAAGTTGTCTATTTTTAACAACTTCGAGCGAAGTTGTGTTGGTTTTATCAAAGAATTTTATACATCTTCGGCCGAAGTTTGTCAGAATCCTATACAAGTTCGTATGAACTTGTTGAAAGTGATTTTTCTGAAATTGGTTACAAGTTCGCCCGAACTTGTTAAAGTTGAAACTGAATTTTGTAATCAGTCAAGTTCGCCCGAACTTGTCTGTATTCTAATCAAATTTCAAGCGTTTGTGAGTGTGTTTTCAGCGACAGTTTCAGTTTGACGAGATGGATGATTTTCACAATGCTTTCGCAACAGCAGTAGCTCAGACATCGAACGCAATTGCAGTAAACCAGATCAATATGGAAAACGAGATGGGGACTTCCGTGAAGCTACCCAAGTTGATGAGTATTGTTGACTATGAAAGTTGGCGTGAGAAGTTTGAGAACTGGGTTCAAGCGAATTTTTTTCACAGCTGGGTCGCAGTACAAACTGGATACAAATGGCCAGTTGATGAACGTGGTATCAAGATTGCTTTATCAAAGTTTACACCTGCAGATAAAGATTTGTAAGTATATGAGAAAAAGATGATGAGCTTGTTACAACAATCGATTAAAGAAGACATCTTGATCTTGCTACCAAAATGTGACACGGCACAAGAGTTGTGGAATGCCTTACGTGCAAAATATCATATAGTACGGATATGCGAAAAAGCAAGAAAGCTCTCATCAAGAAGGAGTTTTATATTTTTACAATGTTAAAAGGTGAAACGATGAAACAATGATAGAGCGTTACTGTCATTTGGTGGTTCTGCAAAGAAGACAAGAACTTCATAAGACAGTTGTAGAACTAATAGACAAGTTGGTGGACGCACTACGTGAGGGGGAGTGGTCTACATATTTGATGATACTGAAGAATGGTCCTGGCTATGTGAATTATCGTTTGGCAGATTTCATTAACAAGCTAGAGGGTCATGAAATGGGACTACAAAAGATCGCTAAATCAAAGAACGCAAATGTTGTTCAAGATGTTGGACTGTACTATAAAAGTGGGTTTTCGGATACTTCAAGTCCGAAAATACAATCTGTTTTTAGTACGAATGCTAATTCTTCGAATCATTCGTTTCAAACATCACATCCAAGCTATGATCAGACACCAAACACATCACATTCCAGTTCAAACTCAAATTCTCCATTCCAGAATCAATCCAATCAGCCGAATCATTCTAGTTCAGATCCGAATGTGATTCATTGAAACATTGTAGTCAACCTAAAGAATGCATTCTCTGAGCAAGCAGCCAAACAACATATGGCGCTTCTTGGAACTGTACTGGAATCAAATGAAAGCTTGGTTGTAGGAAAGATTGGAAACCGGGAAATGACCGCTGAAAATTATGATCAAGTTTATGAAGAAGAATTAGAGTTGATGGATATCAAGTGGTGTTTAGCATCAATAATCAGAAAGGTTACGAAGTTTGTTGCACTTACCAGACGAGATATTGGAAATTCAATCAACAAGCTGGGTTTCGTCAAAGGTGGCATGCTTCAAGTGTATAGAAAAGGGGTATTTCAAACGTGAATGCACCAATCGTGAAGCTAGTGGAAATCAAAATCCTTTTGGGAACAACATCGATTATTACAAGAAAGCCTTGCAGTACAAACCATTTCCGAATAGGGTTCAAGTTGAAGTTCAAGATGGTTCATCAAAACCAACGGAAAAAGCTATTGTTGTTACAAATGAGGATGAAGGTTTCGACTGGAACAACTATATTTCCAAGAAAGCTAATGTCGCTTTGATGGCCGAGATCATGGAAGAGCTAGAGTCAATGATAGATGAAGCAGCTCTTGAAAACGCAATCCTAGAAGAATACTTGCAAAGATCGGAAAAGGAAATGATCTATCACGAGACTAAAATGAAGAACATTATCCCTTCTAATCTTCAATCTAGTTTTGCAGGTTGTTTCGAGGCTACATCTCAGGAGCAAGTGATGGAAGAAAAGAAACCGAGATCGAGGAGATCATTGATGTGATGAAAGAGATGAACAAGGAAAACCTTACCAAGATCACCGACAAAGCGATGATGGACAATCTGAGAGAGGTAGGTCATGAGGTCGAGGTAAAGGTGATTGGAAAGGAAGTGATCAAAGTACAAATTGTGGAGGTTGAAAAACTTGGCACAAAGTGTGCTAAAGCTTGTGAGCAATGTGCTGAAAAATCTTTAATCATAAGTGATCTAAAAGTGCATAATGAAAACTACACATATGATTATCGCACAATGAAATTGTTGATGCATATGTTTGTTTCCTACGTCATCGTATAATATCGAGTCAATATTTAGGAGCGAAATGTCGAAGTTTATGTATGTTTATAGTCAAGTTCGCTTGAAATGTATATGTTGTAGTCAAGTTCAGCCGAACTTGACTAAGCAAGTTCGCCCGAACTTGCACTCCCCAAGCGAACTTGTATCTCCTATAAATAGGAGTCTTGACATTTCATTTGAAGATCAGAGATTTTGTCACGACAGAGGCGAAGCTTTGTCCAAGTGTTTCCAGGATCTGTAACGCCTATGCTAACGGATTCCGCACGTTTACATTAGGTTAGCCAAATTAGGACCGGAACGATCCGTACAACGGACCTACAAGTGGTATTAGAGCAGGATTGGCCTAATTTGAAGACATTGGACATAGAACATCTCATCTTCTACTCATTTCTTCTATTTTTAACTTTTCTTGGACAATTCACCGACAAAATGGACTGATTTTCAAGTATAATACGTAAAATCCACAATAGTAAAACCCTTGAAAAGACCAGAGCTTAAAACAAACGAATTCATGTCGAGAATTTGAAAAAAACCATGTTTGAAAACACATGTTCGCTCAAACTTGACATCAAGTTCGCTCGAACTTGACTGAAAAAATCACAATTTTTCATCAAGTTCGCCCGACCTTGATTGATTTTTCAAGATTTTTTGGTAAGTTCGCTCGAACTTGCTTATTCTTCAAACAAATTTCATCAAGTTCGCTCGAACTTGATTAAATATTGTTGAAAAATATTATAAGTTCGCCAGAACTTGTAAAGCCTCTTGAAATTCTTGCAAGTTCGCCCGAACTTGTAAGTTCTCTTGAAAATTCTCACAAGTTCACTCGAACTTGTCAACTAATATACAAGTTCGCCCGAACTTGTCTATTACAAGTTCGACCGAACTTGTCTAAGGCATGAAAATTCAGAAAAAACATCTCTGACATCATATATCGTTAGATTCGTATTGACGAGACGAGTTTAAAGCTCTAATATGGTAAAACAGTTTTTCGAAAGTTCTTAAACGCGTTTAGCAAACAGATACGTTAATATTGTCGATTAAAAAGTCAAATTTTTCTAAAATTATGTGTTTGCTAATAATTTTTCAAGTGTTTTGAACGACGAATTAGTTTGGAAAACGAAATGGGGTCTGTGAAGCCGCCAATGTTGATGAGATTAGAAGAGTATGAAGCCTGAATGACAGATTAGTTTGGAAAACGAAATGGGGTCTATGCACTTTCAAAGTTAGATTGTGATCAAAACAGGATATGTCGTTCCAAGAGATGAGAATCAGAATATTCTAGAGAAGTACAAGTATTCTACGCAACATAAAGCGGACTCTTTTGCTGAAAAGAAAATGGTTAGTTTGATTCAACAATCTGTTAAGGAAGATATCTTGATACTACTGCCTGAGTATCAAACTGCAAAAGAACTCTGGATATCTCTGAAAAATAAATATCAGGTGAAGAGAGAAGAGAATGTAGTGGTTAAGAACTGTGAAGCTCAAATTTCAAGTACATCTACAAACGGATCTTCAAGTTTATGATGTAGATAACTATCGGGCAGATAATGCCAAACTCTTGAATGCGATTGAGAGTTTGACATTAGAAAATAAAAAATTAAAAGAAAATGAAAGGAATTTTGAAAGCAAAATAAAAATTTTAGAAAATGAAAAATTACAAATGGTAGTAGATTTTCAAAATAAAATAAAAATGTTTAAAATGAAAAAATTATTTTTGAAAAATTAAATATAGAAAATCAAAAAGCAATAAATTCTCATATTGAGAAAATCGCTCAACTTGAAAAAGAAGTTGAGACTGTTAAAAATAAAGCTGTTAATTTAGAAAAATTATTGAAAGGTTTTGTGACCTCCTCATTAAAGTTATATCATATATGTCCAAAACCGATCAATAATAATAAAAAGGAAATTTCAATAAGTGACAAGATCACAAACTATGACAAGGTCATAATCGAGAATTGTGATGATGATACCGATGATGAAAGTGCTAAAAAGAGAAAAATGAAATATTTTTAAAACTAAAAGAAAATTTCAACAAACTGTTCTACAATCTACTAAAAAAAGATGAATGCTCAATGCAAAAACCTTCTAAGCAGAATGAAGAACGAAAACAAAAAGAAAAACAAAGTTTTAAAAATTCTGAAAATTTTCCAGGGAAAAATAAAAGCTCATCGGTACGATCATCCAATCATTATAGAAACGCACAAAAATTTGTAAATAAGTGGTGCAGGTCGGACCACAGTGCTTCAACGTCAAATCAAAGTTATAGGAGAAGAAGGAAAGAGGGCTATCACACGTCAAATCAATGTTATGATTTGGGTGTATGGTTTGATAGAAAAGATCGATATGAGAACAGGAAGTGTCATAAATGTGGAGTAACTGGACACATTGCTAGAAAATGTCTTCAAATTAATCCTAAACCTGCTCATATTGATAACAAAATTTCTGGAGTACCAACTCAAGTTTTGAAAAAATGTAGAGAAACTACAAACAAGGTGAAACCAGTTATTACTAAGTTTTCAAATTTTGAAACTGGTGAATCCTTGAAGAGTTATGAACAAAAAGTTTCTACATTGTATTTCAAGAAAATGAAAAATAAATCATGGTTGGTAAAAGAAAAAGAAGTTATACAATCAGTGAAAATTGAAAGGTTAGAGGACTTTCCAAAACTTGAGAAAGTCCAAAATAAACCTGATTGTGTAAAGAAAATCAAAATTAAGGTTGAAGAAACAACGCCTAAGACTGCAAAGGCTTGGGTAACTCTACTCAACTAATTGTTTGAATTTTTGTGCAGGAGCTTCCAAGGAGAAAGTAAATTACTAAGAATGGAGTTACGTGGCACACAATAAAGACGAGCCGGGTTATCAAGTTTTATATAAAGGCCATTTTTTCAAAAGATTTGAAATTCAAATAACGTTTACTTGAAATTTTTTTCAAATTTTTGAAGAAAAAATTGAAAAATTTCACAGAACCCTCACTGTTAAATAGACAAAACCCAGGAGTATAAATTGTTATAAACACAAAGGTGTCAAGGTTTTTGTTATCATGAGGGGGGTGGATAAAAGAAAATTTGTGAAGCAGTAACTGACGGAGAGTTGAAGTGATTCTCATCGGTTGGTCAATCTTTTTCTATAAATCAAAAATTCCAAAAATATGTTTTTGAATTTTAGGGGGAGAAAAAATTTTCAAAAATGTCCAAAAACATATTAAATACGAAAAGTACAAAAACAATGAAAAAGGCAAAAAGAGTTTTGTGGATAATAAGGAAATGATAGTACATCAGTGGACTATCACAGTATGCTAAAGAATTGTAAAGTTTAAAAAGTGATAAGCAAGTCTTACTAAGGATGTGTCGATAGGCTTTACACGTTCAGTAAATTGTTTCTGAGATATAAACTAAATTTTATAACATCTTAATCTTGTGGATTAACATCTCTCGCATATATGGACTTAGTACTCTAAAATTTCGTTTGAGAGATTGCATGATTATGAGATACGAGGTCTTTATAGATGGTTGATATCTGGGGTATTATACAAGTTCTTCTGATTTTGCGTAAGCAATGGCCTAGAACTTGTATAATGTTTTTGCAAAATTCCCCTAAAACTGCATTCAATTGAAAATATCGAAAGGTAATACAATTGTAGTACAAAAAGATTCCATTTTGGAACACTACCTTATAAGTCGAGCCTTCATCTCTTTGTCGATACGATGGTATTAACCTGAGCTCTCAAGTTCTCGCATAACCCAGTTACAGATATCAATTACGCTATTCTCACCTGTAAGATGAAATCTAGGGAATCTTGATGCAGTAGTATATTCTGAGATGGGAACCATAGTTGAGTCAAGTTTCATAATTCTACTTAAGATATCTTGGAACAATTGAGAAATGTGTTGAAGTTTAAAAGGACAAATATATCGACAATCTAGGTAAATTTGCTTAAAACTTCGTGACATGAAGAGGTCAATGGTACTAGTGATATGTCTCAGAAACTGATATGATCCTTTAACACAAGCTCAAGAAAAATATATTTTTAAATATGTTTGTACATACTTAGTGTTTGGTATTCATTACATAAAAACAAAAAGATTATATTATCTTTTAGTTTCGACCACTGATGATGAAAAGCTGATTTTCAAAATCTAAAGCTGCTGATCAAAAGTTTGAAAATTGCAAATTGACCTAAAAAGTTTAAAAGTTCATTAATTTGAAATTTACATTTGAAAAAAAACATCAGTTTAGTGTCAAAATGTTTAATCAAGATCATTAAGTTGAACTTGATGCATAAATAGCTATTCAAGGTCATTAAATTTGATTTGATTATCTGAGAGAGGTTAAAAACTGATAAGAAGATTAAAATTTGAAAATTTGTGTTTAAAAGTTTCAAAGTTTCAATCTGAAATGTTTTTTTTTAGTGTTTAAAGAACTTTGAAATAGGAAGTAGATTTTAAGGGGGAGCTGGATAAAACATGTTGATTGAAGATACCAAAAAGCTCAAAGCAAGGGGGAGCATGGTGATTAAAATTTTATCAAGACAAGCTTGAGAAGAAAAGAGAAAAGGATTGTAAATGCTATGAAGATCAAGGAAGTTAAAGTTATTCAAGAAATAAAGATCAAGAGAACATTAAAGACTCAGGAATTTAATTGAAGAATGACGACTATGGCAACATCCAAGGGGGAGTCTGTTGATGCATATGTATGTTGCCTACGTCATCGTATAATATCGAGTCAGTATTTAGGAGTGAAATGTCAAAATTTATGTATGTTTATAGTCAAGTTCGCTTGAAATGTATATGTTGTAGTTACGTTTGGCCTTACTTGACTAAGCAAGTTTGCCCGAACTTGCACTCCCCAAGCGAACTTGTATCTCCTATAAATAGGAGTCTTGACATTTCATTTGAAGATCAGAGATTTTGTCACGACAGAGGCGAAGCTCTGTCCAAGTGTTTCCAGGATCTGTAACGTCTACACATTAATTAAACAATGATTAATCAGTAACAAACTTGTCTCCAATGTCGCCTATGCTAACGGATTCTGCACATTTACATTAGGTTAGCCAAATTAGGACCGGAACGATCTGTACAACGGACCTTTACAGAAAGAAGCTTATGAAAAGATGAAAGGCACTTATGGTGTGACATCTGTGTATTTCAATCATGTAACAATTTCTGAATAATTTGATGATCAATGAAACGTTGTGTTGTTTACAATTTGTATATTTGTTTATGACTTTTGTCCATTTTCAATGTTTATTCGATTTTGACTTTTTGAACTTTCTCTAGAAATGAAATCGCAAAACGTAATCAGTTTAACGCGACGTATATTCCGGAATAGTGACATAAGCTAAACATACCCTAAATATCCTTTACATAACTTAGAAATAACTTTTAAACGGTTTGGTACGTCAAAAACAAGCTAATTCGGTCAAGGGGACTATTTACGACAAACTACGAAAGTCTGCCGATTCTCGTAGCGACGCACACTTCGGAACAAGTTTATAAGCTAAACATACCCTAAATACCATTTACATGACTTAGAAATAAATTTTGAGGGCTTCGGTATGGCAAACACATGCTTATGCAACTTGAGGGCTATTTTGCAAATTCTGTGAAACTATGCCGTCTCGCGTATTTCTTAGTCCGGAACATTTACGCACATCCAATTTTTTTTTGATCATTAAAATCATGTATTTTAATGATTGGAATGCAAAAATACCATTTGTTACGCATTTACAGTCATGCACGCGTTCTTTACGATTTTCGTCTTAATTAACCGAAACCGCAACCGTACGACCAAATGAACCAACACCTGAGACATTTTTGAGCATATTTCAACTTCCCTACGCTTTATCATCCTTATTGAGCTTAAAAATCAGGTTAACGGGTGTTAGAAGTGCCAAAACTCGACGAAACGAGTGTAGGGGCCTATTCTACCAATTTGTGAAACTATCTGCCAGCTAAAGGGCTTACGGACCGTAAGCCCAAAGCCCTTATGGTCCGTAAGGACCCTCCAGCACAGCAGAAACTTGGCAGTAGCTAGTTAACTCTTTTGTTGATTCAGCAAACGAACTTGCCACACTATCTTCTGTATTTAACAAGTCTTAGGACACTAATCTAATTCATTGATGACTCATGGACACATGTCATGGCCTTGTTGATCCAATTCATCCATAAATAGCAAGTTCTTCATCATTTTTAGAACTTTTACAACACCCATTCTTCCTCTCACCTGCATTTATCTGAAGTTGCAACCATTTGAAGATCATTTTCTGAGTTCTAAGGCTCTCCTATAGTGTTTGTAAGTGTTTCATTCTGATCTTGATCAATTCTTTTAACATATTTGAGCTAAAAATCAAACAGTTTGACTTTCTGTTTGACTTTCTAATCTGACCATGAATTTGTCAAAACAAAGTTCAATTGAACTTTGCAACATGATCGTGATCATGATGGTTATGGTCCTTAGTGATCATGACTACTGATTTCCACGTTTACTAGTCATAGTGACGAGTCAAAGTTTCGGTCAATAATGCGATCAATGCGCATTATACGAAAGAACTATTTTCGGGTGTCAAAACACTTTGTTTTGATACCAAATCAGTTTTATAAACTTAGTTAGACATGTTTAACATGTCTAACTCGTCACTTTTAGTTTAGTGATTGTTAAGGATTGTTTGTCGAGCGGTTTTGACCACCGCTTTGACTTTAAAATCCGACCCGTTTGGTTGATCTTTGAACCCAACCAAACACATATTTGTGACCATGGTTGAATAGGGAATAACCCTTTGAGGTTGTACCTTATGGTCATATCATTTGGTTAGTGTTATGATAAATAGTTGTTATGATCTTCAATAATGAGCAAAATGCCCCTTTTTGCAAATGAATCAACTATAAGCTTTTGTTACATAAATTTTGACATGTAATCTGATCAAATAACATTTTCAAACATGTTTAAGCATTAAATACTTATCATAACACATATCTAACCATCCAATTACATAGTTACACAAATGACGCGTTAAAGTGGCTTAAACTACCTTAACGGGTCAAAAGCACTTAGGAACCTTTCCAAATCAGAATGTTAACTTTGTTAAAGCATTTCATATGAGTTCAAATACTCATTTGGTTTACTAGACCTCATTCTATCCGATCTTTCGCTTATGTCCTGATATTAACATAATTATTCGATATTAGGACATACGTGATTTCTCGGACCCTTAAGCTTTGGTTTATCTTCTTGATCAAGAACTTTCTTGCAATCCCAAGTGAGTACACAGTCCCCTCTTTTATGTTTTATAAATGTTTTTGGGTGAAACATATTGTGCCTATGACTACTTTCGCGTTTTCATGACATTATACAAGCTTTGATTACATAATACATATAGCACATGATTTTCATTGCATTTTGCTTCATATGTTGACTTAGCATATTTAGCACATGGTTTTCAAAGACATTTCTTGCTATGTATGTTGACTGAGCATACTAGTACATGGTTCTCAAAGACATTTCTTGCTATGTATGTTGACTGAGCACACTAGTACATGGTTTTCAAGTACATTTTTGCTTACATTGTTCATGACATATTGGTGCGTTGGAGATTGACTTAATACATTCAGTAACTTTATCACGCCGACCGGTAGTATGTAATGGTACCATAGGATTGACAATCCCGTTCCCACTTCCCGGGTTCGTTTGGAAGCGACTTTAGGGAATGACATAATCCGATGAAATGGATAGACTTTTATCTTTATAAGGATCTATTCGACTGTCAACAAGGTTTGAATATGTTTGCCAACAAATTAAATATATGTTTTAGACTATAAAAGCATGACTTATAAAACAAAACGTTTGATTATTCAAAGACATTATTTTATACAAGACATTTCGACTATACAAGACATTGGTTTACATTTGACATTTCGGTTATACAAGACTTAATTCATACATGACATTTGTTTACTTGACATTGGTTTACATGATATTCTTATTATAAGACATTTCTTTGGTTTAAACAAGACTTTTTGATGGTTGGTTTATGGTAAGTGATTTAAATAACGGGACGGGTGTAATATGATAAAAGCATGGTGGATACGCCGCTGGTACTTCCTATATATAAGTGTTTTTATCATATTGCATATCGTGTCGTTATCTAAATCATTTCAAACAAAGTTCAAAACAAGAGATTTTTATCTATGACACGACATTTTTACACGAGACATAACTTATATTTTTTGTTAATGATTTAACCATGTATTATTTCTTTTATATTATTCGATTTATCTTATGATTTCATGAAAGAAAACATTTTGTAAGTATTCATGGCCACTTTTTAACTAAGTATTCCTTTAGACATTCTAGGCCATGAATCTTTAACGCAAAACCTATGTTACTCATAGGCATTTTTATGCTGACATACTTTATTTTCACATAGTTTTCAGGTGTTAATGTTTGATTGTCGAGCTTGCTACACTTAGGGCAGACTTGGGCCTTAGTGACTGAAAAATCAAGAAGAATAGTTTAGCTTTTTTTGTATTTTCCGTTTTCTAGTCCAGACAATGTAAACAATTCTATCAATAAAACTTAACAAATTATGCCATGGTTGTTGAAACAATAATTCTGTAACGACACTCCCCGACGATTCCGCTGCGATTTGTTGTTTTACGCGGTCGGGATGTGACATATGGCATCTGTGAAAAAGCTAATCGAGAACTAACTGACATTATTAGAATGTTAAAAGCAACATTAATGGAAAAACAAGAAGCCATTAACATGTATATTAATAACATAGCTTAGATAAAACATGAGCTTCAAGAGATTAAAATCGAAACTGAGCGTGTAAGATAGTTTTTACTCAGCTACACGACGAATGCTTATGTCATTGATCATATTTTTCCGACGATCGCGTCAGAAGAAAATGATAAAAGGTAAAGAATAAGAAACGTGGAGATTATAGCAATGTTCCGCCTCCATTATGCGAAAGCTATTGTCGAATGACAATGGACGGAATGGAGAAGGCACTCAATGTAAAACTCTTATTTGAAATTGTGGGATTGAACCCTATGAAAGGAACAAATGATACAAAGCCAAATAACACTATCCGAGCTTTGGTTAAACTATCACAGGTTACAACCTCTGTTGTACATACACCGCTTTCCCTAAAGACTGCTCTCCTATCATCTGACTTCACTAAGTTGCAAAGGTCTGCTAGAGTTACAAGGATCAGAGGATAGAATAGTCATTAGATAGATAATCAATGTAACAGTGCTAAGAACTGATAGTTAGTATTAGCAGTGTTTGTAGTTAGTTACATACAGTTTCCTGTCACTATCAACCCTGACGTCATCAAAGATGCTCAGTGTTTAGATAGTTTACCATAAATTGGTAACTTGTGTAATAGTTTAACTTGTCTATCAAAAGATCAACTTTCGCATATCATCTTCTTTGCATTTTCTTACTACCAAACTTCAATTGCAATGGCTGAGTGGGAGTTTGTGAATCAATGCGAGTTTACCAACTTGAATGCATGATGATGATGAAAACAAACGACCATAGCTTGTAGTAAAAGTTTTCCATTTATTTCCGATGCGAATCTCTTTTAAAACTCAATCATTTTCCATTTTTGAAACAAAAACTACAAGTAATTCAAACTCAGATCTTAACAATTGGTACCAGAGCCTGATTCATCAAATTCGATCTAACAATCGATTTGATTTGAACAGATCAGCTCTCTGCTATTTAGTTTGGTTGTTTTTGCTTGATAAACAGAGTTTTATTATGTTCAAAGTTTTTAAAACAGAAAACTGTGAAAAATCAACTGAAAATGTCTCAAAACACACAGATGCCAACTCTGGATCCTTATTCAAACCGCCGATGCTCAAAAGAAATGAATATTTCATTTGGCAGCGACAAATGGGTCATATCCTTGCTCAGCAAAACACTGGTTGCTGGAGATCTGTTGCTTATGGACCTCACGTTCCGATGGTTCCAAGCACAGAGGATCCAACTAAACAAGTGCCAAAAAATCCTGAAAACTTTTCGAAGCAGGATTTCCAGAAAATTGAATTGGATGCTAAGGCATTTAGCATAGTTGCTTCGGCCTTACCTAATGAGATTTATGCTGGTCTACTCTAATGTAATAGTGCAAAGGAGTTATGGGATGCACTGAAAGAGCAATTCAGTGGGACTGAGGAAGTGATTGAAAGTAACAGAGAAGTTCTAAATCAGCAGTAATAAATGTTTTGTCACTTGAAAGGAGAGTCTCTAACATAGCAGTTCGAACGTTACAGTTGTCTCATCATTGAACTTAGACTGGTTAACGTGGTTTTTCCTAATTCGACTGTCAATAGTCGTTTCCTTAGATCGTTACCAGATAAGTGGGAGACTGTAGCTTATGTTACACAAAAGTCTGTTGGGTTTAAATAAATGTCGTTGACACAACTTCATGGGATACTCCTCACTTATGAGAGAGAGTTAAACCAGAAAAAGAAGTTGCAAGATTCTGGGAAAATGACTGATGATTACTCATTGGGTAATACAGCTCTTTTTGGCCAAGAAGATGGATCTGGCAGCAGTAAGGACCAAAGTTATGATCACTACATAGATATTACTTCTAGTGGGAACTTTGGATCTGAAACATATGCACCCAACTATGCTTTCACTGCTAGTGGGGAAAGCCAAACCTGTGATAATCTATCCTTTGAGCTGAATGACTTGCAACATTTTGAACCTTCTGATCTGGAAGAAATGGATATTTTGCACCAACTGGCCCTATTGAGTGTTAGGGCTAATAAATTCTATAAGAGAACTGGTAGGAAATTCCCAGGATTGCATGGGGGATTGAAGGTTGGGCTGGATAAATCAAAAGTCAAGTGTTATAAGTGTAATAGGTTAGGACACTTTGCCAGAGAATGCAGGTCTCAAAATTCTGTACCAATAGTGACTCATCCTGGCTTTGCCAGAGAATGTAGGTCTCAAAATTTTGGACCAATAGTGACTCATCCTAGCCCTAGACCTCAGCACACACAAAACACTACTCATTATTCCCAATATACCCCTGCTCAACATGTTTAAAACACTGCCCACTTTGCACATCCTGCTACTACTATTCCAGTGCATTATGTTCAATCCACTGCTCCATAAATTCAGTATGTTCAGGCACCATCACATCCTCAAGTTCATGTACAACAAGTACCCATTGTCACACAACCTGCTCAAACCACTGCTAGTCCAGCAGAGTTGGTCAACAGAGCTTTTTCACACAAAGTTATGTTGATTGGAGTAGCTTGCCTGAGGATTTGACTGATGAGAACTTTGCTTTAATGGCCAAAAATGATGTTGAACAAGAATTTTGTTTAATGGCCTTAGATACAATTGCTGAAGGTGTTGAATCTGTGGAGTTAGTGTCAAAAACTGATGAAGTTCAAGTTTGTGATGAAACAGTGGTTTCAAGTGAAGAAAAGAAAAATGTTGTTGATAAGGAAAAGAACTCTCCTGTTGACCCATGGAATGTTGATGTGGGTGAAGATGAGTGTGATTATGCTCTCATGGCTGCTACAAATGTATCACCTCAAATCCTTAAAGATCTATATTCTGACAAATGCATCATTGCTTTTGCAAACATTAAGCAGGTGAATGAAAACCTGAGGAACAAAATTTTAGAAGATGAACTTAATTTTGAAAAACTGACTAAAGAGTTAAAATCAAAGTTAAGTGAAAATGATTCTGAAATGAGTAGCCTAAGATATGAATCAAGCATAACCAAGGACCAACTCCAAACTATGGTAGAAAAATACCAAGTGTGTAAAAAGGAGTTAGAAGAAACCCAAATCACTTGTGAAAAATAGGTTGAGTCCTGTAAAGGTTATGAGATTATGCTTGATGCTCAGATCAAAAGCAAAATTAAGTTTGGTGTAGGTTTTAGAACCTATGAACAAAATGAGAAAAATGTTGCTGAAATTGATTCTGAGTTGGTTGAAATAGTCCCAACAAATTTGGCTGTGAAGAAATAAAAATCACAGATAAAGCTGGAAACAAAATTGTTTTGGAAAAATCAGAGGTTTCAACAAAAGATAAAGAAATTGAAAAATATCAGTTTAAACCTACCTGATCAGATGAATGTTATATTTTAGAAAACTTTAAGCCAATGGACTTTACAACCTCTGATGGTATTAAAGCCCCAAAAGCACTGGTGATCCCTATCAAAGATGTACCAGCAAAGGCAGCAGAGGTTACAACCACTGCTGATAAAAAGTCTGATAGGAGATTAAAAACTTGTTTTGTGAATTTTGTGAAAAAAGAAATCATGTGGCTACAGTTTGTTTTCTTTTAAAAGCCTATGACATTAACAAAACTTGTGTTATCAAAAATTCTTCAAGATGCACCATCTGCAACAAAACAAATCACTTAACTCAAGAGTGTGCCTATCTCAAAGACTATGAGCAAAAGGTAAAAGAGATCAAGGCAAAAGCACTAGAAAGAGAAGGTTCAAGTTCTGCTGGAAATAAATCTAAGTAGAGCTTTGAACCAACTGAAACATCTGTTACAAAAGCTTTAAACAAAACCTCTGTTCCTATAGAGGTGCAAGTGACAGATGCCCCACCATCAAACTCATTTCCAAGAGGATATGACCAACTAGCCTATAAAAGGGTTCGTCTTACTTATGAAGGATACAAAAAGCCCTCAAAGCAAAGAGTGAATAAGCATCCCTATGGATACAATCATCTCATAGGAAATGGTCAGGAGCAGATGTTACAAGAAAATATCCAAACCACTGACCATTGTCCTAGACTTGAGGCTGGACCATCTGTGACCCCATCCAAAGCCATTTTGGCTTTGGAGACCTATCTTAACTGATCTATTTACTTGATGTGTAGGGACCCTCTACTTGCCTTGATAGCTTATGGTATGTAGATAGTGGAGGTTCCAGTCACATGACAGGATGTAGAGCCCTTCTCAAGGACTTCATGGCTCATGGGGTATGATATATCTTTTGGTAATAACTCAAAGGGAAAGGTTTTAGGTCTGGGTCGGTTCTGGCTGGTAAACTCAAGTTTGAAACTGTGAATTTAATTGACAATCTGAAATTTAACCTGCTGAGTGTCTCATAAATGAGTGACAGAGGGTATGGATCCTTCTTCACTAAGAAAACTTTTCAAATTGTGGGACCAGAGGTTGTTAAAAAGATTGATGAAATCATTGCTGAGAACAAAGCACAACTCACTGCACACAGGAGTGGGAATGTGTATGTCGTAGATATGCTAAAAGATAATCCTATGTCTGGAACATGCTTATTCTCAGTTGCTTCTAGCAAAGAGACTGAGTTATGGCATCGAAGACTTGGACACACAAATCTTAAAACTATCACCACACTCTCAAAACAAAGTCTTGTAACAGGTTTGCCTCACAAGCAATTTTCTTGTGAAGAACATTGTGTTTCCTGCTTAAAAGGAAAGCAACACAAAAGTTCTTTCAAATCAATTGAAGAGTCCAAAACAAGCAAGTGTTTACAATTGCTTCACATGGACTTGTTTGGCCCAGTGCAAATCATGAGCTTAAAACACAAAAGGTATTGCCTAGTGACAGTTGATGATTTCTCTAGGTTTACATGGACCTTCTTTCTCCACTCTAAGGATGAAACTGCAGTCATTTGGCAAAACTTTGTTAAACAAGTAGAAAAGCAAGTTGATCTTCCAGTAAAAATCTTTAGGAGTGACAATGGACAGAGTTTAAAAATAGGGAGTTGGATGTTTTTTGTGAGTCAAAAGGAATTGTTAGACAATATAGCATTCCAAAAACTCCAGAGCAAAATGGGGTGGTTGAAAGGAAAAATAGAACTTTAATTGAATCAGCAAGAACTATGCTTGCAGACTCTAGTTTACCCTTGTATTTCTGGGCAGAGGCTGTAAACACTACTTGTTATGTCCAAAACAGAGTTTCAATTAACCCTAGGCATCAAAAGACTGCTTATGAGATTTTGTATAAAATCAAACCTCTGATTTCCTATTTTAAAGTTTTTGGTTGTCCATGCTTCATTTTGAACTTAAAAGATTCTATATCTAAGTTTGAGGCCAAAATTGACTGTGGTTACTTTTTGGGATACTCAACCACTGCTAAAACCTACAGAGTTTTTAAGTCTAGGACCAAGTGTGTTGAAGAAACTTTGAATGTGAAGTTCAATGAACTTTCATCACTGAAAATCCCAGCAAATCCTGCAGAGCTTTTTGATTTAGATATATTCACATTTGCTAATGTTTCTATCAAGCTAGACAATGCAGGTACACCACAATAATCTAGAGAAGATCAAGATCAAGAATATGACTGTGTGCTTCCACAAACAAAAGTCAATTCTTCCAACAGAGGATCAGGTGCCACAAGCTCTTGTGTAAACTCTGCCACTTCTGGGTCAACAGTGTTTGATCCTCAAACCTCTGCCAGTTCACAAAATCAAAACATCTGTTGATAAAGGTCCTACATTTGGGGACAAAAATATCAAAATGTTACCTCTCTACCCCCAATACCACCACCTCCATTTCCACCAACGGCTGATACTTCAAATTCACCAGCAGAGGTTAGCTCAGATGTTACACATTTGCAGCCATCACCTTGAAATGCTATTGTTCCATACCAAGGTGACTTGATTTATCTCAAAAGCCATCCAGCAGATCAAGTTATTGGCAACATCAAATCTGGGGTGCTCACACGGAGCCAATCCAAAAATATTTGTCTTTTTGCTGGTTTTCTATCACTCACACAGCCAGTCAAGTACCAAGAGGCACTGAAATACAACAGCTGGGTAGAAGCCATGCAAGAAGAACTCCTTCAGTTCAGGAGACAACAAGTTTGGGAGCTTGTACCACTGCCAAAAGATGTAAGTCCAATTGCAACAAAGTGGGTCTTCAAGAACAAAACTGATGAAAGGAGTATTGTTGTCAAAAATAAAGCAAGGCTCGTAGTTCAAGGCTACAGACAGGAAGAAGGTATAGACTATGATGAGACTTTTGCTCCTATAGCAAGGTTGGAAGTTATTCGCCTGTTCTTAGCTTTTGCTGCTAACCACAACATAAAGGTGTATCAAATGGATATAAAGAGTGCATTTTTGTATGGAAAAATCAAAGAAGAGGTGTATGTCTGTCAACCTCCAGGTTTTGAAGATGCATTCCATCCTGATCATGTCTATAAGCTCAACAAAGCATTGTATGGCTTGAAGCAAGCACCAAGAGCCTGGTATGAAACTCTATCCACTTTTCTCTTATCCATAGGGTTTACTAGTGGTAAAATAGATAAAAACATATTCTTAAAATGGAAAAGAAAAGATTTGATGCTTGTCAAAATTTATGTGGATTACATCATTTTTCGATCCACAAGCACTGCTTTTTGTGAAGAGTTTCGAAAACTCATGGTAGTAGAGTTTGAAATCAGTGCAACGGGTGAGCTCCAATGTTTTCTTGGTCTCCAAGTTAAACAATTGCAAAATGGTAGATTTATCCATCAAAACAAGTATGTGAACGAACTGCTTAAAAAGTTTGATATGGATGATTGTAAACCATGTAGCACACCCATGACAACCACCAAGCTAGTCACCATTGATAGTTAAGATGACCTTGTTGATCAAACTCTTTATAGAAGCATGATTGGGTCTTTATTGTACCTAACTGCATCAAGGCCAGACATCATGTTTGCAACATGTGTTTGTGCCAGATCACAGGCATTACCTAGAAAGTCTGATCTTATTGCTGTAAAAAGGATATTCAGATATATAAAAGGTGCTCCCACACTTGGTATCTGGTATCCAGCTAATGGGAATATTGAGCTTTCAGGTTTTTCAGATAGTGACTTTGTTGGGTGCAAAACTACAAGGAAGTCCACATCAGGAGGATGTCAATTCCTAGGTGATTGTCTCGTGTCTTGGCAAAGCAAAATGCAGGTTGCAGTTTCAACATCCACTTTTGAGGCAGAGTATATTGCTGCTGCTAGCTGCACTGCTCAACTCTTGTGGCTTCAAAACCAGTTGCTGGATTTTGGTATAACTGCACTAAAGACTCCACTCAGATTGGACAGTCAAGTTGCTGAAAACATCATTAAAAATCCAGTTTCTCATTCAACTACAAAGCACATTGACATCAGACATCACTTTGTGAGAGATTGCTATGAAAAAGGTTTGACTTTTTTGCATCATGTCCATACTTCAGATCAGTTGGCAGATGTTTTAACTAAGGCATTGGATACACCTACCTTTAAAAACCTGATCTCAAGATTTGGAATGCTAAACATGGTTTAAAAACAAGTTTTCTTGTAAATCCATGCATACATAGCATCAAAATGTGTTCAGTAAATCAAAAACTCATCCTTAAAAATAGTTAAAGTTGAAATTTTTCAATAAATCTTTAAAAGTCTGCTCATAACATCTGTTTGCTCAAAACCTCTGATAGGCTTCAAAACCTTATCCACTGTTAAAGTGTATCCTCTGACTTCTATTTTTACCACTTTTTCAAAACACTAATAGCTATCCACTGATAGTGTTAAAAATCAGTACTTTTCTCAGCAGAGGTTACACGTGGCCAGATGTTAGCCATCAGATCTTGCATCAGATGCCACCTTATGTTTACTTTTTCCAAACACTATAAAAACCTTGTTTTATCCCTCACCAGTGTTTACCCTAAACTATGTCGATTTCAAAAATCTTAAAACAGTTTTTCTCTCTAACACAATGGCTCCCAAATCAAAATCATCGAAGAAATCCACACAAGCATTTCCACCCTACACTCTCATAATAAAAACCCCATATAATTACACCGCCATACTTGAAGCAAACAACACAAATACTCGCTATCATCCAATGATTCGAATTTACAAAAGTCGAAATTCAAGCGCATGTTAGAAGTCAAAGCCCCAATTTACATTGTTTCTTTTTGTGACTTCTGGAATAATTCTAAGGTTCACTCAACTGCTACTGGTGTTCCTTATACAATAATCTCAAGAGTAGGGGGAGTATTAATGCAAATTAGCCCCCAATCGATCACTCAAGTTTTCAAGTTAAATGACATAGAACACCCTGTGTCATTCCCAAAATGAGATCCAAGCAGAGTTTCTGGAAAGAGGTTATGTAGGCCGATGAAAGGTATGACCATCTTTAACCTAACTTTCCTGCTGAGATGAGATTTTTCTTTCACACAATTCTAACTTGTCTCACAGCAAAACCACTGCTTTCAATGAAATCCTATTGAACATGCAAAATATGGGGTATGCAATTTTAACTGACACGGATTTTAACTACTCCCATATACTGTTCAATGATCTTGTGAATAATTTTCAAAATATTGCAAAAGAAAAGCTTTTTTGATTCATCCACGTTTTCTGAGCGTTTACTTACAAGATCAAACCAAAGGTCCTGAAAGTAAAATAGGCGCTGTGACTAAACCAGGCTACCTCACTCATGAAACATTCACCAGAATAACAAACCAAGATAAAGTTGCGAAAACACAAGTAGAGGAGGCTGAGCAAGTTTTACCTGAACAAAATGTTCAAACTCAACCTCTTGCTACTGAGCCCACTGCTCTTGGTGATCAGGGCACCACAACCACTGCTCTGAAGCCCACACCAAAAATCCTCAAAAAGAAAACCAAAACACTTACCAAAAATCCCACCAAACCCAAAAAGGGTCCTCTGGAATATGAGATCCCAGAGGTTAACCTAGTGACGGCACCCAAGTCACAAACCACTGCTACTACTTCTTCACAGCAGATGGTTCAAAGATCTCCAACCAGCTTTGAAACTCCTCCTTCTTCCTCACAACAGGAAAAGGTTGTAGACACAGGGACACCATCCACTTGGTTCTATCTTCCACAGCCCCTTTCCCAGGGCACTGTTGCTTTCTACACGGCCACCTTCACCAATAACCACACTTCCACCTACTATTTTACCATTGCTGAATGCAACTGAATTAGACCAGGCACAAACCAGCACTTCTCAACAACCTATTACTGAGAATATACTTCATCAAGAGGCTGGGTCTGACTCTTTATTTGTTGCTAGCCCATCAGCACATGAAGAGGCTACATCCCTTGGGTTACATGTAACCCTTGGTGATAGTTCAACTCAAGCATCCACTACAATTGCTGAACTCCCAAGTTCTCGGTGGGACAGTGGTTTTATTACTAAGACTTGGTTGAAGGCAACCACTGTTGAGGCAACAACTGTTACCTCTATTGTGGGAATTCCCCAGTTCCAACACAAAGGGGCATCTATGGTTGAAGCTGGTACTAAAACCACTGCTAATGATACCATAGATACAACTACCACTTCAGGTAGGAGTTCAGATGATCCTATTAAATTAGGTGATGAGCTAAAATACCAGGATTTGACGGAGAGAGTGACAAGGATAGAAAATTCTGTTGATGACATCAAAAGTTTACTGAAGCAGATGATAGCTACAAAAAGTCAACCCTCTGTTCTATCCACTGCTGATCTCAAAGACGCTCTTAACCCTCTATTTCAACATCAACAACATTATTTGGATCTATAACACAAGCACCAGATGAATGATGTTAGAAACATGGTTGAATCAAGGTATCAAGACCATGCAGCAGACATTAAAGCCATTAAAGCTCATCTACTCACAACCACTGGCCATGCACCTCCAACGGTTATCTTTGTTACAACAGATGAAGCCAAAAAGGGGGAGAAACCTTTGGGAAACAAAAAATTGAAAATAAATGATGATAAGGCCAGACCTACTTTAAATATTCCAAGGCCTGATGGGTCAAAGAAGATAGATTTAACTGATGAAACTGTGGCCAAGGCAAGGGCTAGTCACAAGTAGACAGTGATCGAGGAGAGCAGAGTGTTGGTTGAGAAAAAGATTGAACAGCAAAAAGAAAAAGGAGAGGTTGGTACTTCATCAAAAAGGATACCTGCTAGAAAAGCCAGACAACCAACATCAACACCTCCTAAAACTAAGCCTGCAACCAATCAAACCATTAAAACCTCTACCTCTCAAAAACCTATCACACCTTCAAAACCACAACCTACATCCACACAAGCAGATGTTACAGCACTTGTTGTGTCAACATCTGTTGATACAACAGAGGTTTCAACAGATGCAACTCTAACCACTACCATGATCACATTTCCCACATCAACTCATCCATTATCCACACCACCTAAGATCCCACTACGACCATCACCCACTTTAAGGTTCAAAAGGAAAAAAATCACAAAAGTGATAAATGATGATGAGATTCATGCACCTCTTCCACTATCATCACAACCAATGACCTCCACATCAGTGCTTACAACATCTTCAACACTTGAAACTACTCCTGCAGCAAAGCTGTATCCTCTTGATTTACCAGCAGTCAGGGAAGAGATCCTAAGTTTCTTTTCAGAGGATGACCCTGACAAAAGAACAATCCTATCCCTTGATGGCTATCCAAGACCTGCAAATGTTGATGATTACCTGGAATTGAAACGGAAGCAAGCAGAGGATATTGCCAAAAGAGAATTAGCTGGTAAAGATGATAGAGAAATATAGATTGCCATGTCCTTTCAACTAAGTAAAGACAACATTTTACAAAACTTTGTCAAGAACCTGAGCAACCAGATTTCAGAAAGGGAAGATAAGTTGGTCAAAAGTGAACTCATTGAGTATATCATGTAGAACAAGAAGTATAAGGCAACAAGGGCACAGTTCATTTATTGGAGCTTAGATGAGTTGAGAGAAGAAATCAAAAGAATGTAAGAAATGTTGAAAGATCTTCTTAAAAAGCCAACTCCTCCCAACTGGGATTTACACAAGAAAGATATGCCTGAAAGAGACTTAAAGTTGAAGAGAATGAAGAATGAACTAATTCAGAATCATTATGGTTCAAAGAACCAAGTGATAAGATGGGGTGAGGTCAGGATGATAGACGCTTACAAAAAGTTGGAAGAAAGGAGGAAAAAGGATCCATCCATGCCTCCTAAACCTGATTATTCAAAAGAAGATGCTATTCTCAAAGCCCAACTCTCCAAAAAGTCCAGCACAACATTTGCCCATTCCACACTTGCCCTGTTACACAGAAAAAGGCAAGGGGAGATGTCTGAAAATACTGACAAAGAGTTTGAGGATACATTTATCAAAGAAGGTATACAAACATGATTGATTATCCAACAGATGATTTGAGTGCCAAGCTGGCTAAAGATTTATCACAAAAAACCCCTTCTCAATCCTCAGCAATAAAAGCTCCTTCAAGAAAACCTTCAGACCCAAAAATTCTAAAATGGAAGGTCGACAAAGACACCCATGAATTGACACTGCTCAAGTCTGATGGTAGTGCCACTAAACTATCTATGGAAGCTGCTGATGGGCTTACAGTCGAAGACTTCCAAGAATTATTATGTTTAGAGCTAGAGAAGGATGCTGATAACATAGAATCTCTTAACTTTGAACTTCAATTCAAAGGTCAAATAAGAGAATTCTTCCTAAGGAATAAAGACCAAGAATAAAGTGTTTTTGGCATCATCTGTTCTAGGGGAGATTGTTGGGATTGAAACCTATGAAAGGAACAGATGATACAAAGCCAAATAACACTATCCGAGCTTTGGTTAAACTATTAGAGGTTAAAACCTCTGTTGTACATACACTGCTTTCCCTAAAGACTGCTCTCCTATCATCTGACTTCACTAAGTTGCAAAGGTCTGCCAGATTTACAAGGATCAAAGGATAGAGATCAGAGCTTAGTCATTGGATAGATAACCAATGTAACAGTGCTAAGCACTGATAGTTAGTATTAGCAGTGTTTGTTGTTAGTTACATATAGTTTCCGGTCACTATCAACCCTGACGTCATCAAAGATGCTAGTGGTTAAATAGTTTAGTATAAATAGGTAACCTGTGTAATAGTTTAACTTCTCTATCAAAAGATCAACTTTCGCATATCATCTTCTCTGCATTTTCTTACTACCAAACTTCAATTGCAAAGGCTGAGGGGGAGTTTGTGAATCACATGCGAGTTTACCAACTTGAAAGCATGATGATGATGAAAACAAATGACCATTGCTTGTAGTAAAAGTTTTCCATTTATTTCCGCTGCAAATCTCTTTTAAAACTCAATCATTTTCCATTTTTGAAACAAAAACTACACGTAATTCAAACTCAGATCCTGACAGAAATAAAGGATGAGTTGCCTAAGAACATTGATATAGTTTACACAAAATCTAACATTGACAGTGAAGCAATCGTGGGCAAAGTAATTGAAAATGTTTTGGGAAATGATTCTGAGGACGGCAGTTTCTAGAGCGCCGACTCGAGTTTGAATAGTTTTGAATATCAATCTGAAAATGAAGATACTTCATCAGAAAATAGCCTAAGCGATGATCCTAACGTTGTGCTATACAAAGTTAAGGATTATGATAGACTATATTTTGACGAAAGCTTTCCGATACGGAATGTGAAAGAAGATATCGTTGATAAGCTATTCAAACTGGTTGAAGTTTCATCAGAGGATCTAGACAAAAATGAGAAAAAGTTTTATTAAAAATCCAAGAAGAGTTATAACAACTACCAGAAAAATGGTGGGGACTTTCCTGAGAATAGGAGAGGTGGTTTGGGTTTTGAACCAGAAGAAAATGAGAAGAAAAAGTCACCATTCCACGAATATAAAAAGTAAAACATGAAATTCGTATTTGGGACTAACCCTGTGGTAGAAGAGAATTTGATTGGAAAGCAATCAAATGATGAGTTTAAAAAGGAGAAAGAACTTCATGATCAGGCTAAATCTACAAGTGGAGTAAAATCTACGAGTGGAAAAACTGTGGACACTCGAACATGTTTCAGATGCAATGAATAAGGTCACATTGCACGAAAATGTCCGAAGTCAAAGTTTGATCATCGAGGAAACAAAATTTCAGATGATGAGAAGTCAAAGAAACCAGAGTTTGTTCAAATTAAGATTTTGAAAAGAAACGATGAATAAGAATTTAATAAGAAACCTAAAATTGAGAAGATTTTAATTTTGAAAAAGGTGAATCTTCAAAACAAGCAGAAAATAAAGATTCAAAGTTTTACATCAAAAGGCAAGAATGAAGACACAATCCTGGATTCCGAGAAAGATTTCTTCATCATCATCTGAAGTGGTTAAACCAACTGGTCTAGTCAAAGATAATGATGCTACATAAATAAAGACTGACCAGTGGGTACCAAAGAAATAAATGAAAATTCTGACTTTTGATATCCGAAATCCACCCAAGACCGACAAGGCATGGGTTTCCCTCTTTAACTAAATGCTTTAATATGTGCAGGGGCTTCCAAGGTCCATCTTGTCAAAGTGGATTATGGACAACTAAGCTTCTCGGCATATGACGGGGATGCGAGCCTTATTATTCGATATCAAAGCTATCAATGGGGCCACGTAGGATTTGCGGGAAATCAAGGGGGAAGAATCATTGGAGAAGGGAAATTGTCGAATGGTGTGGTATCTTTTGATAAAGTCATCTACATTGCAGAATTGGAGAACAATCTTTTGAGTATCCCCCAGATCTGTGACAAGAAGTTCACCACTCATTTCAACGACAAGGAGTGCATGATTTTAAAATCGGGTTTCAAGATTCCAGAAGAATGGATTCTCATGTGTGCTCCTCGAGAGAATGATCTTTATGTGCTTGATATGAGTATTGCTACAACTACATCGAAGTCGCCATAATGTTTTGTTACAGAGGCCACATAAAAGGAATCGATTTTATGGCATAGAAAGATTGTCAGTGCATATGTCTGTTTCCTACGTCATTGTATATCGAGTCTGAGTGATTAGAGCTTAATCTGTTAGAACGAGGCGTATTTAAGTGTTAAATAGGCCAAGTTCACTGGTCATGGTATTGTTGATGTCAAGTTCAGCCGAACTTGACTAGGTCAAGTTCGCCCGAACTCAGTCTCTCTCCAGCAAACTTGTGTAACTATATATAGGTGCCTTGGTGATTTCATTTGTAACTTCAGTGATTTTGGCACAGAGACGGCGAAGCTCTATCGGATCTGGCTCTTGAATGTTATCACACCCTCAATTTCCACTTGTGGAGTTTTACCGCGAGGCGTGTGATCAAACCAGAATCTGAGACACTAGTAATATGGAACGACTTTATATGATTTATTTAAACATTTTCCAAAAACATTTGTTTAACCATTCATAGTTATTTTCAAATTATCTTAGTTTCAAAGTTTAGCGGAAGCATTAGTTTCAAAGTTTAGCGGAAGCATTAGAGTAAAGTAAAGTAAAGTAACGGGCGCCAACATAAACGCCAAAACCAAAAATAAAATCCCAAACATTATTTGTAAATAAGACTCGATAAAAATGTCTTGATCAAATGCAAGTGAGTGCACCTAGCGCTCCTATCGTCCTGAGAAACATGTAAAGAAACAAGTATCAACATTAAAGAAGAGTGAGTTCACAGGTTTTTTATAAGTTCACAAGTTCGGTTAAAAGTTTGTTTTCCCCCATTATCCCTAACCCGGGATAACGATATAGTTCCATTATTCCTAACCCGGAATAATAATGTTGGTTCGTAATTAAGTTCAATGTTAACATGTAGGTAGCGAGCCTAAAGTTACGTCACATAAGAGTTCGCGATCGAAGCTGACTGTTGTTGCCTCAGTGTTGCTAGGTCTATCACTGACCATGGCGAAAGTTAGGCCAAATTAATCACCCGTTGACCATACCCGGTCGGCTAGCGCGACTAGCTCGGGTGGGGCTTGTCGGGCCCTGTAGTACTACTTATAATTTCCTCGCTATCTAACCCAATACTAACGATCCGAGAGTTAGTTGAGGACTTCCATGATATAGCTGCTTAGTGACCATAACGTACATTAACATTAACTTAGTTACCGAATAGTTAACGACGTTAATTTCGCATAACGTAAAAGATAGAGTTATAGAGTGTATACATGTTTCTCCCCCTGTTGTTTAAAACCGGATAAAATAGGGGCCGTGAACTCACCTTAAATTGCTCGGTTAGAATAACACAAAAGTAGCAAATGATGGAACCGCTAATCGCGTCCTAACATGCCAACCGATTTAAAGTTAATGTGTCACACTGATACAAAACCCTACGCAAAACTAACACACAGTGCGGCACACGTAATAACCAATTCGAAAACACAATCATGCATGCAAAGTATCATCATACCAAAATAATGATCAAACCAACTTGTCATAAACACAGCTTAACTCATACAACACTTTGGTACACACAAACGCAAGTTATCATGTTTCAGCTTGTACGCTCATAACTGGGCTGTTTTCGAGGGTTTTTATAAAATAGTTCCAACGTTCCAAAAATTCCAATTTTTTTACAGGAGGTGTCAACTAAACAGTATAATTTTATGTAAACTTTTCAAGTCCTAAAGCTTTACCAATTATTTATAAACATTTATATACTAGGCTGCAGTCAGATTCGTCGCTTTCTGACTGCAGTCCACGGGAAAAATTATTTAAAAATCATCGTTCATCCAATTAACAAAATTCCAGTGGGAGCTTTCCGGAAATTCCCGTTTCCAGTTACTGTACAAATTTCGTTACGCAAACCCCTACAGACTATGAGATCCGACTCGATAAACAACTAGCAAATTTTGCAGAATTTACGCAGCTTCAGCTGCTCCACTAAATGACAACTTAAAAATAGCAAACGACCTCAGAAAAATATGAATCCAGAGCCATTAAAAGCGCTTTTAAAAAATACACGTTTTAGGCTTCAGAAAATCCACGTTTCAATAAATAATGATCAAGTTACAGCCAATTGAAGTTGGCTGTAAATGTCATTCAGCAAACTGTTTTCGACTTTTATCGCATTAGAACACGCTTAAACGATCAAGACGCTTAATAATGATGATTAAGAACAGGTTTATTTGTCAAATATCATCATGTATGTCAATATTTATGCAAACCCTAAATATATAACATGATCTTTATCGCTAAAACGCAGCTTATGATTTTGTATATAACATAACATCACAATCGCAAAGATTCGCACAATTATCCGAACTAATCATAAATCACAACACTTTTCATACTAATGATCTTACCATTACACATAATCATGATCAAGATTACACAAACTCTAATGTGAATTGCAAAACAATTAAACCCTAACCTTGAAACGATGATGATTAACGAACCGGGACAAGATTGGAATCAATCCGGGGTTGGAGCTTGTGCGACCGTGGGGGGGCTGCCGTCAGCCTTCTCTTAGGGACTAGGGTTTTGTGTTTTTTTTTTTTAAACACAACTCATGGATGCCCACATTTATATAAAACAAGGGAAAAGAAAGGGGAGGGGTGCGGCCGCAATGGGGCAGCGGTTTGGGTTAAGTGGCTTGGGCCTCAAGTTTAGGTTAGTTCCTTGGGCCGCAAGGAGGTGAGGTCGACACGTTTCGCGGCTCGGTTCGGTTCGGCTATTTATTTATTATATATTTTTTATATAACTAATAATCGCGAAATCAAAGCGTGATATAATAATCTACAAAATCTACAAACGTCTAATAACACATAGCACGTAATTCACCCAATAGATTCACAAAGTTAGCGTAGTTATTGCGATTGTGTAATTTAATTCTGCGAATTAAACCAGCGTAGGAATGAATAACCGTAAAGTAACGCGTTTAAGATACCTGAAAAGCCGGGATGTCACATTATCCCCATGTTGAAAGAATTTTCGTCCCGAAAATTGAGTAAACGTGGTTTAGAATGCAGCGCACAAAGATTCAGTTTGTTAGTAATGGTACAAGTAATTCCCAGGCTGTCACATCATCCCCATGTTGAAAGAATTTCGTCCCGAAATTTAGTTGGTGGTAACGTCAGATTGCTGCTCAGCTACAAAAAGGTGTGGGTATTTGCTTTTCATTTGGTCATCTCTTTCCCATGTGAACTCCGGTCCACGCTTAGAGTCCCAACGAACCTTGACAATCGGTATCTTGCTGTGCCTTCGAGTCTTGATCTCACGATCCGTGATCTCGATCGGTTGCTCCACAAAATGCAGTTGCTCATCCACTTGAATCTCATCCAATGGAATGACTAGGGTCTCATCTGATAGGCACTTCTTTAGATTGGACACATGGAAAATGTTGTGAACTCCACTGAGTTCGGTAGGAAGGTCTAACTGATAAGCTACGGGCCCGATACGCTTCAAAATCACAAATGGGCCTACGTACCGTGGGTTCAGTTTGCCTCGTTTCCCAAAACGGATTACACCCTTCTAGGGTGACATCTTCAGTAGGACGCGGTCGCCTACTTGAAATTCAAGCGGTTTGCGTCGTTGATCAGCGTAACTTTTCTGTCGATCTCGTGCCGCTGCCATGCGGTTTCTGATTTGTACAATCTTTTCAGTAGCCTCAAGTATCAACTCAGGACCTGTGAGTTGACTGTCACCGACTTCTGCCCAACAGACCGGTGATCTACATTTGCGACCGTATAATGCTTCAAACGGTGTTGCCTGAATACTCATATGGTAGCTGTTGTTATAAGAGAACTCCAATAAAGGCAGATGGATTTCCCAACTGTTCCCGAAGTCTACCACACATGCGCTAAGCATGTCTTCCAAAGTCTGAATGGTCCTTTCACTTTGACCATCCGTCTGAGGGTGATAAGCTGTGCTCATATCTAAGCGTGTACCCAACGCTTTCTGAAGTGTCTGCCAAAAGTTGGATGTGAAACGAGCATCTCTGTCTGAGATGATGGACGTTGGCACCCCGTTCCGAGAAACTGCTTCCTTAATGTAGATGCGAGTCAACTTATCCATCTTATCTGTTTCTTTGATCGCTAAGAAGTGTGCAGACTTAGTTAGACGATCCACGATTACCCAGATGGTATCGCAACCACCCGGAGTTCGCGGGAGTTTAGTGATAAAGTCCATCGAGATCTGATCCCATTTCCACACTTGGATCTCAAGTTGTTGAAGTAGCCCTGATGGCATCTGGTATTCCACCTTGACTTTCGCACAAGTCAAACACTTTCTCACGTAGGTGGCTATATCCGCTTTCATGTTGGGCCATTAGTACGCGGCTTTAAGGTCTTGATACATCTTATCTGAACCAGGATGGACAGAGTATCGAGATTTGTGAGCTTCGTCCATAACTAGCTTCCTGAGGTCTCCATAGAGAGGTACCCATATACGATTCATGAAATACCGGGCACCATTGGGTTTCACTTCCCAATCGCGTTCCATCTTTCCCACAGATTCGGCCTTGATGTTTTCTTCCTTAATTGCTTCTAGCTGCGCATCGCGTATCTGTTCGGGTAACCCCGAATGAATGGTGAACTGTAGTGCTCGTACCTGACGAGGTTTCAAGTGCTCCTTCCTACTGAGGGCATCAGCTACCACGTTAGCTTTACCCGGGTGATACCGAATGGCACATTCATAATCGTTCAGGAGTTCGACCCAGCGACGCTGTCGCATGTTCAACTCCTTCTGGTCAAAGATATGCTGGAGGCTCTTGTGATCCGTGTAGATTGTGCACTTTGTTCCATATAGATAGTGTCTCCAAATCTTAAGTGCAAACACAACTGCTCCCAATTCCAGGTCATGTGTTGTGTAGTTTTTCTCGTGAACCTTCAACTGTTGGGATGCATACGCGATGACCTTATCACGTTGCATGAGTACACATCCCAATCCCTGAATGGAAGCGTAACAATATACCACGAAATCATCTGTCCCTTCTGGAAAGGACAAGATGGGCGCACTGCAAAGTTTCTTCTTCAGCAATTGAAATGATGCTTCCTGTTTGTCACCCCAAGCATACTTGGTACCCTTCTGAGTGAGAGTGGTAAGCGGTTGTGCGATCTTTGAGAATCCCTCAATGAAACGTCTGTAGTAACCAGCCAAACCCAAAAATTGGCGGATCTCTGTCGGTGTCCTGGGTGCTTCCCAGTTCTTGATAGCTTCGATCTTGGCGAGATCAACGTGTATACCTTTTTCATTCACGATATGCCCGAGGAACTGAACTTCTCGAATCCAGAAATCACACTTTGAAAACTTGGCATAGAGTTTATCATGTTGAAGTAGTTCCAGCAATAATCGTAGATGCTCAGCATGTTCTTCTTCACCCTTAGAGTAGACGAGTATATCATCGATAAACATGATGACAAACTTGTCGAGATACGACTTACACACGCGGTTCATGAGGTCCATGAACACCGTAGGTGCATTGGTGAGACCGAAGGGCATGACCAAGAACTCATAATGGCCATACCGAGTGTGAAATGCCGTCTTGGAGATATCCTCCTCTCTGACGCGTAACTGGTGATAACTGGACCGTAGATCGATCTTGGAGTAGTTGCTTGACCCTTGAAGCTGGTCGAAGAGATCGTCGATGCGAGGTAATGGGTATTGGTTCTTGACGGTAACCTTATTGAGTTCCCTATAGTCGATGCACATGCGGAAGGACCCGTCCTTCTTCTTGACAAAAAGGACCGGAGCTCCCCATGGCGAAGTACTGGGTCGGATAAATCCTTTTTCCAACAATTCCTGAAGTTGGGTAGACAGCTCTTGCAGCTCTGCTGGGGCTAAGCGGTACGGGACCTTGGCGATAGGAGTTGCATGGTTCGCCAATTCGATTTCAAAATGTGGTGGAAGACCAGGTAACTCCTCTTGAAACACGTCAGAAAAATCACGGACGACGGGGATATCTTCAATCCGCTTCTCGTCCTTAGGCTGCTCGGTGACCAGTGCGAGCAAAGCGAAGGAGTTCTTTCTCCGAAGATACTTCTGAGCTTGCATGTAAGAAATGATGTTTGTGACGGCGCCTGCCTTCTCGCCTTGCACCGTCAAGACTTCGTCGTTAGAGAGCGGAATACGGATAGCTTTCTCGAAACAGAGAACTTCAGCTCGGACGTCGGATAGCCAGTCCATTCCGGCTACCACGTCAAAACTACCCAGGGTAGTTGTCATCAGATCAATGGTAAAGGTGTGACTCGCGAGTTTAAGTTGACAACCGGTTACTAAATGGGTCACATCTACAGATTTACCATCGTTAGTTCTATGACGTAAGGGGTCTCTAGGGGTTTAGGCGTGAGATTTAGGTTCTTCCTAAAAGACTCAGATATAAAACTTTTATCCGCACCCGTATCAAAAAGTACAGTAGCAAAATGATCGTTAAGGGGAAACTTACCGGTGACCACGTTCGAGTCGTTTCTGGCCTCTCCGCGGCCCAGCGTGAATGCACGACCTTTGGCACCTCCTGTGCCACCGTTTCCATTGTTGCCATTGTTGTTATTGTTGTTGTTGTTGTTCCCACCATTGTTGTAGTTGCGAAGCTGCAGACAGTCTCGCTTGAAATGGGCAGTGCTACCGCACTGATAGCATCCCCGGTTGTTACCTTGCTCTTGACCCTGGTGCTGATTCTGATTTTGTCGAGACATGATTTCCCCGCGACAATCCTTTACCGCGTGTCCCGCTTTGCCACATCGTTGGCAGCGATTTCCGGTGTAAGGGCCGTGATGATGGAGGTTACAACGGTTACATTGCGGCTTTCGACCCACATAGCCACTTGAGTTCTGGGTGTTGTTGGCAGACTGATTATTGTGACCCCGATTGTTGTTGAAATTGTTAGACCGCTTCTGGTTTCCTTGTTGTGGCTGGGCTGACGAAGACTGTCGAGCAGGTGAGTCTTCAAATTTTCTTTTGTTATCAGGGACAACTTCGGTTGCACCCCGAGGTGGCAACTTCCTTTGTTCCACCGCCTTATCGGTGAGTTTATGCGCCAGCCTGATCGCTTGATGCTCCGTCGTAGGGTTGCTCGACATTACCATGCCCTGGATCTCAGGGACCAGACCCCCAAGATAAAACTCAATTCGTTTTTCGACCGTGTTGGCCGTGTACGCTTCAATTTCAAATCCTACCATCTTGTGGTTCCATAACGCGTGCTCCAACTGCTGAATTCTGTCCCGCGGACAGTATTCCTCCTTGATTAGGGCCTTAAACTCGGTCCAGGCCATTGCGTTCGCCGCAACAAGTCCACGCGTTTGGACTTGTGCGTTCCACCAGGTTAATGCCCCATCTTCCAACGTTGAGGCAGCATACTTGACCTTATTGGCTTCAAGGCAATCGCACATCTCGAACACCGATTCAGACTTTTCAATCCAACGAACCAGTCCTATGGGTCCTTCCACACCCGTGAACTTGCTCGGTATTGCATCAAGGAACATCTTGTAGGGGTTAAGACCCCCTCTTGGAGACAGAGAATAGGTAGTCAGCGAGAAAGTCTACTAGCCCAACTATTAGATTTTCCCATGAAAATTTAATAATGGTTACCTGCTGGTGGGTTTTGAACACCTGCCAGAGCAGCATTCACGTGTTCTTGGATTAATGCGGCCAATTCTTCAGGTGACATGTTGAGGTTTCCGCGACGACCAGTTGCCATTTCAGATCTTCACAAGACAACACAAACACACACCGATAAGTATATATATCCAATATAGTTATCATACTCCACACTTCAATAATCACACAAGTTATGTCAACCCAACAAATTAAACAATCTAAAGGAACATTCGATTAAATAAATTGCAATGTCTCACAAAATACCAACGAAACATCTCAGTTTAATTATAAAATTTCAAGTTCAAACATAAGTGGAAACAAACAAACTAAAGGAAACAAAACAGAGATTGGCGAGACGAGTTAGTCATCTACGTCTCCATCTCCCAAGTCGCTATCGTTGTCGTCATCCTCTGCGGCGTGTTCAGCTTCAAGAGCCGGGTCCTGTTCAGGCTCCTCTTCCTCCGGATCGTCTTGCGGGTCTTCCTCTGGATCCTCCTCTTCTTCCTTTACCGGCACTGGAGGGGCCGGTGCTGGTGCGGGTGCTGGGACAGGTGGTGCTTGGTTCTGCTCCAGTTCTTGAATGCTCCAACTGGACTCAAGAACTATGTCTTCGAGCCAGTCAGCCCTCAGCTGCTCAGCACGAAGATCCTTAGCTAAAATGTTGCGAGCTTTCTTATTCTCATATTATTCTTCCTCGAGCTCTCCAATTTTACCAGTTAGTTGACGTATCATCCATCCTTGTGCTTCGATAGTCTCCTGCATTCTCTCTAGTTGTTCCTGTTGTTTCCTTAACATATCCCTAAGTAGATCGTCCCCTACTCCTAACGAGTTGACCGGTTCGACCGGTATAGTGGTGGTCGGACGGGAGGACGACTCCCCTCCTAGAGCGAGTCTTTTCCTTGCAGCTGAGCGTGTCTCCACGCCATGAGGTGGTGAGGGTTCGACCATGGGTGCCTTCCCCGGTGCCGTTGATTGTCGAGATTTGTCGGATGATGATGATGACATAGACTGCTGGGTTGGTGTAGTTAGTTACGAGTTGCGTGCATCACAATATACATATATAACTCACATAAAACGATTTTAGTATAACGCATAACAAGATATCATAATTCGGTGACAACTAAGTCTAGTGTCGTGTATCAGCTATAGTTTAGGTCTACTTTTAATGCAAACCAGGTTCTCTATAGCTAGAGGCTCTGATAGCAATCTGTCACACCCTCAATTTCCACTTGCAGAGTTTTATTGCAAGGCGTGTGATCAAACCAGAATCTGAGACACTAGTAATATCGAACGACTCTATATGATTTATTTAAACGTTTTCGAAAAACATTTGTTTAACCATTCATAGTTATTTTCAAATTATCTTAGTTTCAAAGTTTAGCAGAAGCATTAGTTTCAAAGTTTAGCGGAAGCATTAGAGTAAAGTAAAGTAACGGGCGCCAAGATAAACGCCAAAACCAAAAATAAAATCCCAAACATTATTTGTAAATAAGACTCGATAAAAATGTCTTGATCAAATGCAAGTGAGTGCACCTAGCTCTCCTAGCGTCCTGAGAAACATGTAAAGAAAGAAGTGTCAACATTAAAGAAGAGTGAGTTCACAGGTTTTTTATAAGTTCACAAGTTCGGTTAAAAGTTTGTTTTCCACCATTATCCCTAACCCGGGATAACGATATAGTTCCATTATTCCTAACCCGGAATAATAATGTTGGTTCGTAATTAAGTTCAATGTTAACATGTAGGTAGGAGCCTAAAGTTACGTCACATAAGAGTTCACGATCGAAGCTGACTGTTGTTGCCTCAGTGTTGCCAGGTCTATCACTGACCATGGCGAAAGTTAGGCCAAATTAATCACCCGTTGACCATACCCGGTCGGCTAGCGCGACTAGCTCGGGTGGGGCTTGTCGGGCCCTGTAGTACTACTTATAATTTCCCCGCTATATAACCCAATACTAACGATCCGAGAGTTGGTTGAGGACTTCCGTGATATAGCTGCTTAGTGACCATAACGTACATTAACATTAACTTAGTTACCGAATAGTTAACGACGTTAATTTTGCAAAACGTAAAAGATAGAGTTATAGAGTGTATACATGTTTCTCCTTCCTGTTGTTTAAAACCGGATAAAATAGGGGCCATGAACTTACCTTAAATTGCTCGGTTAGAATAACACAAAAGTAGCAAATGATGGAACCGCTAATCGCGTCCTAACATGCCAACCGATTTAAAGTTAATGTGTGAACACACTGATACAAAACCCTACGCATAACTATAACACAGTGCGGCACATGTAATAACCAATTCAAAAACACAATCATGCATGCAAAGTAACATCATACCAAAATAATGATCAAACCAACTTGTCATAAACACAGCTTAACTCATACAACACTTTGGTACACACAAACGCAAGTTATCATGTTTCAGCTTGTACGCTCATAACTGGGCTGTTTTCGAGGGTTTTTATAAAATAGTTCTAACGTTCCAAAAATTCCACTTTTTTTACAGGAGGTGTCAACTAAACTGTTGAATTTTATGTAAACTTTTCAAGTCCTAAAGCTTTACCAATTATTTATAAACATTTATATACTAGGCTGCAGTCAGATTCGTCGCTTTCTGACTGCAGTCCACGGGAAAAATTATTTAAAAATCATCGTTCATCCAATTAACAAAATTTCAGTGGGAGCTTTCAGGAAATTCCCGTTTCCAGTTACTGTACAAATTTCGTTACCCAAACCCCTACAGACTATGAGATCCGACTCGATAAACAACTAGCAAATTTTGCAGAATTTACGCAGCTTCAGCTGCTCCACTAAATGACAACTTAAAAATAGCAAACGACCTCAGAAAAATATGAATCCAGAGCCATTAAAAGCGTTTTTAAAAAATACACGTTTTAGGCTTCAGAAAATCCACGTTTCAATAAATAATGATCAAGTTACAGCCAATTGAAGTTGGCTGTAAATGTCATTCAGCAAACTGTTTTCGACTTTTATCGCATTAGAACACGCTTAAACGATCAAGACGTTAATAATAATGATTAAGAACAGGTTTATTTGTCAAATATCATTATGTATATCAATATTCATGCAAACCCTAATTATATAACATGATCTTTATCGCTAAAACGCAGCTTATGATTTTTGTATATAACATAACATCACAATCGCAAAGATTCGCACAATTATCCGAACTGATCATAAATCACAACACTTTTCATACTAATGATCTTACCATTACACATAATCATGATCAAGATTACACAAACCCTAATGTGAATCGCAAAACAATTAACCCTAACCTTGAAACGATGATGATTAGCGAACCGGGACAAGATTGGAATCAATCCGGGGTTGGAGCTTGTGCGACCGTCAGGGGGGGGGGGGGGCTGCCGTCGGCCTTCTCTTAGGGACAAGGGTTTTGTGTTTTTTTTTTTGAAACACAACTCATGCATGCCCACATTTATATAAAACAAGGGAAAAGAAAGGGGAGGGTTGCGGCCATAATGGGGGGGGGCGGTTTGGGTTAAGTGGCTTGGGCCTCAAGTTTAGGTTAGTTCCTTGGGCTGCAAGGAGGTGAGGTCGACACGTTTTGCGGCTCGGTTCGGTTCGGCTATTTATTTATTATATTTTTTTATAACTAATAATCGCGAAATCAAAGCGTGATATAATAATCTACAAAATCTACAAACGTCTAATAACACATAGCACGTAATTCACCCAATAGATTCACAAAGTTAGCGTAGTTATTGCGAGCGTGTAATTAGTTCTCTGAACTAAATCAGCGTAGGAATGAATAATCGTAAGTAGAACGTTTAAGATACCTGAAAAACCAGGATGTCACAAATGTATTCAACTTTAGATCAATGAAAACAACATTTAAATGAGTAATTCTTGTTATTTGGTTAACTTGTCATTAGCTTCCGCCTAATTGGACAATAGATAACAAATTTAGTTCTCGTGCTAATCGTGGACGTTCCTACAAGTGGTATCAGAGCCTGGATACCTAAATTTGCTGGAATCAAGTCAAGAATCACTCAATTTCATCTCATTTCTGTCATTTTTCTTAACATTTTCACACATTTGAAGATTTCATGGTAAAAAATGGATGAAAATTGAATATGTCACGTAAAATACACTTGTGGTAAACCCCTGAGAGTTTGGACATCAAATTCAATGATGATATCAAAAAGTTGAAAAAACCATGAATTGCAAACAAGGTTTGACCGAATATAACATCAAGTTCGACCGAACTAGATTAAAATTTCACTGATTTTAATCAAGTTCGCTCGAACTTGATCGAATTTTCAAGGTTTTATATAAGTTCGCTCGGACTTGCAAGTTAATTCAACATTTTTGATCAACTTCGCCCGAACTTGATAAATTTTTGTTGAAATTCTCGCACAAGTTTGCCCGAACTTGATAACTTTCTTGAAATTTCACCTAAGTTCACCCGAACTTATCTTTTTCTTGAAAATCTTCACAAGCCCGCTCATAATAATTCAAGTTTGAAAATTTTCATCTAAGTTCGACCGAACTTGTCTATTGCTAATCAAGTTTCGAGTGTTATTGATCGTATTTTCAGATAAGTATTCAGATTGTCATAATGGAAGATTTCCATAAAGTGTTTGTTTAACAAGTGGCTTCTTCATCAAATGCTAATACTCTTGCGGCGAATCAGATGAATATCGACAACGAAATGGGTACTATGACAAAACCGCCAAAGCTAATGAGTATGGAAGAATTCGAAGGGTGGAAAGAAAAAATTGTGAATTGGATACAAGCAAATCAATTCAACGGTTGGGTTGCAGTTGAAGATGGTTACAAGTGGCCAAAAGATGAGCATAATCAAGATCTTCCGTTGAACAAGTTTTCACCGGCTCACAAAGAAAATTATGTCGCTGAGAAGAAAATGATCAGCTTGATACAATAATTAGTAAAGGAAGATATCTTAATACTATTGCCAGAATATGAAACGTCACAAGACTTATGGCACGCTCTTTGCGATAAATTCAAAGGAAGCGACGAAATGATCCAAAGCAAAAATGCCTTGATTAAGAAAGAGTTTGAAATATTCACCATGATCAAAGGTGAGACGATGAAGCAGATGATCGATAGATAATGTCACCTCATGGTCCAGATGCGAAGACATGATATCAAAAGATCTAATGAAGAGCAAATTGAGAAATAGCCGATGCACTTCCTGAAGGAGAATGGATAACTGATGATTCTAAAGAACAATCCATCTTGGAGACATTTCAAGTTCTCATCTTTCATCCACAAATTAGAAGGTCATGAAATGGAGTTGATGAAGATTGCAAAATTAAAGAATGCTAATGTTGTTCAAGATGTCGGTGTTTATTACAAAAGAGGTGCAAAGAATGCTAATGTTATTCAAGATACTCCGATCCAAAGTCCGAAAATCCAAACGGCATTTAGTGCAAATATGAATTCATCACAAACAGAGTTCTCCATATGCTGGATATACAAGTGCTAGTTCAAACTCTTCATTCCAAAATTAGAACAATCAGTCACATTAGACAAGCCAATCCAGTTCTGATTCAAATGTGTTCCAGTGCAATATAGCAGTCGATTTGAAGAACGTATTTCCTGAAAAAGTGGCCAAACAACACATAGCACTTCTTGCTACTGTTTTAGAATCGTATGAAAGTCTAGTTGTTAGAAAGATCGGAAATCCGAAAATGACCGCCAAGGATTACGATCAGGTGGATGAAGAAGAGTTGGAGCTGATAGATATAAAATGGATTCTAGCATCCATCATCAGAAGAGTTACCAAGTTTGTGGCACTCACTGGATGGGATATTGGTAATTCAAGCAACAAGCTTGGTTTTGACAAGCCAAAAGTCACATGCTTCAGGTGTCGACAAAAGGGACACTTTAAATGTGAATGCAACAATCAAGAAGCAAGTGGAAACCAAAATCCTTTTGGTAGCAATAATGAGTACTACAAGAAATCTCTTAAATACAAGCCATATCTTGTTGTTACCCATGAAGAAGATGGTTTTGACTGGAACAGATACATCAGAAAGAAAACTGGTGTTGCTATGATGGCAGAGGTAGTGAATGAACTGAGACATCGTATGTTGATGCTGCTCTAGAGAATGCGATTCTGGAAGGGTATATACATAGGGTTGAGGAAGAAGAGATAGCTTACCTTGAGATGCAAAGGCAAGAAGGGTTGAAATCAGATGCTGAAAAGGTAAAATCTGAGGTAGGTGTGTCTGAAAAGGAAGCTGTGAAAGTTATGGAGGTTGAAACCTTGCACAAAGTGCGCATATCCTTGTGAGTCTTGTGCTGAAAAGATCAAAATCATAAGAGAAATGGCTGTACATAACAAAAATTTTCGTTATATTACAGAACCATGAAAGAAGCTTATGACAAAATGAAAGGCACATATAAAAATGTCGAAAAAGCTAATCTTCAACTCAGTGCTAATGTAAAACTATTAATGCCACTGTAATTGAAAAACAAAAAGCAATTAACATGTACATTAACACTATTGCTGAAACAAAGCGTGAGCTTCATGACGTAAAGATAGAAACAGAAAGGGTAAGACAATTGCTGAAAAGTTACACCAGAAATGCTTATGTCATTGATCACATTCTTCGTACGATTAAGTCGGAGGAAAATGTTGATAAATCAAATCGTAAAAATACGGAAGTGTTCCTCCATCACTTCTTGCAAGTTACTCCTGCAAGAAAGATGATGAGATTGAAAAGGCTTTTAATATACTACTTTTATCAGAAATGAAAGATAAATTGCCTGAGAACATTAACGTAGACTATACGAAGTCAAATGATGACAATGAAGCGGTGGTAAAAGATGTGGTTAAAAATGTGTTGGGAAATGATTCTAATGAAGGCAGCTCTGAAAGCGCCAAATAAAGTTCGAACAATTCGGAATCACAATCTGAAGATGACGATACATCATCAGAATATGATCTAAGTGATGACCCTAATGTTGTCATGTACAAGGTTAAGGAATCTGATAGATTATATTTCGATGATAGTTTTCCGATTCGAAACGTGAAAGAGAATCAACTTGATAAACTTTTCAAAGTTGTAGTAGTTTCATCAGATGATCTTGAGAAAAACGAGAAAATATTTTACTCGAAACCTAAAGGAAGCTAGCAACTACCGAAAGTTTGGTGGTGATTTTCCTGAGAATAGGAGAGCAGGATTGGGTTTAGAGGAAAATGAAGAAGAGCCGAGGAGGAACCAGAAGCTGTCATTTCATGAATACAAAGGTAAACACAAGAAGTTTGTGCATGGGATGAATACGATTCAAGAAGAAGGTATGATCGGTAAGAAATCGAATGATGAATTCAAGAAAGAGAAAGAACTTCGGGACAAGGCTAAGACTAAGTCCACAAGTGGAGTGAAATCCACTAGTGGACATGCTCCTGATAGTTGGAGTTGCTTAAATGCAATACTGTTGGTCATATTGCTGGCAAATGTCTGAATCTAAAGCATGTAATTCCACGAAGAAAAACTGTGTCAAAAGATGAAAAGCAAAAAAAAACGGAGATTGTGAATTCTGATACAGTGTCAAATAGAAACTATGAATCTAAATGTGAAGTTAAACCTAAAATTGGATCGAAGTTTGAAAACTCAACATTTGAAAAAGATGAAACTTCAAAATTAAATAAAAACAAAGATTCTAGATTCTATATCAAGAAAGCAAGAAACAAGTTGCAATCCTGGGTTGCGAAGAAAAGGCTTTTATCATCTGAAAAACCAAAGTCTGTTGCAGACAAAACTGAAAACGTCAAATCAAATGAGTCACTAATCAAACAGACAAAGAAAGAAAAGGTCAAAACGTTTTCAGAACCGACATCGGACGAAATGTTTAATGATGATTTTGATTACGATGATGAGTTTGAAAGTGTTTATGATGTTTATCATGACAAACCCAAACCAAAAAGGTTTGGGTTTCCTTATTCAAATAGTTGCTTTGTGTGCAGGAGTTCCAAAAGATCCGCTTTGTCAAAGTTATATCTGGATAGCAGAGCTTCATGTTTCTTAACTTATTCAGAAAGTCAAAAATCTTAATAATTTTGAGAAAGAAGAAGTTGGAAAAGGAAAATTTTTCAAAAATCAAATTGTGCAAATCCACACCGTTGAACGAAACACTTATTTTATAACCATTTGTTTTTCATGTAAATGAGGTAAATGGTTTATTTGTTGAACATGTGCAGATACAGATGTTGGAAAATGGGACCAGACGACGAGTTCTCGTGATCCAGATTGGTTTGTTATATTTCTAGAATAGTATTTCTTAAAATCTAAAATCCAAAACTATGTTTTTGATTTTAGGGGGAGTAAGAAAAATTTTAGAAAATTCAAAAACATATGAAAATTTTGAAAATTCAAAAAGAACAAAAACATTGAAAAAGATAAAAAAAATTGTTGTCAAAAAGGAAATGATAGTGCATCAGTGGACTATCACATTATGCTAAAGAGTTGTAAAGTTTAAAAGTGATAAACAAGTCTTACTATGGATGTGTCGATAGACTTTACACATTCAGTAAATTGTTTCCGAGATATAAACTAAATTTTACAACTGCTTAAGCGTGTGGATTAACATCTCTCGGATATATGGACTTAGTACTCTGAAATTTCGTTTGAGAGATTGCCTGATTCTGAGATACGAGGTATTTATAGATGATTGATATATGGGGTATATACAAGTTCTTCTGATTTTGCGGAAGCAATAGCCTAGAACTTCTATAACGCTTTTGCTAAAAACCCCAAAATAGCATGCAAAATCTGAAAAGAATCGAAAGATTTAATCATTTGCAATGCTTAAAAAGATTCCTTAAGTGGAACACCCCTTAAAGACGAGCCTTCATCTCTTTGTCTGTACGGTAGTACTAAGATGAGCTCTCAAGGTATCGCACAACCTAAATACATATATCAATTACGCTATACTCACCTGTAAGATGAAATTTAGGAAATCTTAATACGGGAGTATATTCTAAGATGGGAACCATAGTTAAGTCAAGTTTCATAATTCATACCTAACATATCTTGGAACAATTGAGAAATGTGTTGAAGTTTAAGTGGACAAACATATCGACAATCTAGGTAAACAAGTTTAGAACTTAAAGTCTCAAAAAGGTCAGCGGTACTGGTGATATGTCTCAGACAACTTATATGATCCTTAGACACGAATTCACAAAAATATGTCTGTAAATATGTTTGTACATGGTTTACTTTCTTTATTTGTTTTACATATTAAAATCAAAAAGATTTTTAGTGTGTTTTAGCATAAACTTTCTAAAATTAAAAAAAGATTGTGTTTCTTCATTAGTTTCAATGAGCCAATGATGGAGAACGATTCTTCGAAGTCTGGTAAGGTTTTTTTATAATGAAAATCTTGATGACGTCTGTTAAAAATCAAAGTAATTGAAAGTGTTAAAAAGTTCATTAAATTGAAACTTTAAAATTGAAGTAACCATTGGTTTATTCACAACGGTTTCAAACCGAGGTCATTAATTTGGACTCGGTAAATGAAATTGGTTAACCAAGATCGTTAACTTGGACTTGGTCAACCAAGTGGATTTCATATTTGAAAATTTTATCAAAAGGACAAAGTTTTAAATGTTAAAAGTGTTAAAGGTCATTAAATTGAACTTGAATAACTAAAGTTTGAATAGTTGAAAGTGGTTATTAAAATTTGAAATGTTGATGATACAAAAATTTCAAAATTTGAATCTGAAATGTTTATTTGAATGTCTTAGAACCTTGAAACAGAAAGTAAAGTTTTAGGGAGAGCTGGATAAAACATTGTCTAAAAGATTTCAGGAAGCTCAAAGCAAGGGGGAGTTTGAAGTCTAAAGGTTAAAGCAAAGGAGGAGTTTGAAGACCAAAGCTAAAAGGTAGGGGGAGCATGGAGATTTAAAATTTTATTAAGACAAGCTCAAGAAACAAGAAGAAGAATTGAAGATCAAAGATTTTAAAGTTATTCAAGACTAAAGATCAAGAGAATGATAAAGACTCAGGAGCTTATTCGAAGACAAGTGTCTACGAGAGAAAATGACTACGACAACATCCAAGGGGGAGTTTGTTAGTGTATATGTCGGTTGCCTACGTCATTGTATATCGAGTCTTAGTGATTAGAGCTTAATCTGTTAGAAACGAGGCGTATTTAAGTGTAAAATAGGCCAAGTTCGCTGGTCATGTTATTGATGATGTCAAGTTCGGCCGAACTTGACTAGGTCAAGTTCGCCCGAACTCAGACTCTCTCTAGCGAACTTGTGTAACTATATATAGGTGCCTTGGTAATTTCATTTGTAACTTCAGTGATTTTGGCACAGAGACGGCAAAGCTCTGTTGGATCCGGTTATTGAATGTAATGAACATTAGATCAATGAAAACAACATTTAAATGAGTAATTCTTGTTATTTGGTTAACTTGTCATTAGTTTCCGCCTAATTAGTCAATAGATAACAAATTTAGGTTCTCGTGCTAATCGTGGACGTTCCTACAAAGATGGGTCATATTCACTTGCGAAAGATGATTTTTTTGGTTCACAACAATCTCGTGGAAGGAGTTAATCTGAAGAGCTTTCATATGAATGATAATTGTTTAAGCTGTAAGAAAGGGAAGCAGATCAAAAAGTCACATCCGAAAAAGCTTTTGAATTCAATAAAGCTTCCACTGGAGCGTTTGCATATGGATCTCTTTGGTCCTGTTAATGTCAAAAGTATTTCAGGAGATCTTTATTGCTTGTTAGTGACTGACGATTACTCAAGATTTTCGTGGGTATTCTTCAAAGAGAGCAAGATGAATGTTTGATAATCTAATGATTCTCTTTAGGAAGCTTGAAAATATGTACCACCTTCCTGTTAGAAGAATCCAAAGCGACAACAATATAGAATTCAAGAACAAACGTATGCAAGAGTTCTGTAATGCAAAAGGGGTTCTTCATGTATTCAGTGCTCCTTATACTCCACAGCAGAACGGGGTTGCTGAATGAGAGAATCGAACGCTGATAGAGACAGCAGGAACGATGCTTACAGATTCGAAATTGCTAGTGAGTTTCTGGAGTGAAGCAGTGGCATCAGCATGTTATACGTTGAACAGGGTCTTAACTGTTAAACATACTAAGAAGACATGTTTTGAAAACTTAAACCAAAGAAAACCTAATTTGGAGTATCTGGAACCTTTTGGATCTCCCTGTACGGTTATTGATCCTGATGGAAAATTTGGTGCAAAGTCATTACAGGGTTTCTTTGTTGGCTATGCAAGTCCACTCAGACGAGTTAATCTTCCCAGCATGAGGCAAGTGGTTCTCGTTCAACATGTCGACTGCTGAAGGTATACAATGCCAACACAAAAGGGAGGTGATTCTTGTATGTTCAACTATGACGATTTATGGAAATCTTTCGATCTTCCAGAAGAACCGACTGACGAAGAAATTGATGTTTTGTACTATTTGCATCAGTCTGCTAATCAAGAACAAATTTCAAGGCCAATAGTAGTTAATCAACCATCTGTCGGAACATCTTCTTCTTCTGGTGGTGATCAAAGTAGTGTTCCAGCTGAGCCAGTTAAACCTGTCATAGAACCAGTGAATACTACTTCAGAACCCAATCTTTCACGAGCACATGATTCCCATTCTGATGAGGCTCCGACATTTGATCAAGATGGAGAATCTAGTTCCGATGAGGAATCCAAGCAGATCACTAGTTTGTTAAATCAATCTGCTGGTCCGAGTACAAGAAATGAAGTGTCTTCTAGTATTCCTGCTGTTGAATTGGTGGTTGATCAGAATGTTAACAATCTGGAGAGTTCATTAGATGTTTTTGATGAAGTGATGCCGAGATCTCATTTTACCATCCATCAAACACTATAATTGGTGAATTACAGGCTGGGGTCAGAATGAGAAGCCAGATTAACAAAGCATTGAGTTGTTTCTACACTAAGATAGCTCCAGTTCAAGATTACTGTACTTATCAGTGTTTCTTATCTCAGATTGAGCCGAAGAATGTTTCTGAAGCTTTAGGAGATGAGAATTGGGTGCTTGCGATGCAAGAAGAATTATTACAGTTTGAAAAGCTGGGTGTATGGAAACTTGTTGACCTCCCGGAGAATCAAAAGGCAATAGATACTAAATGGGTCTTCAAGTGTAAGCGTTATGATCGTGGAGTGATAGTGCGAAACAAATCTCGACTTTCTGTCAAAGGTTTTCACCAACAAGAAGGAATTGATTATACAGAAGTATATGCACCAGTTTCACGATTGGAGTCAATCCGCATTTTCCTTGCATTCACTGCTTGGAAAGGTTTTAAGTGTATCAATAGATGTGAAATCCGCTTTTCTGTACGGCAAGCTACGAGAAAAAGTGTACGTCGGCCAACCACTGGGGTTTGTCGATCCGCCGAAGAAAAAGAAAGCCTATATTCTGGATAAAACATTGTACGGATTGCATCAGGCCCTGAGAGCCTGGTACGAGACGTTATCTCAGCATCTCGTTGGCAAGGCCTTTATTAGAGGAATAGTGGATAGTACGCTATTTACCAGAGAAGTTGGAAGTCATCTGATTATCATACAAATATATGTGGATGACATCATATTTGGTTCAACAAATGACGATCTTTGCAAAGAATTTGAAGCTATCATGAAGAAGAAATTCGAGATGAGCTCAATGGGTGAAATGAAATTCTTCCTCGGTTTGCAAGTTGATCAGTTTCCAGACGGTTTTTCATCCATCAAAGCAAGTATGATCATGATATATTGAAAAAGTTTGAGATGGATAGCACGAAGCCGTTATCTACTCCTCTGGCACTCAACAACAGAATTTGCATTGATGAAACCGGAACCAAAGTTGATAATACTCTCTACAGGTTGATGATAGGATCGCTCATGTATCTGACGGCATCTCGCCCGGATATAATGTATCCTACCTGCCTCTGTGTAGGACCGATCCTCAATGCTTAGGAACCAAAATTTGATATCTAACGTCCATAATAGCGGAAATATTACGTCGTGTTTACCAATAGACAAGATTTAATAAGTTAATCGTCAGTTTTATTGATCAAACGTTCTGGTTACAAACTGACAGAGCTTCGCCTCTGAAATGCCAAAGTGACAAATAAATGAGACAAGCTAGGTATTTATAGAGACACAAGTTCGCCCTAGCGGACACAAGTTCACCCGAACTTGCATAAGCAAGTTCGGCCGAACATGCATTTACATGTTGAATTATGGGCGAACTTGGCTAATACATTCATAAATACTTCCTATACCTAGCCTATTCAGCTCAATACAATACAAACTCGATATAAGACTAAGACATAGACATTATGCACCAACAGACTCCCCTTTGGATATCGTCTTCGTCTTTTATCAGTCTTCAAAACTCTGTCTTCATATAAACATTAACGCACACGACCGAAGAAGTTCTTGAACAGCTTCCTTCGTCGTTCTTGCTTTGGATTAGGCGTTTGATCAGTTGGCGGTGGTCTTTTAAAATTAGTCATTCTTAGAGAACTTTGCCTTACCGCTTTTTCCATTCTTTCTTTAATCGCCTCAAATCTTTTTTCCTCCTTTAAAAACTCAACTCTTTCTAACTCTCTCCACTTTGTTTGCCACATTTTTCCATAATTAACTTCACGCGCATAGCAAACATTCACAACTTTCTGAAATTGCATAGCTTGTACCTTTTCTCGTTCTTCAAATTTTATCTTGTTGTAAAACAAGGTTTTGATATCTTCTCTCGAGCAGTTCACAAGCCACATAGGATCTAGAATCCTTATCGTCCTCCATAAACCCGTCATGCCCTGATAACCCATAACCTCAACACTTTCCTTTGAAATATCCAAATGTTCTTCAAACTTCAGCACAATAACTGCTTCACAAGTTGATGGATCTATTTGCCACCACATGAACAATGGATAGAAGTTTTGTTCAATCGGCATAAGTGGCATATTCCTCATGGCCCTTGGACGTTTCATGATTAACTATGTCTTTTTCACAAGTTTTCTTGGTTGTCTTAATCCTGCGTGCTCCAATAAAAGGCTTCCAATAATTCCATCCTTTAACCGCTTCATACTTAATCATTTTCCACAATAACTAATCAATCAATTTCATGTGATATGTAACATTCACCGTCTGTACCAACTCTTCCACATCCCAATATGGTAATGTCTTGAAATCAACAAGGTATTTAAAGTATTGCACTCCAAACTCCCTTTTAATTGCATATACGTTTAGCTCCTTGAACCAACCTAACTCAAAATATCCCCCAACGATACATCTTTGTCTCTGGTGAAGAATGCTGGTCGTCGAAACTTGCGTTCGCGTGGCATCTCTTTAAACCAAGACTTTCTCGCTTGAGCTATCTCTTCTTTGGTCATGGACTTAGGTACTTTACCCTCTCAAACTGATTTAGCAATCCTTTCCTTCAACATATCTTCATCAAGCTGCTTGTACATCTCTTTAAAAGAAGGAAAACTATCAGAATTAGAACCGACGTACTTTGCTTTCCGATCTGATTCGTCATCTGAAGACCAATCTTCCACAATTACTCGATTGTATTCATCAGCTTCGAATCGTCTTTGATATTGATAATCATTTGGCTCGAAAGGATTTACAGTCATCACATCCTCCTCAAAATCAAACTCTAACGATTCAGCTTCAACTTCGATCAATCTAGCTAAATCCTCCTTCGTGTAGTTATGTACATATTCACCTTCTTCCATGTTATGTTCTAACATTAACATTAAACGCTTCACGGGAATAGCAGCAACTGGCTTTGCAGAACGATCAACATTTGCCATATCTATATCATCATCAGTTGGCCCTTTCGCCCTGACTCCCCCTGACTTTTATCTTCCATTCTGTTCGATTCATCGTCCATTAGGGCAGTAAAATCAAAATCATCAGAGATTTTGGCTTCAGAAACTCTAATACCAACATTACCCTGATCATCGTCATCATCATCATCACCAACATTCCAATCCTCGTAACCTCCATTCTCTTCATCCTCTTTATCATCTTTCTCAGCTTCTTCATCGACTTTTTCTTCAGAAGCAGTAATAGGATCAGAAGGTTTGACAGATTCGTCAACCTTAGCAATATCATACTCAGAAGCTTTCAAAACATCTTCAACTGGTTACTCTGGAGCATCAGAAGACTTAGGAGCTTCACCTTCAACTCCTTTACCTTTGCCACTCTCAGCCAATTCTTTCTCAGATCGTTCTTTGGCTTCTTGTTGATCTAGACGATCATATTCTTTGATGAAGTCGATACCCAGTGCATTAGATAACACTTTCTGTATCCTGGAGAATCTTTGATCATTTAGGGCTTGGACATACTTCATATGAGCTATCTCAGTTTGCATTCTTTCATTTGCATCCTTCAAACTTTTGATCAATGCTTTAAAGTACTCATGCTCATCCTCTAACATCTTCACTTTGTCGTCCAACATTTCTTTTTCGACAGCGCTTTGATTCATTTTGTTAATCATTTCAGCTTTTTCAGCTTCATTCTACGCTACTTTTTCTTCTAACGCCTTCACACGCTTTTCCAGAAGTTCAACATTTGTTTTTGGGAAGAAACGTTTAGATCCTGCGGACTTATCGGATCATTGTGCATATCACCAAACACATTAGGCCTTTCTGAATTCTTCGGTGTTAACTTTGGTGCTGCAGATTTTGGTGTTGACTTCCTTGGCGTAGAACTTTCAATATTTGAATTCGTTGGAGCAACAGGAGATTCAGTGATAGGAACTTCAACAAAGCCAGACACAGAAGGTTCTTGTGTAACTCCTGGCCTTTCAGCCTCAGCATGAATAATAACAGGAGGTTCTTGTGGAGGAGATTCTTATGTGACTCCTTTCTCCTGAGCACCAGAAGGTTCTTGTGGGGCTTCTGTGCTTTTCACACTTCCTTTGTACCTCTTACTCACTGCCTTTTGAACTTTCTTCGGTTTCTTTCTACCATTGGTTTGTGGCAAGCCTGTAGTTTTCTTTGAGATTTATGTTGCTGAAGACTTTGTACGTTTAACCTTTTTCTTAGGTCTCTCTTCATCAGACTCTTTTTCTGCATTAGGATCAAAAAAAGCATCAATCTCCTTTTCTTTCTCGGCTCTAATCTCAACCTCAGTCTTTTCTGGCTCTTTCACTGGAATTTCTTTATCATAATCATCTTTGTTTTCAGAAGTAACAGATATAACATCGTCTTGAGTCGTTTTCACAGTCTCTTGACTCTCAATAACAACTGCATCACTTGATCCAGCAACTGCTTCAACATTCTCTGGTTCATCTTCGTCGACAAGCATAGTTTTGACTTTCTTCGCAGCATGTTTCTTTTTAGGCTTATCAGCTTCTGCCTTTAAGAACCATTCGCTCCTTGCCTTTGGTTTGAACTCTTTAAACCACTCCTTCTCAGCGTTAAGCTCTTTCTCATCGTCGCTACCATATTTCCTCCATTTGTTGTCTGGCGGCAAAATGTAATTAGAATCTTTGGTCGCTCCGAATACAGGCTTTGCAACAGGAGCTGAAGCTTGCTTTTGAAACTTTATGAGCTTCTTCACTGTGGTCTCATCAAGATGAACTAAGTATAACACATCGTTCGGATCTCGTGCAATATTAGAATACTTCTCGTCAATCAACATTTGAACAAATCTTGGATAAAGACACAATCTAGAATCCTCCATGTTCTTCGACATGTGCATGAAAACTAACTTCGAGAAATTGAACGGTTTCTTCAGAATAAGCGCTGTTGCCAAGCAAGCTAAATAATCTTGGACATCATCTAAACCGGCCTTGCGATGGCTGAATGTGTGAATTATAGCATGCATCAGATGCTTGTAGGGGTTTGGCACTTCCCCTTTTTTCAGTGTCGGCTTGTTCACGCTCCCCTTATATCCCATATGGAAGAAATAACCACGGACCATCTTCTCGTCAAAATAAATTGGATCGTCTTTGTTGTTAATTAATTGCAAAATCCGACGAATATCATCTTCAGTCACAGTAATCGGCTTAACTTCATTAACAACTTGCACAGTAGAAGTAATGGTCTTCTCATCAGCACTCAAACTTGCATTCATCCAAAAATGAACAATGTGTGATCGATACGACACTATGCGCTCTGTAATCGCTCTGTGGATAAGGCTTTCCTCCAAAAACTTCAATATACTGTCGTATTCTTTTAGCGACGGACAGATTAATTGTCGAGTGTGATGCACGTATCGTGAGTTTTAGAGAACTCTACTGAGATTACACGTGCTGGAACCTGTGCCTGAAAAATGACGCAAATCAATTAGCACGCTTTTCGAGAAAAATCAAAAAGATTTTTCTAACACATTTATCAAGTTCGGGCGAACTTGATATGGTGTTACAACATTCTGTTTTGTTCAAGTTCACCCGAACATGTAACCATCACATGTTCATTGTTATCAATAAGTTCGGGTGAACTTGAATTCTAAACAATTCAAAATTTCCTTTTCATAAGTTCGGTATAACATGCATTGGTATCAGTTTTAACAAAACACTTTTGTGCAAGTCCGGTCGAACTTGATAACAAGTTCGGCCGAACTTGTCATCTTCTCCAACTCAAATCTGTTCAACATTCCAACAACCGTTTCAATCCAATCAAAATTAGTTAGACGGTCGATTTTAATTGTAGATTCAGCATTTATGTTCAAATTTTAACCAATAAAACCTAGATCTAACAGATTTTAAAGTTCCAGATCTATTTGATTCGATTCAGGTCAATTCATGGATCAAAGACAAATCTCTACCTTTGTCATAGTAATTGGTGTGCTAATCACCAAAAACGGACTTAATTTGGGCAGCGTAACGGTGTGAAATTGCCAAAATCGTTCAAGTTCTCTCAAAGTTCAAGTTCGTTTCAGAGAGTTTGAAGGCTGTTGAATGAGTTCGGTCGAACTTGATTGGTATTTATACCATGTCAAGTTCGGACGAACTTGTTAAGCCCAACAAACAAGACCAACTAAGTTCGAGCGGACTTAGCGTTTAAACAATATAGTTATTACATAGCAAGTTCTGTCGGACTTGCTGTTTGTTAAACTTGATATTGTTTAGCAGGTTCGGCCGAACCAGCCAAACACAATTTCAAAACTTTTTCGAATTTTACAATTTTAACCCCTGAACTTTCCAACTTTTACCAGTTATGAAATCTACTCAGTTGACCAAGTCCAAGCTAATGACCTTGGTTAACCGATTTGTCTGCCAAGTCCAAGTTAATGACCCCAGTTTGACTCTTTACGAACAAACTGTTGATATTTTCCAAAACAAGTTTCAAATTAATGAACTTTTTATCATTTTGTCTTTTCAGACTTTTACAGATAAGCTCACAGCCCGTTGTCAAAGAGATTCCCACTAGTTCTAGCATCTTACCAGACTTCGAAGATCCGTTCTCCAACATTGGTTTGCTGAAAAAATGTAGAAATAAAATCATTTTGAATTTATGTAAGTTTATGCTAAAACACACCAAAAATCATTTTGATTTTAATCTGTAAAGCTGAAATACTATGTATAGAACAAAGTAAACTATGTACAAGACAATGTAAACTATGTACAAACATATTTACATGCATATTTTTGTGAATTCGTGTCTAAGGATCATATCAGTTGATTGAGACATATCACCAGTACTGTTGACCTTTATATGACCTTAAGCTTTAAATCGTTTACCTAGATTGTCGATATGTTTGTCCACTTAAACTTTACCACATTTCTCAACTGTTTCAAGATATATTAAGGTATGATTTATGAAACTTGACTTAACTGCGGTTCCCACTTCTTGAATATGCTCCCGTATCCAGATTCCCTAGATTTCATCTTACAGGTGAATATAATGTAATTGATATCTGTATCTAGGTTATGCGAGACCTTGAGAGCTCAGGTTAGTACTACCGTACAGACAAAGAGATGAAGGCTCGTCTTTAATGTGTGTTCCACTTAAGGAATCTTTTCAGCACTGCAAATGATTATATCTTTCGATACTTTTCAAGTTTTGCATGCAGTTTGGGGTTTATAGCAAAAGCATTATAAAAGTTCTAGGCTATTGCTTCCGCAAAATCAGAAGAACTTGTATAATACCCAAGATATCAACTATCTATAAAGACCTCGTATCTCAGAATCAGGCAATCTTTCAAACGAATTTCGGAGTACTAAGGCCATATATCCAAGATATGTTAATCCACAAGTTTAAGCAGTTGTAAAATTAGTTTATATCTTGAAAACAGTTTACTGAACGTGTTAAGCCTATCGACACATCCACAGTAAGACTTGTTTATCACTTTTTAAACTTCACATTTCTTTAGCGTACTGTGATTGTCCACTAATGTACTATCATTTCCTTATATGACACTGAACTCTTTTTGTCTTTTTCAATGTTTTTGTACATTTTGTATTTTCTCTCACATTTCTCCCCCTAAAATCAAAAACATCTTTTAGGATTTTAGTTTTTAACAAAATTCTAAACTAGAAAGATATTTACAAACCAATGTGGATCACGCGAACTCGTCGTCCGATCCGTATTCAACCTCAGCATCCGCACCTGTCAGCAAATTTTTCATACCATTAATTATCTACAAGTATTTAAACCGTGACAAAGAAAATGGTTCGATATAAAAATTAGCCTTTTGTTCTTCGGTGTGGATTTTTTCTATTCGCACCAATTTCTTTTCGTAGCAATCACGAATGAAATGATAACGAATTTCAATGTGTTTTGTGCGTGAGTGATGAACCGGATTTTTAGTTATGTCTATGGCTGCCTTGTTATCAACATACAGCGGAGTGTCTAGAAATTGCAGACCATAGTTTCTCATCTGCTGTTGAATCCATAGAAGCTGTGAACAACAGCTGGAGGCCAAGATATACTCAGCTTCACATGTAGAGAGAGCGACCGTAGTCTGTTTCTTACACTGCCAGGTTACCATTCTTGTTCCGAACAACTGGCATCCTGCTGTAGTAGATTTTGAGTTCAACTTATCTACACCAAAATCAGAATTAGCATAGCCTGTGAGGTCGAAATTGTCGTTCTTCGGTACCACAAGCCGGTGCTTGGGCATCCTTTCAGGTATCTGAAGATTCACTTCACGATCTGCATGTGTAAGACCCTCGGGCTTGACTGATATCTGGCAAAGAGGCAGGTTGGATACATAATATCTGGGTGTGATGCCGTCAGATACATTAGCGATCCAATCATTGATCTGTATAACGTCTCGTCAACTTTGGCTCCAGTCTCATCAACGCAAATCCCGTGATTTGGAGCAAGAGGCGTAGATAGAGGCTTCAAGCTTTCCATTCCAAATTTCTTCAAGATGTCGTGAACATATTTAGTCTGATGAATGAAAATACCATCCGGAAGCTGATCTACTTGCAAACCAAGAAAGAACTTCATTTCGCCCATCGAGGACATTTCGAATTTCTTTTTCATGATTCCCTCAAACTCCTTGCAGAGACTATCGTTTGTAGACCCAAAGATGATGTCGTCGACGTAGATTTGAACAATAATCAGATGACCATCAACTTCTCTGGTGAAAAGAGTACTATCCACAGTTCCTCTGATAAAGTCGTTGCCGACAAGATGTTACGATAACGTCTCGTACCAAGCTCTCGGGGCTTGGTGTAAATCATAAAGAGCTTTATCCAGTAGGTATGCTTTCTTCTTGTTGAGTGGATCGACAAACCCCGGTGGTTGTCCAACGTACACCTTCTCGCGTAATTTTCCGTAACGAAAAGCCGATTTGACATCCAATTGATAGACCTTAAATCCTTTCCATGATGCAAAAGCTAGAAAGATTCGAATAGATTCCAAGCGAGCTACTGGTGCGTAGACTTCCGTGTAATCTATCCCTTCCTGCTGGTGAAATCCCTTGACAACAAGCCTAGCTTTATTGCAAACAATAACCCCTCTATCATCACGTTTACACTTAAAGACCCATTTTATATCAATCGCTTTCTGATTTTCTGGTAGGCCTTCAAGCTTCCACACTCCCAACTTCTCAAACTGCAATAGTTCTTCTTGCATTGCTTGTACCCAGTTTTCATCGGCTAAAGCTTCATTAACTGTCTTTGGCTCAATCTGAGAGATGAAACATGAATAGAAGCAATAGTTCTGGGTTGGAGCAACACGAGTGTAGAAACAACTGAGTGCTTTGTTAATTTGCTCTCGAGTTCTAACACCAGTTTGAAGTTCTCCGATAATATTTGTTGACGGATGATAGGAATATGATCGCGGTAATTCTTCACTTGGAACATCTACTGAGTTTTGCTGATTCGTGATGTTGAGATCAACGACCAATTCAACGTTTGGAGAGTTTGATGAAGCTTCATTTCTGTTGCTCGGGCCTGCAGATTGGTTTAGAAGACTAGTTATCTGCTCCACTTCCTCATCTGAAGAAGATGACTCCCCATCAGCATCAAATGTTGGTGCTTCATCTGAATCAGAATTCTGATTCTGAGGCATACTAGGCTCCATTGTTGCATTTACTTGTTCAGTATAGGCATTTGTTGGAGGAGTAATAGGTGTTTCTAATGTTTCAGAAACATTTTCAGCGGAACACCACTATTACTTGAACTTGCACCTGAAGAAGATGGATCCAACGTGGGTTGATTAACCACAATTGGTCGAACAATTTGCTCTTGTTTCGCTGACTGGTGAAGATAATATAACGCTGCAACTTCTTCGTCAGACGGTTCTTCGGGCAAGTCAAATGACTTCCAAAGGTCTTGATAATTAAACAGCCACGTGTCACCTCTCCTTTGAATAGGATCCGTATAGTTGAAACAATCCATGTGCTGTGCTTCAATAACCTTTCTTAATGAAGGAACATATACTCTTCTCAATGGACTCGCATATCCAACAAAGAAACCTTCAAGAGATTTAGCTTCAAATTTGCCATCTTAGTCGATTACGGTACATGGCGCACCGAATGGCTTTAAGAACTTCAAATTTGGCTTCCATCGGTTTATCATCTCAAAACATGTTTTCTTTGTTGGTTTGACAGTGAGAACCCTGTTTAGTGTGTAGCAAGCCGCAGCAACCGCTTCACTCCAGAAGCTGATTGGAAGTTTAGAATCTGCAAGCATGGTTCTCTCAGTTTCAATCAAAGTTCTGTTTTTCTGTTCAGCTACTCCGTTTTGCTATGGAGTATAGGGAGCACTAAACTCGTGCAAAATCCCTTTTGTGTTGCAGAATTCCTTCATATTGTTATTCTTAAACTCTGTACCATTGTCACTTCTAATACGTCTGACCGGCAGATCATAAAGGTTCTGAAGTTTCTTGAATAAAATAACCAAGTTCTCGAACGTTTCGTCTTTTGATTCTTGAAAGAATACCCACGAATATCTCGAATAGTCATTTGTCACGACCAAGCAGTATAAGTCTCCTGAGATGCTTCAAACATTTACAGGACTAAATAAGTCCATGTGGAGACGTTCTAATGGCAACTTGATTGAGTTTAGAATTTTCTTCGGATGAGATTTCTTGATCTGCTTTCCCTTTTTACATTCTAAGCAATAATCACACAATTGAAAACTCCAAAGATTTACGCCTTCTACAAGATCATTATGAACCAAGAAATTCATTTTTCGCAAATGAATATGCCCCATTTTACGATGCCAGAGAATAGAATCCTTTTCAGTAGCCTTTGACACAAAACATTGTGCAGATTTTGATGTAGTGGTAGCAACACCCATATCAAGAACATATAGATCATTCTCATGTGGTGCTCGCATCAGAATCCACTCATCTGGTATTTTGAATCCCTTCTTCAAGATAATACACTCTTTGTCGTTGAAATGGACCGTGAACTTCTTGTCACAAATCTGCGATATACTCAGAAGATAATTCTCTAGTTATGCAATATAGTTCACGCGATCGAATGAAACGACGTCGTTTGAGAGTTTTCCTTCGGCAACTATCCTTCCACCTTGGTTTCCTGCAAATCTAACATATCCACCATTGATAGCTTTAATGTCGAATAGCAACCCTTTCATTCCCTTCATATGCATGGACGCTCCACTATCCAAAATTCACTTAGAAAGTACGGATCTCTGGAGCCCCTGCACATTTCAACAATCTATTTAAAGAGCGAGACCCAAGCCTTTTTGGTCTTAGGTTGAATTGGATAACTATCATCAAAATCAAATTCACATTCATCAGCATAATCGAGTCCACACACATCTATAGAATTAACTTCCCATTCTTCATCTGAATTTTCTATCATGTTTATGTTTGAAAATTTTACTGTCTTTTTATCTTTTGAATTGTTACCACTTGTAGTTTTGACAGTTTCAGATGTGGTTTCAATTATGATTTCAGAGTTTGATTCTTTCTTGCTATCACTTGTCTTAACAAACTCAAACTTAGTATCTCAGATGTTGTTAACCGTTTCTTTGCAATCCAGGCTTTAGATTTAATGTTAACCTTCTTGATGTAAAAATTGTTTTCATTAGCCTTTGAAGTTTCACGTTTTTAAAAAATTGAATTTTCAAACTTAGGTTTGATTTCAGCTTTTAATTCATTTCTTTTCAAAATCTCTACAGTTTTTCAAACACTGGTTGCTTTGGTTTCACAACATTTGAACTTTCTTTCCTTCGAAGATATGCTGCCTTTGATTTCGGACAGTAACGTGCAATATGACCAATTTCGTTGCACTTGAAACACGTCTGAGAATCATGTGGATGTCCTTTTGTGGGTTTTACACCACTTGTTTTGGCACCACTTGCAATTTTGGCTTTATCTCGAAGTTCTTTTTGTTTCTTCAACTTATCGTTTGATTGTTTCCCAATCAAACTTCCTCATGAACCGTGTTCGTCCCATACACAAATCTCATGTTTTTATTCTTGTATTCATGAAATGGTGACGGTTTCTTTTTAGCTTCATCTGATTCTTCTAATCCCAACCCAGCTCTCTGGTTTTCCGGATGGTCACCACCATTCTTTCGGTAGTTGTTTCTTTTAGGTTTTGAATAGAATTTCTTTTCATTGTTCTCCAGATCATCTGATGTGACTTCGACGAGTTTGAAGAATTTGTCTAATAATTCTTCCTTCACATTCTGAATTGGAAAACTGTCATCAAAGTATAATCTATCAGATTCCTTAATCTTGTAGATGACAACATTAGGATCATCACATAGATCATTCTCCGATGATGTATCGTCATCTTCGGACTGTGAATCTGAATTCTTTGAGCTCGAGTCGGCGCTTTTAAATCTGCCTTCATCAGAATTGTTCAAAACATTTTCAACAACCTTTTTAACCACAACATTGTCATCATCTGTTTTAGTATAGATTACATCAATGTTATCTGGCAACTCAGTTTTCTTTTCAGATAACAACTCAATGTTGAGTGCCTTATCCATCCTTGCGACAATACTTCTCGCAAAGGAGTGGAGGAACATTGTTGTATTCTTTACCAATTTTCTTTTTAGGTTTCTCTTCTGATGGGATTGTCGGAAGGTTGTGATCAATGACATATGCGTTACATGTGTAACTCCTCATAAGTTGTTGAACATGTTCTGTTTCAATTGTCATGTCCTAGAGTTGTTTCTTAGTTTCAGCAATGGTGTTAATATAGATATTAATCGCTTTTTGCTTATCCATTACTGTTCCTTTTAACATCCTTATGGTATCATGTTGTTCGATGTTATTTCTGTTAAGCCTACCATAATCATTTTTCATTTTATCATACGCTTCCTTCATTGTGCGATAATCGTATTTCAAAAGTTCATTATGCACATTGTTTTCAGCGATGATTTTTGATTTTCCGGCACACTCAGAACATGGTTCGGTGCATTTTGTACAAGGTTTTTCAACCTCTACAACTTGTACTTTGACAACTTCTTTTACCTATGGACCTACCTTGGTTAGATTTGCCATTAAAGCTTTATCTGCCATGTCCTTGAGGTTTTCAGCATTCACTTCTTGTGTAACATTGATGATCTCTTCATCAATTGTTTTCTCCTCAACCACTTGTTCTATAGAGCTTCCATCAAAATGACCTGCAAAACTATCACACGAGTTAGGAGATAAAATTCCTTGTTTCTGCATGTGGATATACTCCTCTTCTTCTCGTTGTTGATGCAAGTATTGTTCTAGAAGAATCTGTTCTATAGCCACTGCTTCTGCCGTTGCCGATGCTTCCTCTGCAGAAGTATCTTCAACTATCTCAGCCATCAACGCAACTCCGGTCTTCTTACCGATGTAGGAATTCCACTCAAAACCATCATCTTCGTTTGATGCTACCATAGCTTTCTTATTGTTGCTGCTATTTAGTTTCTCTTGGATTTCAACCTGAGTTTTCTTTGGAAATGGCTTGTATTGATGTGACTTCTTATAATACTCATTGCCTCCTCCAAAAGGACTCTGATTTCCCGTTGCTTCAGGATTCTTGCACTCTCACTTGAAATGTCCCTTTTGGCGACATCTGAAGCATGTCACTTTTGATTTGTCGAAGCCCAACTTGTTGCTTGAATTTCCGATATCTCAGCTACTAAGAGCAACAAACTTTGTGACTCTTCAGATAACAGATGCTAAGGGCCACTTGATATCCATCAACTCGAGTTCTTCTTCATCCACTTGGTCATAATCTTCTGCCATCATTTCGGGATTTCCAATTTTACCGGCTACAAGACTTTCGTATGACTGCGGAACAGTGGCGAGAAGAGACATATGTTGTTTTGCAACTTGTTCCGAAACAACATTGTTCAAATTCACTGCGATGTTGCACTTGTATACATTCGAATCAGAATTTGTTCGTTGATTCTGATTTGCTTGACTTTGATAAGATGAATTTGAACCAGTGCTTGAGTACGAACTCTGTGGACTCTGATCATAATGAGGTTGTGATTAACTCTTGTTTTGTGATGAAGCATTCATGTTCGCACTAAAAGCTGTCCCAATTTTCGGACTTGAAATGTTGTCTTGCATTCCACTTTTGTAGTACAACCCAACGTCTTGAACTACATTAGCATTCAAGAGTTCCATTTCATGGCCTTCGAGTTTATCGATAAATGTTGACAACTTGAAGAAATCCCACTTATCACTATTCTTCAGAACCATCAAATAAGTAGTCCATTCACCATCTGGTAGTGCATCAGCAAGCTTGTCGATGTATTCTTGTTCTGTCTTCTGGAGACCGTGTCTTCGCATTTGAACTTTAAGATGACAGAAACGTTCAATCATCTGCTTCATGGTCTCATTCTTTAACATGGTGAAGATATCAAACTCTGACTTATCACTATTCTTCAGAACCATCAAATAAGTAGTCCATTCACCATCTGGTAGTGCATCAGCAAGCTTGTCGATGTATTCTTGTTCTGTCTTCTCGAGACCGTGTCTTCGTATTTGAACTTTAAGATGACAGAAACGTTCAATCATCAGCTTCATGGTCTCATTCTTTAACATGGTGAAGATATCAAACTCTTTCAGAATAAGTGCCTTTTTACTTTTGATCATTTCGGCACTGCCTTGATACTTCTTCTGTAATGACACCCAAAGATCTCTTGCAGTAGTATACTCTGGCAGCAAAATCAGGATATCTTCTTTGACAGACTGTTGGATGAGACTGGTCATCTTTTTCTCAGCAATGTATTCGTCTCTCTGTACAGTCGAGTAGTTGTACTTTTCAAGGACTTGCTGATGTTCATCTACCGGAACAGTGTAGCATCTTTCAATCGATACCCAGCCAGCGAAGTGCATGGCTTGAACCCAATATGTAAATTTCTCCTTCCATGCTTCATACTCGTCCATGCTCATTAGCTTGGGCGGTTTAACCGTCGTTCCCATCTCGTTATCAAGATTGACTTGATGAATCACGTTGGCATTGACAAACTAGCTCCGGACATAAAAGCTCTTTGCATATCATCCATTGTGAATAACGAGACATGTATACTGAAAATATTAAAAAACTTTTGAAAATGTTAGAAATACTACAAGTTCGGTCGAACTTGTAATTTTAAATGAAGAATTCTTGATTTAGTCACAAGTTCGGCCGAACTTGTAAATTCAATTTTGAAACAGATTCTTTTAACTTCGGTCGAACTTGCAAAATGGAATTTGATAACACTTTTGTAAGTTCGAGCGAACTTTTCTATGAAATTCCTTGATATTACTCAAGTTCGGTCGAACTTGATATAAAATCAGTGAATAACTAGTAACTTCGAGCGAACTTATAGAAAGAATTATCTAAAAATTAGCAAGTTCGGGCGAACTTAGTTAACTCTCTTGACTTTTTCTCAAGTTCGGTCGAACTTGATAGAAAACCAAAGAAAATTTAACAACCTCGAGCGAAATTAACTAAAATTTCTTCAAAAATTACACAAGTTCGAGCGAACTTGCTAAAACTTCACTTGAAAAGTGACTTTTTAGACCAAGTTCGGCCGAACTTGGCTAACAAGTTCGAAGTTGGGGGTTTTCCAAAACATGGTTTTTTTCAAAATTTTGGCATGAATTCGGTTGAATTTGGTCTCCAATCTTTCAAGGGTTTATCTTTGTTGTATTTTACATGATATACTCAAACTTGAAAAGATTTTGACCGTGAATTCTTCATTTTATATTCAAAAGTTAAGAAAAATAGAAGAATGGAGATGAAATAGAAGTGTTCTTGTCTTGATACTATCAAATCAGGCTTTTCTAGCTCTGATACCACTTGTAGGACCGACCCTCGATGCTTAGGAACATAAATTTGATATATAACGTCCATAATAGCGGAAATATTACGTCGTGTTTACCAATAGACAAGATTTAATCAGTTAATCGTCAGTTTTATTGATCAAACGTTCTAGTTACAAACTGACAAAGCTTCGCCTATGAAATGCCAAAGTTACAAATGAATGAGACAAGCTAGGTATTTATAGAGACACAAGTTCGCCCGAACTTGCATAAGCAAGTTCAGCCGAACATGCATTTACTTGTTGAATTATGGGCGAACTTGGCTAATACATTCATAAATACTTCCTATACCTAGCCTATTCAGCTCAATACAATACAGACTCGATATAACACTAAGACATAGACATTATGCACCAACACTCTGTGCACGATATCATTCCAGTCCTAGAGTATCTCACATGCAGATCGTGAAGCGTATTTTCAGATATTTGAAGGGTTGCCCGAGCACCGGCTTGTGGTATCCAAAGAATGACAACTTCGATCTGACGGGATATGCAAACTCTGATTTTGGTGTTGACAGATTGAACGCAAAGTCTACGATGGCCGGTTACCATTTCTTCGGAACACGACTCGTAACTTGGCAGTGCAAGAAACAAACCATCGTCGCTCTCTCTACTTGTGAGGCTGATTACATCTCAGCTTCCAGCTGTTGTTCACAACTTTTGTGGATCCAACAGCAGATGAGAGACTATGGATTGCAATTTCTTGACACTCCATTATATGTAGACAATAAGGCAGCAATCTACATAACGAAAAATCCAGTTCATCACTCTCGAACTAAACATATCGAGAATCGTCACCACTTTATTCGTGATTGCTATGAAAAAAGATTGGTACGAATTGAGAAAATCCACACCGATGAACAAAAAGCTGATGTTTATACCAAACCTTTCACTTTAACAAGATTTAAATATCTAATAAGGCTTAATGGTATGAAAAATCTTTTGACAGGTGTAGAAGCAGAGGTTGAATATGGATCGGATGACGAGTTCTCGTGATCCTCATTGGTTTGTTATCTTTTAGGATTAGAATTTCTTAAAAACTAAAATATAAAAATATTTTTTTGATTTTAGGGGGAGAAATACAACGAGAAAATACAAAAAACATATAAAAACCAAAAAGTACAAAAACATGAAAAAGACAAAAAGAATTTTAGTGGACTAACACAGTATGCTAAGAATTTGTAAAGTTTAAAAGAATTAAACAAGTCTTACTGTGGATGTGTCGATAGGATTTACATGTTCAGTAGATTGTTTCCGGGATATGAACTAAATTTTACAACTGCTTAAACTTGTGCATTAACATCTCTCGGATATATGGACTTAGTACTCTGAAATTTTGTTTGAGAGATTGCCTGATTCGGAGATACAATATCCTTATAGATGATTGATATCTGGGGTATTATACAAGTTCTTTTGATTTTGCGTAAGCGATGGCCTAGAACTTCTATAATGATTTTGCTAAAAACCCTAAACTGCAGCAAAATTGAAAGAATTGAAAGATCTAATTAATTGCAGTCAAAAGATTCCATAATTGGAACAACACCTTAAAGTCGAGCCTTCATCTCTTTGTCGATACGGTGGTATTAACCTGAGCTCTCAAGGCTTCGCACAACCCAGATACAGATATCAATTACGCTATACTCACCAGTAAGATGAAATCTAGGGAATCTTGATACGGGAGTATATTCTGAGATGGGAACCATAGTTGAGTCAAGTTTCATAATTCTAACTAAGATATATTGGAACAATTAAGAAATGTGTCGAAGTTTAAGTGGACAAATATATCGACAATCTAGGTAAACAAGTTTAAAACTTAAAGTCATCAAAAAGGTCAACGATATTGGTGATACGTCTCAATCAACTGATATAATCCTTAGACATGAATTCACAAAAATATGTCTATAAATATGTTTCTATGTAGTTCATTTGATTACAGATTTAAATCCAAAAAGATTTTCAGTGTGTAGCATATACTTTCGAAAATTCAAAAAGATTTTGTTTCTCCATTGTTTTCAACAACCAATGATGGAAAGCGGGTCTTCGGAGTTCGGAATGGTATAAGTTGTAGGACCGATCCTGATAGCATAGGAACCTAGATTTGATATCTAATGTCCATAATAGGGAAATATTATGACACGATTACCAAATAACAAGAATTAATCAGTTAAATGTCAATTTTATTGATAAACTTCAAATCTCCAGTTTGACAGAGCTTCGCTACTCAGAGCACCAAAGCTACAAATTACAAGATCAAGCTAGCTATTTATAGGATAACAAGTTCGTTAGAGGGAGCAGGAGTTTGGGCGAACTTGACTATGTCAAGTTCGCCCGAACTTGACTTCACAATAACATCTCAAGCGAACTTGACATCCAAACACATAAATACTTGATTTTGCTAGCCTATTCACATCTAATCTATACAGACTCGATATAAGACTAAGACATAGTCATTCTGCACCAACAGACTCCCCCTTGGATATCGTCTTCGTCTTTTATCAGTCTTCAAAACTCTGTCTTCAATAAAACTTTAACGTGAACGCCCAATGAAGTTTTTGTATGGCTTCTTTCGTCTTTCAAGCTTTGGATCTGGCGTTTGATCAGTAGGTGGCACTTTAGTCATAAATTGATACCTTCTGAGCCTTGACGCCCTACCTCTTTCATTAATCTCTTCGAGATGCTTTTCTTCCTTCAAAAATTCTACACGTTCAAGATCCCTCCAACTCGATTCCCACATCCTACCAGAGTTAACTTCTCGTGCATAGCAAACATTAACAACCCTCTAATATTGCATGGCTTGTTCTTTTTCACGTTCTTCGAAAACAATCTTGTTGTAGAACAAACACTTGATGTCTTCCTTCGAGCAATTTACTAGCCACATCAGGTCTAGTATCCTTATCGTTCTCCACAATCCTCTCAAACCTTGAGCTCCAAACATTTCCACTATTCCCTTAGTTATATCCAGATGATCTTTAAACTGTAACACGGTCACAACTTCACAAGTATTAGGATCAATCTGCCAGCACTTAAACAACGGATAAAAGTTTTTTCGATCGGCATTAAAGGCATGTTCCTCATCGCTCTTGGTCGTTTCATGATCAACATAATGTCTTTCTCCCCAGTCTTCTTGTTGTTTTGATACGACGTCCCGGAATGAAAGGTTTCCAATATCTATAGCCCTTTGTTGCCTCAAACTTGATCATTTTCCATAGTAGTTGATCGATAAACTTCATACGGTATGTAACATTCCTTGTTTGAACAAGTTCTTCAACATCCCAGTAAGGTAGTGTCTTGAAATCTGCCAGATATTTGAAATATTGAACTCCAAATTCCCGTTTGATGGCATACACATTCAACTCCTTAAACCACCCCTAACTCAGGATATTACCTAACAACACATTTTGTCTTTGTTAAAGAATGCTAGAGGTCGTCGAAACTTTCTTTCATGAGGCATCTCTTTAAACCAAGACTTTTTTGCTTGTGCGATCTCCTCCTTTGTCATAGGTTTAGGAACTTGACCATCACGTATCGATTCTTCGATCTTTTCTTTCAGCATATCCTCATTCAGCTGCTTGTACGTTTACTCAAAAGTAGGAAAACTATCTGTATGAGGACCAACGGACATCTCAGCTTAGTCTTTCTCATCATCAGAAGACCAATCTTCCGCTATAACTCTTTTATACTCATCTACCTCGTATCTTCGTTGATAATGAGACTCATTAGGCTCAATTGTATTCACATTTAGAGCTTGCTCTTCGAAATCAAAATCAAGTGATTCTGCATCAACATCGATCAACTTTGCTAAATCCTCTTTGGAATAGTTGTGCACGAATTCACCCTCTTCAACATTATGTTCAAGCATAAGTATCAACGGCTTTATTGGAACCGCAGTAACAGGCTGTGTAGTAGTAATAGCATTAGACATATCAACTTCATCTGACGGCCCTGCTTGTCCTGACTCCCCCTGATTTTGATCGTCTACTCTGTTCGATTCATCATCCATCAGTGTGGTAAAATCAAATTCATCATTCATTGTTGCATCAACCACCTTCAACCCTGTACTACTCGAATCATCATCATTCCTCCATCATGGTCAGAATCATCTTAAGGATCATCAGTTGGTGGTTCATCATCTTTTTTCCTTATATTCAGCTTCCTCATCATCCTTTACTGCAGTAACAGTTACAGTATCAGAAGGCTTGACAGATTCGTCAACCTTAGAAATCTCGGACTCAGAAGCTTTAGCAACATTTTCATCTACAGGCTTTTCAACTTCAGAAGATTTTGGTGCATCACCTTCAACACCTTTGCATTTGCCACTTTCTGCAGGTTCTTTCTCAGCTCTTTCTTTCGCTTCTTGCCTATCCAACCGATCGTATTTAGCGATTAAATCAATTCCAAGACTATTAGATAACACTTTTTGCATTCTTGTAAATCTTCTATCATTTAGGGCTTGTATCGTTTTCCGTTCAGCAATCTCTGTCTGTAGCTTTCAATTGGCATCTTGTAAGCTTTCAATCAGTGCCTTAAAGAATTCACGATCGCTTTCTAAAACCTTGATTTTATCTTCCATCATTTCTTTCTCAACAGAACTTTGAGTAACTTTCTTGATTAGCTCGGCCTTTACTTCATCATTCTTTTGAACATTCTCTTCTAAAATCTTGACACGCTTTTCAAGAACATCAACGTCTGATTAAGGAAAGAAATCATCTAGATATTGAAGATCTACCAGCACATTCGGAATATCACCAAATATGGACTTTGGAGTTTTTGGCATTGATTTAGGAGAAGCAGCCTTTGGTGTAGAAGCCTTGGGAGTTGAATCACCAGAACATCAAGTAAAACAGTCTCATGCGGTTCTTGTGTAACTCCTGGACGTTCTGCTTCAGCTGTGATAGAAACAGGAGGTTCTTGTGTAGGAGGTTCTTATGTAACTCCTTTCTCCTGTGCACCAGAAGGTTCTTGTGCGACTTCTTGCTGGTTTCTGAGCTTTCTTTGTTTTCTTTCCTTTTGCCTGTGGAGACCCTGTAGTCTTCTTAGACATTTCTGTAGCTAAAGCCTTTGTTCGTCTTGCTTTCGTTTTAGGTCTCTCTTCGTCAGATTCTCTTTCTTGCTCGGGATCAAAGTCAGCATCAGTTTCTTTGACTTTTTGGGCCTCTTTTTCTGCTATTGACTTCTTAGTTTCTTTCTCGAGCGTGTCATCACTATCATCATCATTCTCAGAAGTTGCATAGATCACATCGTCTTCCTGTGTAGTCTTTTCAACCTCTTTACTTTCAACCACAACTGCTGCACTCGATCCAACCTTTGTTTGCACATTTTCAGGATCATCTTCATCTAACATAATGTCAGCTTTCTTTGATGTACGCTTCTTTTTCTTTTTAACTTCAGCCTTTAGAAACCATTCGCTGTGAGCTTTAGGCTTGAACGTTGTAAACCATTCCTTTTCAGCATTTAATTCCTTCTCATCACCACTACCGTCATTTCTCCATTTGTATCCAGCAGGCGCAACATAGTTTTCATTCTTCAACGCCCCAAACAGTGGTTTTGCTACTGGTGCTGAATCTTGTTTCTGAAACTTTATCAACTTCTTCACAGTAGTTTCATCAACATGACTGAAGTATAGAATGTCATTTGGATCACGTGCAATATCTGTAAACTTCTCATCAATGAGCATCCGCACAAATCTTGGATATAAACACAATCTTGTATCCTCCATATTCTTTGACATGTGAGTAAACACGAGCTTTGAATAGTTGAACGGCTTTTTCAAAATCAACGTCGTAGCCATGCAAGCTATATAATCCTGGACATCATCGAGACCTGCTTTACGATGGCTGAATGTGTGTATAATTGCGTGCATGAGAAGCTTGTAGGGGTTTGGAACTTCCCCTTTCTTCAATGTAGGCTTATTAATGCTTCCTTCGTAACCCATTCGATAAAAACAACATCGAACCATCTTTTCGTCAAGAAAAATTGGATCATCTTTGTCGTCGTTGAACTGTAAGATCCTGTGAATATCCTCCTCAGTGACTGTGATATCTTTATTCTCATTTCCAACCTGAACTGTAGAGCTAATAGTCCTCTTATCTTCACTAAGACTAGCGTTCATCCAGAAATGATATATGTGCGATCGATAGGACACCGTTCTTTCTGTGATAGCGTGATGTATCAGACAATCCTTCAAAAACTTCAAGATACTTTCATATTCCTTTAGCGATGAACATAACGCCTTGTCAAGAGTAATACAAGTATTATGAAACTTGGAATAATCCATCGTTATTACTCGCGCTGGAATTGAAACCTAAAAATCGACGCAAAACATTTAGCACGTATTTCAAGAAAATTATACAAATTTTTCATCATTTTACATCAAGTTCGGGCGAACTTGATGTTGAAATTACAAACCAATTTTGTCAAGTTCGCCTGATCATGCTTATCAACATGTTCAATCAATTCACTTACAAGTTCGGGCGAACTTATAATGATACATTTCAATTATACTAGCCTAAGTTTGAGCGAACTTCTCAGTTCACAACATTCTTTCTGATTTTTTCTTAAGTTCGGTCGAACTTAGTATTAGAACATGGATTTTGTTTTTTTAGGATGCAAGTTTGGCCGGACTTGATAAACAAGTTCGGGCGAACTTGTCATCTTCTCCATCAAAGACATGTATCATCCTATTATGTTGAATTTGAAAGAATCTAGTTCAGATCCATGATCGATTTTAGTTGTTTATTACATTTATAAGATCAATTTGTCCATTAGAAACCTAAATCTACCAGATTTTAACATTTTCAGATCTGAATTAAGCGATTTAAGTTCAATTCATGGTTCAAATCTTGCATTCTCACCTCTACCATTGCAATAAGTGTGCAAATCACCTAAGCCCCAATTCAAATTTTGGCAGCACAACGGTACAATCTTAGCAATTTAATCAAATCTCTGTAAATCACCAAGTTCGCTCATATAACTCATCACACAGTTAATGAAGTTCGGCCGAACTTACATGCTATATATACCTTAGCAAGTTCGGGCGAACTTGCAAGCCCATGACTTGAAAGCCCAATGTAAGTTCGGTCGAACTTACCTACAATATAAATTTCTAAACTCTTAAGCAAGTTCGGCCGAACTTGCCTAAACCAAGTTTCAAATTTTCAAGATTTTGCAATTTTAGTCCCTGAACTTTTCACATTTTACCAGTTTTGAAAATCCATTCGGTTGACCAAGTCCAAGCTAATGACCTTGGTTAACCGATTTGTCTGCCGAGTCCAAGTTAATGTTCCCGGTTTGACCCGATATGAACAAACTGTTGTATTTTTCAAAAATCAAAGTTTCAAATTAATGAACTTTTTTCATCGTTTTGGCTTTTCAGATTTTAAAGATTAGCTCCCAGCGCGTTGTCAATTAGATTCCCACCAGTTTAGCACCTTACCAGACTTCGAAAATATGTTGTCCAACATTGCTTTGCTGAAAACAATGTAGAAAAAATATTTTTGTATTTTTGTAAGTTTATACTAAAACACACTGAAAATCTTTTTGTTTTTTAATCTGTAAAGAAGATAAACTATGTACAGAACAAATTAAACTATGTACAAACATATTTACAGACATATTTTTATGAATTCGTGTCTAAGGATCATATCAGTTGATTGAGACAAATCACCAGTACTGTTGACCTTTATATGACTTTAAGTTTTTAAACTCGTTTACCTAGATTGTCGAAATGTTTGTCCACTTAAACTTTATCACGTTTCTCAATTGTTCCAAGATATGTTAGGATATGATTTATGAAACTTGACTTAACTATGGTTCTCACTTCTTGAATATACTCCCGAATCCAGATTCCCTAGATTTCATCTTATAGGTGAATATAGCGTAATTGATATTTGTATCTGGGTTATGCGAAGCCTTCAGAGCTCAGGTTAATACCACCGTATCGACAAAGAGATGAAGGCTCGACTTAAAGGTGTGTTCCATTTAAGGAATCTTTTAAGCACTGCAAATGATTAGATCTTTCGATTCTTTTCAAGTTTGCATGCAGTTTAAGGGTTTATTGCAAAAGCATTATAGAAGTTCTAGGCTATTGCTTCCGCAAAATCAGAAGAACTTGTATAATACCCCAGATATCAACTATCTATAAAGACCTCGTATCTCAGAATCAGGCAACCCTTCAATCGAAATTTCGGAGTACTAAGTCCATATATCCAAGATGTGTTAAACCACAAGTTTAAGCAGTTGCGAAATTTAGTTTATATCTCATAAACAATTTACTGAACGTGTAAAGCCTATCGACACATCCACAGTAAGACTTGTTTATCACTTTTAAACTTTACATTTCTTTAGCATACTGTGATAGTCCACTGATGTACTATCATTTCCTTTTGTGACACCAGATTCTTTTTGTCTTTTTCAATGTTTTTATACTTTTTGATTTTTCATATGTTTTTGTATTTTCTCAAAATTTTCTCCCCCTAAAATCAAGAACATATTTTTGGATTTTAGTTTTTTAAGAAATATTAATCTAAAAGATAGACAAACCAATGTGGATCACGTGAACTCGTCGTCCGATCCGTATTCAACCTCAGCTTCGCACCTGTCAGCAAATTTTTAATAACGTTAAGCCTCATGAGATATTTAAATCTTGTTAAAGGAAATGCTTTGGTATAAAAATCAGCTTTTTGTTCATCGGTGTGGTTTTTTCTATTCACACCAACTTCTGTTCGTAGCAGTCACGAATGAAGTGATAACGAATTTCAATGTGTTTAGTGCGCGAGTGATGAACAGGATTTTTCGTGATATCGATCGCTGCCTTATTATCTACAAATAGAGGCGTATCAAGAAATTGCAGACCATAATCCCTCATCTGTTGTTGAATCCATTGGATTTGAGAGCAACAGCTGGAAGCAAAAATGTATTATGCCTCACAGGTAGAGAGAGAGACCGTGGTCTGTTTCTTGCATTGCCATGTTACCAAACGAGTTCCGAAGAACTAGCAACCTGCGGTCGTAGATTTGGAGTTCAACTTATCCACCCCGAAGTCTGAGTCAGCGTATCCCGTAAGACCAAAATTGTCGTTCTTTGGATACCACAAGCCGGTGCTTGGACATCCCTTCAAGTATCAGAAAATTCGCTTGACTATCTGCATGTGTGACACTCGAGGACTGGACTGGTATTTCGTACATAGGCAGGTTGGATACATGATATCTGGGCGCGATGCTGTCAGATACATCAAAGATCCTATCGTCGATCCATAGAGTGTGTCATTAACTTTGGTTCCCGTCTCGTCAATGCAAATCCAATGATTCAGTGCCAGCGGAGTCGAAAGCGGCTTCGAGCTATCCATTTCAAATTTCTTGAGAATGTCGTGAACATACTTTGTCTGATGAATGAATATGCCGTTTAGTAATTGATCGACCTCTAATCCAAGAAAGAATTTCATTTCGCCCATGGAGGACATCTCGAATTTCTTTTTCATGATCTTTTCGAACTCTTTGCAAAGACTATCATCCGTTGAACCGAAGACGATATCATCCACATAGATTTGTACATTGATTAGATGAGATCCGGCTTCTCTAGTAAACAATGTACTATCCACTGTGCCTCTTGTAAAGCCATTTCCAATGAGATTTTGTGATAACGTCTCGTACCAAGCTATCGGGGTTTGGTGTAATCCGTAGAAGGCTTTGTCTAGGAGATAAGCTTTGTTCTTGTTCAGCGGATCGACGAACCTCGGTGGTTGGCCGACGTACACTTGTTCGCGTAGTTTACCATAGAGAAATGCAGATTTTACATCCAACTGGTACACCTTAAAACCTTTCCAAGCTGCGAACGTGAGGAAAATGCGGATTGACTCTAATCGTGCAACCGGTGCGTATACTTCTGTGTAGTCAATACCCACTTGCTGGTGGAAACTTTGACAACCAACCGAGCTTTGTTTCTGACAATTACTCCCCAATCATACCTTTTACACTTGAAGACCCACTTCGTATCTATAGCTTTTTTGCTTTGGTGGTAAGTCTACAAGCCTCCAAACACCCAATTTCTCGAACTGTAGCAGTTCTTCTTGCATAGCTATCACCCAGTTCTCGTCACCCAGAGCTTCATTAACAGTTTTTGGCTCTATTTGAGAAATGAAACATGAACAGTAGCAGTAGTCTTGAGTAGGAGCAACTCGGGTGTAGAAACAACTAAGTGCTTTGTTGATTTGGCTTCGTGTACGCACACCAGTTTGTAATTCACCTATAATATTCGTTGAAGGATGGTAAGAATATGATCTTGGCATTTCTTCGCTAGGAACATCAACTGAGCTTTGCTGATTTGAGATATTCAGATCAACGTTCAATTCAACATTAGGAGCACTTAATGAAGCTTCGTTCTGATTTCTCAGGCTAGCAGATGACTACTCACGTTATTCATGGGTTTTCTTCCAAGAATCTAAAGACGAAACATTTGAAAATTTGGTGATTCTTTTCAAGAAGCTAGAAAACCTTTATCATCTCCATGTCCGACGAATACGCGGTGACAACGGCACAGAATTCAAGAATAATAAGTTGAAAGAATTTTGCAATGCCAAGGGTATTCTGCATGAATTCAATGCACCCTATACTCCACAACAAAACGGTGTAGCTGAAAGGAAGAACAGAACTTTAATCGAACCAGCAAGAACTATGCTTGCCGACTCAAAACATGCTGTAAGCTTCTGGAGTGAGGCGGTTGCAGCGGCTTGCTAAACACTAAACAGGGTTTTAACTGTCAAACCATCCAAAATGACATGTTTTGAAATGATTTGAAACCCGACTTTAAGATCATACACTCTTTATCGTTGAAATGCACCGTGAACTGTTTGTCACAAATCTGCGAAATGCTCAGAAGATTATTCTCAAGCTCAGCAATGTAATTCACTCGATCAAACGATACTACGCCGTTGAAGAGTTTTCCCTCGTCGACAATCCTTCCACCTTGATTACCACAAAATCCAACATATCCGCCATTAATAGCTTTTATGTTGGACAAAAGAGCTTTCATCCCTGTCATATGTCTGGATGCTCCACTATCCAAAATCCACTTTGAAAGAACGGATCTTTGGAGCCCCTGCACATTTTAAAAGCTAGTTAAACAGCGTGACCGAAACCTTCTTGGTCTTGGGTTTGGGATAAAAAGCTTTGTAATCATCCTCATAATCTCCATCTGAGCCTCCACTGTCAGTTACATTTTCAAAATTCACTTTATTTTTACCTTTGGTTGATTTGACAGTTTCGGTTTTGTCTCAGATTTAGATTCTTTCTTGTTATCAGTCTTAACAAGCTCAGACTTGATAACCTCAGATATTGTTGACTTTTTCTTAGCAATCCAGGCTTGTGATTTTATGTTTGCCTTTTTGATGTTAAACTTTGTTTCATTTGCCCTGGAAGTTTCACCTTTTTTGAAAGTTGAGTTTTCAAGTTACTTTTCAGTTTTAGGTTTAACATCAGGTTTTTATTCATTTCTTTTCAAAATCGTGACAGGTTTTACAAACTCTGGTTGCTTTGGTTTTACAACATCTGAACTTTCCTTCCTTCGAAAATAGGTTGGCTTAGATTTCGGACACTTCCGTGCAATATGACCAACTTCATTGCACTTGAAGCAAGTCCGACCATCATGTGAATGACCACTAGTGGATTTTACCCCACTTGCAGCTTTGGCCTTATCTTGAAGTTCTTTTGCTTTCTTAAACTCATCGTTTGATTGTCTTCCAATCAAACTTTCCTCGTAAACCGTGCTTGTCCCATAAACGAATTTCATGTTTCTATCTTTGTACTCGTGAAATGGTGACATTTTCTTAACAGGCTCTTCTTCCTCATCTAAACCCAACCCAGCTCTCCGGTTTTCCGGATGATCACCACCCTTTCTCCGATAGTTATTGTAATTTCTTTTGGGTTTAGAATAGAATTTCTTTTCATTTTTCTCCAGGTCGTCTGATGTAACTTCAACCTGTTTGAATGGTTTATCAAGTTCTTCTTCTTTGACATTCCAAATCGGAAAACTGCCATCAAAGTATAATTTATCAAATTCCTTAACCTTGTACATGACAATGTTAGGATCATCACATAGACCATCTTCCGATGATGTATCGTCATCTTCGGATTTTGTGTCAGGACTGTTCAAACTCGAGGTGGCGCTCTTAAAGCTGCCATCATCAGAATCATTCAGAACATTTTCAACCACATTTTTAACCACCGCATTATTGTAATCATCTGATGTAGTATAGATTACATCAATGTTCTATGGCAACTCATTTTTCTTTTCAGATAATAACTCAATGTTGAGTGCCTTATCCATCCCATCAACAGTTTTGCGACAATATTTCTCGCATAGGGGTGGAGGAACATTGTTGTATTCTCTACCATTTTTCTTTTTAGACTTTTTATCATTTTCTTCCGATGAAATCGTGGGAAGAATATGATCGATGACATATGCGTTAATTGGATAACTTCTTAAAATTTGTTGAACACGTTCTGTTTCAATTTTCATGTCCTAGAGTTGTTGTTTGGTTTCAGCAATGGTGTTGATGTAAATATTTATTGTTTTTTGTTTATCCATTGTTGTCCCTTTTAACATCCTAACAGTATCGTGTTGTTCAATATTATTTCTATCGAGCCTGCCATAATCATCTTTCATTTTGTCATACGCTTCCTTCATTGTACGATAATCATATTTGAAATGTTCATTATGTACATTGAGTTCAGCGATGATTTGTGAATTTTCAGCATATTTAGTACATGGCTCGGTACATTTTGTGCAAGGTTTCTCAACCTCCACAATTTGCATTTTGACAACTTCCTTTTCGACTATCTTTACCTCTGGACCTACCTTTGTTAGATTCGCCATCATAGCTTTATTGGCAATGTCCGTGAGGTTTTTAGCATTCACTTTTTGAACAACATCAATAACTTCTTCATCAATCGATTTCTTTTCAATCACTTGCTCCTGAGAACTTCTATCAAAGTTACCTGCAAAACTAGAAGTTGAGTTAGAAGTTAAAATACCTTGTGTCTTCATGTGAAGATAGGTCTCCTCTTCTTCCTGTTGTTGCAGATATTGTTCAAGTAAAATATTCTCCAGAGCTGCTTCCTCAGCAGATGTATCTTCAACAATTTCAGCCATCAAAGAAACTCATGTCTTCTTAACAATATAAGAGTTCCAATCAAAATCATCATCTTCATTGGTAGCAACCATCGCCTTCTCGGTATTGTTAGATGGTTTTTCTTGAATATCAACTTGAGTTTTTTTCGGAAATGGTTTATACTGTAATGACTTCTTGTAGTATTCGTTGCCACCTCCAAATGGACTCTGATTGCCCGTTGCTTCAGGATTTTTGCATTCTCTCTTGAAATGCCCTTTCTGTCGACATCTGAAACAGGTGACCTTTGATTTGTCAAACCCTAGCTTGTTGCTTGAATTTCGATATCTAGGCCTGTGAGTGCAACAAACTTTGTCACCCTTAGAATGATAGAAGCTAAAGACCATTTTATATCCATCAGCAGTTCTTCTTTGTCCACCTGATCGTAGTCTTCTGCAGTCATTTCTTGATTGCCAATCTTTCTGGCCACTAGACTTTCATACGATTCTAGAACTGTAGCGAGAAGAGTCATGTGTTGCTTAGAAACTTTCTCAGAAACAACATTGTTTAAATTGACAGCAATGTTACACTTGTACACATTCGGATCAGAATTCGTTTGTTGATTCTGATTTGTAGAATTTGACCCTGTGCTTGAAAAAGTAGAGTTCTGCGGAATTTGATCATATTGTGGATATGATTGATTTTGATTCTGTGGCGAATGATTCGAAGAATTCATATTCGCACTGAATGCTGTTTGGATATTTGGGCTTGAAATGTTGTCTTGAATTCCATTTTTGTAATACAGATCAACATCTTGAACAATGTTAGCATTCTTCGATTTTGCGATCTTTAGAAGTTCCATCTCATGACCTTCAAGTTTGTCGATGAATGTAGCCAGCTTGAAGAATTCCCAATTCGGACTTTCTTTCAATACCATGAGATATGTAGTCCATTCTCCATCAGGTAATGCATCTGTAAGCTTATCAATATACTCCGGTTCTGACTTCTCAAGATCGTGTCTCCTCATTTGAACCTTCAGATGATAAAAACGTTCAATCATCTGTTTCATTGTCTCGCCCTTTAGCATGGTAAAAATATCAAATTCCTTCATAATAAGAGCTTTTTTACTCTCGATCATCTCTGCGCTTCCTTGGTATTTCTTTTGCAGTGATAACCAGAGTTCTCTCACAGTCGTGTATTCAGGCAACAGTATCAAAATATCCTCTTTAACAGATTGTTGCATGAGGCTAATCATTTTCTGCTCAGCGATATATTCTTCCTTTTGTTGCGAAGAGTACTTGTACTTCTCAAGAACTTGCTAAATTTTGTCTAACGAAATGACATATCCTCTCTCAATAGCCACCCAGCTTTGGAAATGCATGGCTTGAACCCAAGAACTGAACTTCTCCTTCCATCCCTCGTACTCGCCCATACTCATTAACTTCAGAGGTTTAACGGACGTGCCCATTTCGTTGTCGAGGTTGACTTGATTTATCACATTGGCATTGGATGTACCCACTCCTGACATAAACGCTCTCTGATGATCATCCATCGCGAATATCGACACCCGTACGCTAAAAACACGTTCAAACTTTGAAAAGGATTAGTATTACTACAAGTTCGGTCGAACTTGTAGTGGATGAATGAAAAGTTTCAGTTTCTACACAAGTTCGGTCTAACTTATGTGTTTTGATTTGGAAAATGTCATGAGACAACTTCGAGCGAGCTTTTGATTGAGAATTGGATAGACTTTGCAAGTTTGAGCGAACTTAGAATGAATTACTTGATTTTTATCAAGTTCGAGCGAACTTAATAACAACTTAATGAAAATCAAGTAAGTTCGAGCGAGCTTAACAAAATTCCTATCAAAAACTCTCAAGTTCGAGCGAACTTGATAGAAAAACGCTCAAAAAGTGATTTTCTAAGTCAAGTTCGAGCGAACTTGACATAGGAGTTCGTTCAAAATGAGTTTTGATAACATGGTTTTTGCAATAATTTGACACTAATTCGTTTGATTCTAATCTTCAAACTCCCAGGGGTTTATCTATGATGTATTTAACATGACATGTTCAAATTTGGACAGAATTTGCCCGTAAATTCTTCATTTTAGTGTAAAAGTTAAGAAAATAGAAGAATTGAGTAGAATAAGAGATGTTCTTATCTTGATATCAATCAAATCAGGCTATTCTAGCTCTGATACCACTTGTAGGACCGATCCTGATAGCATAGGAACCTAGATTTGATATCTAATGTCCATAATAGCGGAAATATTATGACACGATTACCAAATAACAAGAATTAATCAGTTAAACGTCAATTTTATTGATAAACTTCAAATCTGCAGTTTGACAGAGCTTCACTACTCAGAGCACCAAAGTTACAAATGACAAGATCAAGCAAGCTATTTATTGGATAACAAGTTCGCTAGAGGGAGCAAGAGTTCAGGCGAACTTGACATAGTCAAGTTCGGCCGAACTTGACTTCACAATAACATCTCAAGCGAAGTTGACATCCAAACACATAAATACTTGATTTTGCTAGCCTATTCACATCTAATCTATACAAACTCGATATAAGACTAAGACATAGACATTCTGCATCAACACAAGTTGTTGGAACTCTTAACGATAATGGGTTGGGAGCTTATCTGTTAAATAAAAAATACTTCAAAATGATCAAAAGTACATTAATTTGAAACTTTAAAATGGCAAAAACTGTTGTTTGTTCTTAATGTGTCAAACTGGGGTCATTAACTTGGACTCGGTAGATAAATCGGTTAACCGAGGTCATTAACTTGGACTTGGTCAACTGAGTGGATTTTCATAACTGGTAAACATGTGAAAGATCGGGGTATAAAGTGTAAAATTTGAAAAAGTTTGAATTATCTTTGATCAAGTTCGACCGAAGTTGGTTGTCCAAAGTTTGAAAGAGAATTGGACAACTTCATGCGAAGTTATCATTGGAAATTGTAACTTGAAGTGTCAAGTTCGCCCGAAGTTGTTCAGACTATATAAAGAACAACAACTTCGAAGAAGTTCATTTCATCTGTGAGTGTTCTATGTGAGCGAACTTGAGCGATTAGAACGAAGTTGCTAAAATACATTTGAAGTAACATTATTCTGCCCGATTTGAGTCTTGAACTAAGTGATTGGCACACTTACGATCATGGTCGAGGTATAATCATCTAAAAAACAATGAATTTGCAGAGTTTTAACATGTCAGACTTAAACTTGTTAATACACATAGAGTTAGGTTGATATGCTAAAATTGAACGGTCAAATGTATTAATAATCATGTAAGAATTATAAATAAACGAAAATTTTGAACTATTTGGACATGTGATTGTTGTATATGTGTGTGTTGGAAGGGATGACAATTTCGCCCGAACTTGTTGAAGTTGTTTTGAATCAACTTTGGGTGAAGTTGTCAATAAAATGTGTTAAAAGCTTGTTATGATGCCAAGTTCGAGCGAAGTTATACTGAAATGAATAAAATTCTGTTTTTGTACAAGTTCGCCCGAAGTTACCTGAAAATTATTGAAAATTTGAAATTGTGTCATCTTCGAGCGAAGTTGTTAAAATTTGTGCAAAAATGCTAAGTGTTTTTGTCGTTCACGTTGCAGGTTGTTCAGCTTACAATATGTGCGTCTCGCTTGACAAGAAATTATTTCCGTCACTAGAGCCATTTTCTAATATTCTGGAGTTCATGGGGCGTATTCCGGTTACGAAGGCTATCACTGATAAACATATTGTGTATCATACGCACGTTAACTTCTTCTGGAGTTTGGCAAAGTATGATAAAGCTAACAAAGTCATTAATTCATTTGTGCCAGTGGGTGATGAGGATAAAGAGATTAAAGTGACGGAAGCCGACATTCGAAAAGTGTTGGAATTCAATGACAGTTCTGATGATCCTATGGGTTTCAAAGAATATATGGTCAAAGGTTGTTTATATCGTATGGGCTATCGTGGATACGTTAACGAGTCATCATTCCAGAAGGGCAATCTGGGTCTTCCTTACAAGTTCTTTATGCATGCCCTAATTCGCACATTCAGCCATAAAAAAGCCGGTCTGGATGACTTACAAGATTACATGATGTGCATGGCAACAGCAATGATTCTGAACAAGAAATTCAACTATTCTGGAGTCGTTTTTGAACACATGACAAAGAATATGGGAAAGGATAGGTTTTTGTTGTATCCGAGGTTTGTGCAGATGCTGATTGATGATCAATTCAAAGATATCACAAAAGATCCGAATGATGTTCTCTATTTGGGTCATATGGAACATCTACTTTGAAGAAGCTTGCTACTTATCAACGAGAAGATTCAGTTTTGATTGCAAAGCCTGTCTTCGGTGCGATCATAAGCTGACTACGTGTCACCGCCTGATGGAAAATGGAGGAAAGAAGGAAGCGGTGATGATAAAGATGAGACTGAATCACTGAAAGGATTTAAAGAAAAATATCGACGCGTTTGGTTTACAAAGAAAGTTGTTGAGAAGCCGAAGCGAAAAAGGGCGGCAGAGAAAGTCGAGACTATGTTAGTTGATGAACCAGAGAATGAGCAAGAGAATCCTGAAAATGTTGTTGGTTCGAGTACAGCAGTAAATATAGAAAGTCAAGAGGTTGAAACCGGTACTGCTGGTAGTGATCGTGATGATGTTATATCCGCTACTTCCGACAAAGACGAATCATCTGAAGATTCTGCAGATATTCGTCAAAGACAAGCTGAAAAAGAAAAAGAGGAAGAGCGATTGAAAAAACATGGTGAAGATCTATACGAACATCTGTTAAAGAAGAATCAGAGGGGGATAGGCCTAAAAAGAAGACTAAACATGCTAAATCAAAGGCCGGTGATTCAAAGAAAACGACAGGATCTCCTAGCACAAAAGGTAGTCTTACCTAAAAGGAGATACAAAAGTCAAAGTAAGAAAGCTACACCTCCACAAGCTTCACAAGTACAAGATCCACTGACAGTGAATGTGCAAGAACCACCACAACAACCTCCACAAGAGCCAACTGCTACTGCACAACCAATTTCTCAACAAAGACAAACAACACCAAAGCAGACAACACCAAAATCTACTCCAAAGCAGCATACTCCTCAAAGTCAAACATCTGCTAAGTGTCAAGAGCGTTATTTCTCAAGTGAATTTGGAAAGTTTCCAACGCCTCTATGTAATGTTGATACAGAGATTTATTCTGATGAATTGTTGGATATGTTTAACGAATCAAAAGTGCAAGAGTTCGAAAGAAGAATCAAAGCTCTTGAAGTTCAGGTGAAAAAGAATGAGACTGAGAAAGAGATATTGGAACATAAAGTCAAATTTCTGGATAATGATCGTGAATAAATGAAAGTGCTAGTTGAAAGTCTCGGTGCTGACAACGAAAGATTGAGGAAAACGATCGCAGAGCTTGAAGCAGAGAAAGCCCTAAACAATTAGAGATTCAACATGTTACAGCGCGTTCTTGCTAACAATCTGGGTATAGACTTTATATCAGAATACAACAGATTGGAAGTACAAGACGAGAAAGAAAGAGCTGAAAAAGATTAGCAACGCAGCACTGTTGAAACAGTGATTGCTGAAAGCTCAAAGACTGCTGAAGTGTCTGTTATTGAAAAAATTCTTGTGGTTGAAACTCAAGTTGTTCAGAATGTTGAAGTAGCTCAAAATGTTAAACAAGTTGAAGAACCTGTTAAAGCAACTGAAAAAAGAATAAGAAATTGAGGAAAAGGAGGACGATGATGACGAGAATGATAAGGATGATGATCCTGTTGATGATACGAAAGATGATTTAGACCATGGAAACGACGACGATGATGGTCAGGGTGGTGTTGGATTGAAAGTGGATTCAACGAAGTTCTCTACTGATTTTGATTTTGATACATTGATGAACAACGAAGCGAATGCTGAAGATGGTGAAAGTAAGGGGGAGCAACAAGGCCGTAAAGATGCTGATGATTCTGATGTTGTCATTGCTAAACCATTTGCAGCAGTCTATGATAAACCCCTAAATCTGATGCTGGAACATAACGTCGAAGAGGGTGAATTTATTCATGATTATACGAAGGAAGAATTGGCAAAGATGTTCGAGATAGAACCTGAGTCGTTTGAATTCAACTTTGAAGAAGAGTTAGTGAACATTGATATGTTTGAGCCTAAGCAATACTTCTACAAGCACATACCTGAAGCTGATGATTACAATAGAGTGATTATTGAAGATGCGTCTGATGACGAAGAAGGGGCTGAAAAGTATTCAGGGGTGAACACTGATAACTTACCAACATTTGAAGAAATGTATGAAGAGATGAATGCTGATTTGTTAAAAAGAAAGATTGAAGAGATAGTTAGAGATGGTGCTATGCCACGACGAATGTCAAAAGAAGAAATCGCTGAAGCAAAGAAGTCTTGGTTCAATGAAATGCCGAAACAACGAAAGTTCAGATGACCGCTTGCATTCTTTACCAGAGACAAAGACAAGTCATTGGGTGATATCGTAAGCTGGGGTTGGTTGAAAGAATTGAATGTATATGCTATCAAACGAGAGTTTGGAGTACAATACTTCAGACACATGATAGATCTGAAGACATTGCCATTCTGGGATATTAAAGAGTTGGTGCAAACACGTAATATCAGTTATTAGATGATGTTTAATAATCAAAGGAAGTGGAAAGTGATTAAGTTTGAAGCTTTACACGGTTTTAGATACTGGAAGTCGTTTATCCCTAAACGTTGAATCAAGATTGACAAGAAGACAGGGGAAAAGGATGTAACGCTTATGATGAAAAGGCCAAGAGCAATGAAGAATATGCCTTTGATGCCTATCAAACAAGATTTCTATCCGATGTTTAAGTGGTGTCAGATAGATCCAGAAACATGTGAAGCTGTGATCGTACTACGAGCAGATGACAACTGGGATATCACTAAAGAGATTACACCGGAAATGATAGAAAGACGAAGGATATGGGGTTTATGGCGAACTATCAGAACAGTAGACCTAATGTGGCTAGTGAATTGTTCGAAGGAAGATATACGATGCTTATTCTTCAACAAGATATGCTTTGAAAAGAACGAGAAAGTGCAAGCGCTACAGTATCAAAGTGTTGTCAACGTTTGCTTTGCGCATGGGATTAATTAAGGAAAGCTGTGGGAATCAAGTTGGAGAGAGCTTGAAATAGAAGAGTTTCTAAAGGAAGAACGGCGTCTCGAAAAGATTCATGAAAGGGGTAGAGAGGCAAGGCTACAAAGATTTCAGTTTATGAAATGGGCACCCCTACTGACCAAACGCCAATTCCTGAGCAAGAACGAAGACGAAAGCCATACAAGAATTTCTTCGGAATTCCAAGGGGGAGTCTGTTGGTGCACAATGTCTATTGTCTAAGTCTTGGATCGAGTCTGTATTATATAGGGTTTGATTTGTTAGATTTAAAATTATTTATGATGTAATAGACAAGTTCGGCCGAAGTTGATGATGTCCATTGGACAAGTTCACCCGAACTTATGTTCGGCCGAACTTGAGCATAGCCTATTTCATCCGAACTTGTCTGTCTATAAATAGCTTAGCCTTGTTTCTCATTTGTAACTTTGCAACTTTTACGGCGAAGCTCTGTCGATTTGGTTTTGTACACTTTGAAGACTATTGGACTAATAAATCGGCTTTTAAACAGCAAATCTTGTGTATTTGTCACTATTCACATAAATTCCACATACGATGACATAGATACAACCTAGGTTTCCGTGACGTGGACAGATCGATCCTAACAAAGTTTCCTCCAAAAGTTATGTCAATAAAATGATCATAACTCTGATTTTTTCCACTGCCAGAACCATGTTCTTGGCCTAAAAGTGACGTGTTACCAAAAGTATAACCATTAGCAACTTTGCTTGATTCTGGCAACTTCTTTTTCTGGTTTAACTCTCTCTCATACGTGAGGAGTCGACCATGAATTTGGGTATGATTCATATCTTTAAACCTGAAAGAAGTTCGTGTCAGAGAGCTATTGTGTCCCACTTATCTTGTGACGATCTTAAGAAACGACTATTCACAGTCGAATTTGGAAATTCAAGGTTAACCAGCTTAAGCTCGCTAAGGAGACAACTAAATCGTTCGAACTGTGGGGTGAGAGACTCACCTTTGACACGACAAAACATTTCATATTGTTGATTCAGAATTTCCTATTTTTTCCGATCACTTCCTCAGTTCCACCGAATTGCTCTTTCAGTGCATCCCACAACTCCTTTGCACTATTACAGTGGAGCAGTCCAGCATAGATTTCGTTAGGTAAGATATAAGCAACAATGCTAAACACCTTAGCATCTAACTCTATTTTCTGGAAATCCTGCTAGGAGTAGTTTTCAGGATTTTTTGGCACTTGTTTACCAGGGTCCTCTGTACTTGGAACCAGTGGAACATGTGGTCAAATAGAACGGACCTCCAGCAACCAGTGTTTTGCGGAGCTAAAATGTGACTCATCCAATGCTGCCATATGTAATATTCATTACGAACCTGCATCGAAGGTTTAAACATAGATCCAGTATTGGAATCCAGTGTGTTTTGAGACATTCCTGAATTGTTTAAACAAATTTTGTTTTAAAAACTTTAAACGTAACCCCTTGGATATTCTCATAGTCTTGATCATTTAAATCAAATTGATAGTTAAATCAAATTTGATTGACCAAGCTCTAATACCAATTATTAGGATATGAGTTTAATTGATTGTAATTTTTTAAAAGATGTAAATGGAAGAAGATAAAATAGAATGAATTTGCAGCAAAAATAGAAAACTTTGTATTAAAATCAATGGAAGATTGTTTTCATCATCAGCTTTCAAACGTATAGTTTTGCATGTGAATCACAAACTCTCCCTCAGCCTTTTATAACTAAGTTTGATAGTACATAAATGTAGAGAAGATGATTGGTGAATGATCTTTTCAATAGATAGATAAAACAGTACAACGAAGGTAAGTACTTATAGTACAGTGCAAACCTCTGAGCATCTTTGCAGATGTCTGAGGTGAAACCGACAGCTAACAAAATAACTAACCCTAACCACTGATTAACCTATCATTTGCTAAATACAAACACTATTACATTGATAAACACTAATAAACACTACAACACTGATATCCTTAAACTCTGTTGGCCTTCATCAGACCTTTGGCTTTATTCTTCATTAGTGCTTTACATTATCAGACCTTAGCTTCAATAGTACTTGTATAACAGACCTTGGCTTCATCAGTGGGTATCATCAGAGTTTAGAAACTCTGTTATTCATGATAATCTAATGAGGTTTTGACTTTGTATCATCTGTTCCTTTTGAGAGGGTTCAATCCCAACATCGACCGCCATGAAGGTTCGTGATCCAGTGGTTCTAGACGAAACTTTGGGCAAAACATAACCGATTCGGAAGAAGGTTATTAAGAAAGGAGTAGAAACAGAATCAACGGAAGCATATGTTCGTTCATACCGAAAGAGTGTACATCTTGACAGGCTGGCGAAATCATGGAGAAATTTCGCCAGCGTCACCCCTCTAGAGCTCCAAAACTTACATTATAATGAATAAATGACACTATTTATAGACAACATTGACAACTCGTATGAACTGGACTATGACTTCGTACGAAGTGGCTACACTTCTACGAGGTGACTCCTCTTCGTACGAAATGACCACTTCATATGAGGTGACACTAAAAAATCTGTTCCTATTTATACTTGGGTCATGTGCTCGTATCTAATCTATTCAATATTCAACACACGCTCTATCTAGCCTATTCGTACAAGGACGAACACAAAAGTGAATCAACAATTTCTCCCTTAGACGTCACTGTTATAAACCAAAATTTCCACTTGTGGAGTTTTACCGCGAGGCGTGTGACATACCATGATCCAGCCACTAAACATGTCGAACTAATAGCGAATAATATAAAACAAAACATCATGTCCAATGTAACATCCGTCAAAAAACGGATTTTACCAAACCCGCTCCGTTTATTAACCGAACAATCAGTTAAAAATTTCGTTGCGTATTTAATGCCCAAATTAATTTTAAACGATACATAATTAATAAGTATATTGGAATATATAATTTATTTTTGAAAAAGTATTTAAAATAAGGAAATAAAAATAAAAGGCTTCTGCCGGGTTTCGAACCCGGGTCAGCCAGCAACTTCAGCAAAGACTTAACTTCTAACCATCCAACCACTGTGCCACTTGTGTTTCTTGTTCATTAATGGAAACAATAAATACATATCATGAATCTCAAATTCAAAACTGACGCGCCCAAATCCGTTGACGCCGGAAAATCCGACGATTTCGTTAAACGGCGTCGGTTACCTTTGACTCAACGTAAACATTAACCTCGACGTCGGTTATAATTGATGTCCAGTCCGCGATACAAGTCATAACCGCTGGAAAATTTCTAACCGACGAATCAAGACGGAAAACGGACTAAATTCGCCGATGTCCTGCCCTATAAATACCCCCTCTAACCTTTGTTAGCTTTTTCGCTCACAATGACACTTTTTCCCGACGTAATTCCACTCGCCGGAGAATTTCTGCAACTCGCCGGAAAACCGAGCCTTTCACTTCTGAGCCTTACTAAACACCCAGAACTCATACCGAAGCCACCCACACTCACCTCAAGCTCGCTGAAGACTCTCTGCCACAAGACACACGTCGCCGGAACAACCTGCTGACATCGGAGCTTCGCCGGCGAAACAGAGGAGTCCAGTTCGGTATACCTTACGCTTAATATTTCATTCTTTTTATTTATCTCACCTGTAATTAATCATAACACACTAGAGAAACTTGATAAAATCATCGAACCAGTCGGACTCCGTTTCTGGTTGAGTCCAACGAAGAAGACGAAGTTCTGTTGTCTATAAGTATAATTTAAATCAATATATAACTCGGGTTAGACACACAGTCCAGCGGTGGACTGTGTGCACATAAACACGCTCACGTCCCGAGTTCGATACATGTCCCACGCACACTCGCCTTAATAAAAATGTTCTTTTTATTTTACTGAACTTGATTCATTTTCATATAGATGTTAAGTTTAATAAAAATCAGAGTATTTAACAAGTTAGACACACAGTCCAGCGGTGGACTGTGTGTTAACCCAAACCACAGGTCCCGGGTTCGAGACCTGTGGAGAACACGGTTCGATACATTAAAATCGTTTTTAAAAATAAATGATTTTCAGTTTAATTCAATTAGTATATAAATATAATTAAAAATAGAAATATTTCGGGTTAGACACGTAGCTCAGTTGGTAGAGCTGCGTGCACGCGAACGGGAGGTCTCGGGTTCGAGCCTCACCCGGCGCAAACAATTTCACAGCCTGACCGGTCAACAGGTCAACAAGTCAACGGTCAACGGTCAACTGTCGCAAAAAGTCAACTTTTTTTATTATTTTATTTATTTATTTTATTTAAAAATCAATTAAAAATACTTAAAAATAACATTTTTAAGGTTAGAAAATAGCCTTAAACTCACAAAAATATATCCAATCATCCTACTAAAATTGATTAATAAAATCCCATTATTTACCAAACCATTTTGTTATTATCTAGGTTAGTTTCACTTGTGGTTAAAACCAACTTCGTGCGCATTCAACATCATCAACCGAACGCACCCAATGTGAGTGAATCTTACAACTCCCCTTTTTAATTACACGTTTTGGGGTGTGTCATGTGTCACCAAAAATTAACTCGTTTATTTAAACTGGTGCCATACCATATTGTGATCTAAACTTAGATTGTATATATTGTTTGTAGTTGTGTATTTCATATTGTCAAGTTATATGCAATTCATTCATTAGGCCCATCAGTTCCTCGTGGGAGACGAGTTGAGCAACGCGTGCCTCAAAACAAATCCATTATTGTTCGTGTGTGTATTATTTAGTTTATATTGTTTGTAGTTATGTATTTCATATTGTCAAGTATATGCAAATCCTTCATTAGGCCCATCAGTTCCTCGTGGGAGACGAGTTGAGCAGCGCGTGCCTCAAAACGATCCATTATTGTTCATGTGTGCATTATTTAATATTAAATGATTGGTGAGTAAGTTTACATCTATTTTTACTCATGTGTGGTTGTGCACTTTATTTTATAGTCAATTAAATAAACTTGTTCAAATGTTTTTCATAGGATTCACTCGCCAACTTTTTGTTGATCCAAAAACCATTTTTACACATGATACAGGTAAACAGGATGAAGCAAGGAAACTTAGGAAGCATGGAACTCACATTCGTTTGCTCGGTTAATGTTATCGTGCCTTTAAGCGTTAATAAAATGTTAGGTCCGTTACACGTGACCTGATGTACGATAAATGTAAGTATGCAAGTGTGTAGGGTTATGCAATCCCTAATTGTCCAAACAACAATGTTCCATGTGATCATGTTTACAAGTTTAACATATGATACAGTAATACACAGTTGGTTTCTCTAGTTGGTGACTAGTAAGGTGATTCAAGAAACAATTTATTAATAAACACGGAGCAAGTGCACAAAAACCCTGAAAGCTAAACTCCAAAAGCTAAACCCTGAGAGCTAAACCCTAAGAACTAAACTCTGACAAAACATCCTCAACTTAAACCCTTACAAAACAACCTCAACATAAACCCTAACAAGCATCAATACATAAACTCAGATCCTACACAATTAACAAGTTCGGACCTCCTACCTACAATAAATTCGGACATTCTTCACCCATCATTAAACTCGGACATTATATGCAACTCACATAAATTCGGACCAAGCACAATTGTAAACCCGGAACGTATGAGTTCCTCAAACTCGGACACACACGCACCTTCACTTAAATCCGGACCTATTATACGCGCGTATAGACAATCCCAAGTAAACCCGGACCGTATACACCTTGCTAACTCGGAAATCATGTTCATTTGGTACTCGGATAGCACATGTGTTTTGTATGTATATTAAAACTCGGAATTTGGTAATATCCTATCCAAACTCGGATTTATATTCTGCATTTCATAAATTCGGACTCCTTGTTCATCAACAAATCATGATACATATAAAGTCGGACACGACTAAATTCCTTACACTTAATCACAAACCCCACTCCTATGCATTATACATGTTTAACCCGGATACATGACAAAACTCGGTAACATGTGCAAAGTCGGACATGCATATACTCAGGCACATACATATTCAATAACCTCGGACTTGCATTAATAAACTCGGAACAAACATCCCTTCAGTAAACTCGGACATGATGATACACACACTCGGATTAACAACAACAGTTACGATCAAAACCCTAATCTCAATAGTCAATCATGTTATGAATTAGGCAACAATTTAACATTCATATCACATCAATAGCATCTCAATCGACTAGCAGCAATCATGCAATTCAATCAATCTAACTACCACACATTCGTCAGCCATGAAACAAAGTACATATTGTTTGGATGTCTAGGGTTTGCATGAAATCAAAAGCATAAAGACAACAAGATGTAATCATGAACACTCACCTATGATTCGATGCAATGATTGTTCTTCAAGGAGTTGAAGAAATCGAGATTGATGGTTGAGAGTTGTGTAGAACTTGGTGTAGCCAGAAGATCAGAGAATAAGATGCAGAGAAACTGCCGTACGATGATTATGAGATTATGAGGAATGATTAGGGTTGCAGGAGTTTTAATTCTATTTTCAGTATTAGCTCTACACACCCTTAACTATGCAACTTTCACATAAAGCACATAATAACATGTAATTTTTCATTTAAAACACATAATTCACATATTTGTTCATGTAACACATAAGTTTCGTATAAACCGCCCGTTTATAATTGGTATTCGTGTTTGTCACTAACGTTCGAGAGTTATCACTTGTTATGTTCCAGTAATTCCCTTAATTACCGACGTAGACTCATTTAACTAACCCTAGTTAAATGCAATGCTATAAACGGGTGTCTAAATTAACCGTGGTTAGGTTAAAGTAGTAACCTGAAGTTGCGGGTTGTCACATCATCCCCAACTTGAAAGAAATTTCATCCCGAATTTGATAAGCAGTCTCAGAAAAGTGAAAAGATAAGTTAAGATGACTGTGGGTTTTCCTCGGGGACCACATCATCCCCAACTTGAAAGGGAATTTCGTCCCAAAATTCGCTAGTCGTATCAGTGTTAGGTTCAGCAGTTTTGAATAGATGGGATATTCGAGCATCACCTGGTCCTCGTGTTTCCACGTGAACTCCGGTCCACGCTTTGAGTTCCAACAAACTCTTACATTAAGTATTCGGTTGTGGCTTGTCATTGGTAAACATAATGACGACACGGTTCGTAAGATCCATGAAGACCACTGGTATGTTGGTCAACCCGAATAGCATGACCATAAACTTGTAATGAAGGTACCGTGTTCGAAAGACTGTCTTGGTAATATCTCCCCCGCGGACTCTCATCTGATGATAGCCCGCTCTTAGATAGATTTTCAAGTAGAAGCTTGACCCTTGTAGTTGGTCAAACAGGTTGTCAATATGAGAAAGAGAATAGCGATCTGTGACCGTTACCTTGTTAAGTTCGGGATAGTCGATACACAATCGGAGTTACTCCAGGGGTAAGTTCGATTTGGAATTCCACCAGTCGATGTGGAGGTAACTTGAAAGAAAAACATCGGAAAAGTCACGAACGACTGGAATCTCTTCGATTTCCTTCTCCTCCGGTTGGCTGATGATAACAAGGCTAGAATAGCCGGATGGCCCTTCAGTAAAGACTTCAGGGCTTTCATAGCTAAGACGATGCCAACCATAGCACCACTTAAATGACCTCGAACAGACAGAAGATCTCCACTAGGGAGGAATTTCAGCTCGGTGTTTGGAGGACCAATCTGTACCAATGACTACGTGGAAGCTACCAAGAGCAATGGGAAGGGGTCAATGTCAAACACTTGACTTAGAATATCGAGTTTGCAGCCGTCATAAATATGGGGTGCTTCAGTCGGTTAACCGTCAGCCAATTCTATAATATGCTTGGTCTCAGGAGGGTTGGAGTAGGTACTAACAGTCGAATGAATTTCAAGATGACGAAACCCTAGTCAGTAACAGAATAAAATAAAACAAAAGCGATGGGGTTGTTTACAAATAACGTACAAGTCACTATGTTGCTATCATTCCAAGCGTCACCCACGGCAATAGTGAATGCCTCCTACGAGCATCATTTCCTTTGTTGTCGTTATTGTTGTTGTTGTTGCGATTCCCGTTGTTGTTGTTGCTTTGAGAACGGAGCTCTACAATTCTTTCGCCAAAGGACCTTCCTTCTCGCATCTCTGACATGGTCTAGTGCACTTCCCATGGTGATAGTAGTTACGCTTGTCACACCTTGGTTATTTACCAATGCACGAGCCTTGATTCTGATTAGAGCCTTGGTTCTGATTAGTAGAAGAAGACCGGTTGAAGGTACGTTAAGGAAAAGAACATACAATGTGCGAATGTGAGTGCCAATACACGAAATGAGAACAAGAATCATCCTGTTGTAAATGTCGTACTAGCTTGTTGTTCGACTAACACCTCCGCCACTCGCGTGTTGATGAGATATGTAAACTCCACTTGAGTCTTGAAAATGTTGCCACGTACACCGCGCATGCTACCTGCATATTTAGTACAAGTAGATAAGAAAATAGGAGGAGTAAGGACCAAGATCGGGTAGGAATCCACCACCGCTATGGCTCCTATGAATATCTGAACCCCCAATTATGTCGGATAATGGGTTAGAACCTCTTTACACATGCTTGGTCTCACTGGGACTCACATGCACCCCCAATTATTATTACGTGTGCACCCATAATAATACTTGACTTGCATGTTCACCCCAATTCCTCCTAACTTGTGTCAAAAGATCCTCAGATTTGAATGTCAAAGTGAGTGTTGTCACAAAGATAAATTTCATAAAAGATCTAGAAGTAATGCCATGATAATGATCCATCATAACATAAGTAAATAACGCATGAAATCGTACGACCGTGTTGCATGTGTGTCTATATGCAGTGAATTACATATATACATGCTAAATGTATAATGTATAGGATAATAAAAGATGAACCTTGCAATCTGGAGCGTAGTGTCATGGTCGCTTTTGAACTGATACGGTTATAGTCTGGTTTTACAAAATCCTTTTGAAAACCTGGTTCACTATAACCAATGGCTCTGATACCAACTTATCACACCCCCAAATTTCCACTTGCGGAGTTTTACCGTGAGGCATGTGACATACCAGGATCCAGCCACTAATCATGTCGAACTAATAGTAAATAATATAAAACAAAACATCATGTCCAACATGAATAGTGATTCCCAATTTAAACGTTTCAACATAGTACATGGTCAGCGGAAGCAATTCAAACAATTGTAAACAAAAGGTTTTAAAATGTAAAGTAATAATGTTTGCAATCGAGTAGTACGCCCCATGACACTTCAAGCTCCCCAGACTGCAAGTTTCCATGCATGAATCATCTAACAACCTGCAAGCATGCAGAAAAAGTGTATCAGCGATTAAGCCTGCCAGTTCACAGTTTTGTTTTGTTGATACATAATGTCTATTGTCTAGGTCTTGGATCGAGTCTGTGTGATTAGAGCTTGTAAATGTTAGATTTTGGAAGTATTTATATGTAAGGACAGAAGTTCGGCCGAAGTTGATGTAGGCAGGACAAGTTCGCCCGAACTTGTCCTGGCCATACCACACTTCGAGCGAACTTGTAAGTCTATATATATACGGCTTGGGTCTTTGTCATTTGTAACTTTGCATTCTAGACGGCAAAGCTCTGTCTGTTTGGATTCTCGATGTATATGATTTTGGGCTAATAAACAGACAGTTTAAACAGTAAATCTTGTGTATTCGATTAACAATTCACGTAATTTCCGCTTACGATGACTTTAGATTAAAATTAGGTTCCTAAGCAGTGGAGGAGTGATCCTAACAAGTGGTATAAGAGCTATGGATACCTAATTTGCTGATATTTACAACAGACACTCTCTATTTCTACCCAAATAGATGAATCTACGGTTAAAAATGCCTAATTTTGAATATGTCAAATAAAATCACCAAAATACAAACCCCTGAAAGTTTCATAGCTAAATTTAAACGATTTCATGTAAAAAATGTCAAAAAACCATGTTTCATAAACTCATTTCAGCCGAACTTATACATCAAGTTCGCCCGAAGTTGGCTTAAAATCACAAGTTTTTGCTGATTTTGAACAACTTCGCGCAACGTTGTGAAGTTTTTTCAAAGATTCTTCACAAGTTCGCCCGAACTTGGTTGAATTTTAGTCACAAGTTCGCACGAACTTGGTAAAAGTTTGATTTTTCTTGAAAACATCACAAGTTCGCCCGAACTTGTCATTAAGTGAGATTTATGAAATTCTTACACAAGTTCGCCCGAACTTGTCAAAGCTGAAACTGAAATTGATTTTATGCACAAGTTCGCCCAAACTTGTCTGATTGCTAATCAATCTTCAAGTGTTTTTGAACGTGTTTCAGTTAAAATCTTCAGTTTGACAAAATGGATGATTTCTATAACGCCTTTGGTTCAACAGTGGCTTCTACATCAAATGCGAAGACAAATGCAAACGCGGTGAACCAAATGAATCTGGATAATGAGATGGGAACTTAAGTTAAGCCACCAAAGTTGATGAGCATGGTTGAATTTGAAGGTTGGAAAGAAAAGTTCGTGAACTGGGTTCAAGCAAATCACTTCTACAGTTGGGTTGTTGTTTAAACCGGATATACATGGCCAAAGGATGAACGTGATCAAGATCTTTCATTGGTAAAGTTTACGCCAGAACATAAAGATGCATATGTGGCAGAAAAGAAGATGATAAGTCTAATACATCAATCGGTGAAAGAAGATATCTTGATCTTGCTACCTGAATGCAAGACGTCACAGACGTTGTGGAATGTACTATGTGCAAAATATTTGGGAAGTGCTGAGATGATAAAAAGCAAGAAGGCTTTAATCAAGAAAGAGTTTGATATTTTCACAATGATTAAAGGCGAAACCATGAAGCAAATGATCGGTAGATATTGTCATTTGATGGTTTAGATGCGAAGACACGATATTCATAAAACTGATGAAGAACGATTGATAAATTGGCTAATGCACTTCCTGGGGGCAGTGGACGACCTATTTAATGGTATTGAAGAATGGTCCGAGTTGGAGGCATTACAAGCTATCAGATTTCATTGACAAGTTGGAGGGATATTAAATGGAGATGCTAAAAATGGCAAAATCGAAGAATGCAAATATTGTGCAAGACGTGGGTCTGTACTATAGAGGAGGTGTTAAGGAAATTTCGAGTCTGAAAATTCAAACGGTGTTTAGTGCCAATATGAATTCTTCGAATCATTCGTTCCAAAGTCAACCAAACACTCAATCATACCCGAGTTATGATCAGAGTCCTCCGAACGCATCATATTCGAGTGCTAGCTCAAATTCTCCGTTTCAGAATCAAACTAATCAGATAAATCAGACAAATCAGACAAATCATTCTAGTTTTGATCCAAATGTATTTCAGTGCAACATTGCAGTCAATCTGAAGAATGTTTTCCCTGAACAAGTGGCCAAACAACATATAGCACTTCTTGCAACTGTGCTTGAATCATATAAAATTTAGTTGCGGGAACAATCGGGAATCCAGGGATGACGGCTGAGGATTATGACCAAGTTGATGAAGATGAGTTAGAACTGATGGATATCAAATGGAGCTTAGCATCGATTATCAGAAGAGTCACAAAGTTTGTCGCACTTACTGGAAGAGACATTGGAAATTCAAGCAATAAACTTGGATTTGATAAATGGAAAGTATTGTGCTTCAAATGCAGACAAAAGGGGCATTTCAAATGTGAGTGCACAAATCAAGAAGCAAGTGGAAATCAAAGCCCTTTTGGCAACAACAATGTGACATCCCGGTTTTAGGTATCTTAAACGCACTACTTCACGGTTATTCATTCCTACGCTAATTTGATTCGGAGAATTAAATTACACGCTCGAAATAACTATGCTAACTTTGTGAACTTATCGAATGAATTACGTGCTATGTGTTATTAGACGTTTATAAGTTTTGTGAGTTATTATATCATGTTTTGATTTCGTGATTATTAGTTTATAAAAAAATATATATTAAATAAATAGCCGAACCGAACCGAGCCGCGAAATGTGTCGACCTCACTTCCTTGTGGCCCAAATAACTAGCCTAAACTTGAGGCCCGAGTTACCCACCCAAATCCCCTTGTGCGGCCGCAAGCCCACCTCACCCTTTCTCCTTTTCTTTTTTTCCCTTGTTTGTATAAATAGGCATGCATGGGTTATGTTTTCAAAAGAAAAAAAAACACACACACACAAACCCTAGCTCCAAAGAGCCGACGGCAGCCCTCTCACTCTTTCTCTCAATCGCAACCTCCTCCAAAACCCGAAGTGATTCCAATCTCGTTCCCGGTTCGTTAATCTTCATCGTTGCAAGGTTAGGGTTTTCATTATTTCGCAAATCACATTAGGGTTTATGAACTCTTGATCATGCTTGTATGTAATGGTAGAATCATTGTTATGAAAGTGTTATGATGTTTAGTTCGATTAATTGTGCGAGTTTTGCGATTATGATGTTTAGTTGGATACAAGAATCATAGGCTGCGTTTTGTGATAAAAATTATATTATATGATTAGGGTTTGCATGAGTATGATGTACATGATGATATGTGACTAATAAATATGTTCTTGATCATTTATATTTGACGTCTCGATCGTTTAAGCGTGTTCTATTGCGATAAAAGTCGAAGACAGGTTGCTGAATGGTGTTTACAGCCAACTTCAATTGGCTGTAACTTGGTTATTATTTATCGAAAAGTCGATTTTCTGAAGTCTAAAACGTATATTTTTAAAAAACGCTTCTAATGGCACTAGATTCATATTTTTCTGAGGTCGTTTGATATTTTTAAGTGGTCGTTTAAGTGCAGTAACTGAAGCGGTGTAAATTCTGAAAATTTGTTAGTTGTTTATCGAGTCGAATCTCAAAATCTGTAGAGGGTTGGGTCACCAAATTTGTACAGAAACTGGAGATGGAAATTTCTGGGAAAATCCCATTGGAATTTTGTCAATTGGATGAACGATGATTTTTAAATAAAAACCAACGTTGACTGTAGTCAGAAAGCGATGAATCTGACTGCAGCCTAGTATATAAATGTTTATGAATAATTGGTAAAGTGTTAGGACTTGAAAAATTTACATAAAATTCTACAGTTTAGTTGACACCTTCTTTAAAAAAATTGGAATTTTTGGAACGTTGGAACTATTTTATAAAAATCCTAGAAAACAGCCTAGTTATGAGCGTACAAGCTGAAACTTGATAACTTGCGAATGTGTGTGCCAAAGTGTTGTATGAGTTGATTTGTGTTCATGATAAGTTGGTTTTATCACTATTTTGGTATGATAATACTTTGCATGCATGATTGTGTTTTCGAATTTGTTATCATGTGTGCCGCATTGTGTGTTAGTTATGTGTAGGGTTTGTATCAGTGTGTTCACACACTAACTTTAAATCGATTGACTTGTTAGGACGCAATTAGCGGTCCCATCATTTGCTACTTCTGTGTTACACTAACCGAGAAATTAAAGGTGAGTTCACGGCCCCTATTTTATCCGGTTTTAAACAACAGGGGGAGAAACATGTATACACTCTACAACTCTATCTCTTTACGTTATACGAAATTAACGTCGTTAAACTATTCGGTAACTAAGTTAATGTTAATGTACGTTATGGTCACTAAGCAGCTATATCACGGAAGTCCTCGACAAACTCTCGGATCGCTAGTATCGGGTTAGATAGCGGGGAAATTATAAGTAGTACTACTGGGCCCGACAAGCCCCACCCGAGCTAGTCGCGCTAGCGACCGGGTATGGTCAACGGGTGAATAATTTAGCCTAACTTTCGCCATGGTCAATGATAGGCCTGGCAACACGGAGGCACAACAGTCAGCTTCGATCGCGAACACTTATGTGACATAACTTTAGGCTCGCTACCTACATGTTAACATTGAACTTAATTACGAACCAACAACATTATTCCGGGTTAGGAATAATGGAACCAACAATGGAACCAACAACAATATTATTCCGGGTTAGGAATAATGGAACCAACATCATTATTATTCAGGGTTAGGAAACAAACTTTTAACCGAACTAATGAACTTATAAAAACCTGTGAACTCACTCTTCTTTAATGTTGACACTTGTTTCTTTACATGTTTCTCAGGACGCTAGGAGCTCTAGGTGCACTCACTTGCATTGATCAAGACATCTTTTTATCGAGTCTCATTTACGAATATTGTTTGGGTTTTTCTTTAGTTTTGGCGTTTGTGTTGGCGCCCGTTCCTTTACTTTACTTTAATGCTTCCGCTCAACTTTAAAACTAATGCTTCCACTAAACATTGAAACCAAACTAAGACAATTTAAAAATAACTATGAATGGTTAAACAAATGATTTTGGAAAACGTATAAACAAATCATATAGAGTCGTTCGATGTTACTAGTGTCTCGGATTCTGGTTTGTTCACACGCCTCGCGGTAAAACTCCGCAAGTGGAAATTGAGGGTGTGACAGATTGGTATCAGAGCCTCTAGCTATAGAGAACCAGGTTTGCATTAAAAGTAGACCTAAACTATAGCTGATTACACGACACTAGACTTAGTTTGGCACTGAACTGTGATATCTTGTTATGTGTTGTACTACAACTATGTTATGTAAATTATAAATGCATATTGTGATAAACGCAACTCGTAACTAACTAAACAACCCAACAGGCAATGTCATCATCATCATCCGACAAACCTTTACAACCAAGGGCACCGGGGAAGGCACCTATGGTCGAACCCTCACCACCTCATGGCGTGGAGACACGCTCAGCTGCTAGAAAAAGACTCGCTCTAGGAGAGGAGTCGTCCTCACGCCCGACCATCGCTATGCCGGTCGAACCGGTTAACTCGTTAGAAGTAGGGAACGACCTACTTAGGGATATGATAAGAAAACAACAGGAACAACTAGAGGGAATGCAGGAAACTATCCTAGCACAGGGATGGATGATACGACAATTAACGGGTAAGACTGGAGAGCTCGAGGAAGAGCAATATGAGAATAAGATAGCTCGTAACACCTTAGCTAAAGATCTTCGTGCTGAGCAGCTGAGGGCTGACTGGCTCGAAGACAGAGTTCTTGAGTCCAGCTGGAGAATTCAAGAGCTAGAACAGAATCAGGCACCTTTACCAGTACCCGCACCAGCACCGGCCCCTCCAGTGCCGGTAGAGGAAGAAGAGGAGGATCCGGAGGAAGACCAGGGCTGTAGAAGTTGGAAACACCGTGGAGGATGACGGCAACGATAGCGATTTGGGAGATGGAGTCGTAGAAGACTGACTCGTCTCGCTTATCCCATTTGCTTCCTTCAGTCTATTTATTTTTTCTACTTATGTTTGAACTTGAAATTTTATAGTTAAACTGATATGTTTGGTTGGCATTTTGGGAGACGTTGAAATCTTATTTATTCGAATATTCCTTTGATTGTTTAATTTATTTGGGTTGACATAATTTGAGGGATTATTTAAGTATGGAGTAGGATAACTATATTGGATACATATACTTATCGGTGTGTGTTTATGTTGTCTTGCGAAGATCTAAAATGGCAACTAGACGTCGCGAAAACCTCAACATGACACCCGAAGAATTGGCCGCAATGATCCAAGAACACGTGAATGCTGCTTGGCAGGTGTTCAAAACCCACCAGCAGGTAACCATTATTAAATTTTCATGGGAAAATCTAATAGTTGGGCTAGTAGACTTTCTCGCTGACTACCTATCCTCTGTCAGCAGGAGGGGGTCTTAACCCCTACAAGATGTTCCTCGATGCGAAACCGAGCAAATTCACGGGTGCAGAAGGACCCATAGGACTGGTCCGTTGGATTGAAAAGTCCGAATCGGTGTTCGAGATGTGCAATTGTCTTGAGGCCAACAAGGTCAAGTATGCTGCCTCAACGTTGGAGGATGGGGCACTAACTTGGTGGAACGCACAAGTCCAAACGCGTGGACTTATTGCTGCAAACGCAATGGCCTGGGTCGAGTTTAAGGCCCTAATCAAAGAGGAGTACTGTCCGTGGGACAAGGTTCAGCAGTTGGAGCAAGCATTATGGAACCACAAGATGGTCGGATCTGAAATTGAAGCATACAAAGCGAAACATCATGATCTGCTGTTCCTATGCCCCGATCTGGCCAACACCGTTGAAAAACGACTCGAGTTTTACCTTGGGGGTCTGGTCCCCGAGATCCAGGGCATGGTAATGGCTAGCAACCCTACGACTGAGCATCAAGCGATCAGGCTGGCGCACAAACTCACCGATAAGGTGGTGGAACAAAAGAAGTTGCCATCTCGGGGTGCAACTGAAGTGGTCCCTGATAATAAAAGAAAATTTGAAGACTCGTCTGCTCGACAGTCTTCGTCAGCCCAGCCACAACAAGGGAACCAGAAACGGTTCAATAATTTCAACAGCAATCGGGTTCACAATAATCAGCCCGCCAACAACACACCCAGAACACCAGCGGCTATGTGGGTCGAAAGCCGCAATGTAATCGTTGTAACCTCCATCATCACGGCCCTTGTGCCGGAAATCGCTGCCAACGATGTGGCAAAGTGGGACACGCGGCAAAGGATTGTCGCGGGGAAATCATGTCCCAACAAAATCAGAATCGGCACCCGGGTCAACAACAGGGTATTAACCGGGGGTGCTATCAGTGTGGTAGCACTGCCTACTTCAAACGAGACTGCCCACAGCTTCGCAACAACAACAACAATGGTGGGAACAACAACAACCACAACCACAACAACAACAATGGAAATGGTGGCACAGGAGGTGCCAAAGGTCGTGCATTTACGCTAAGCCGCAGAGAGGCCAGAAGCGACTCGAACGTGGTCACCGGTAAGTTTCCCCTTAACGAACATTTTGCTACTGTACTTTTTGATACGGGTGTGGATAGGAGTTTTATATCTGAGTCTTTTAGGAAGAACCTAAATCTCACGCCTAAATCCCTAGAGACCCCTTACGTCATAGAACTAGCCGATGGTAAATCTGTAGATGTGACCCATTTAGTATCCGGTTGTCAACTTAAACTCGCGGGTCACACCTTTACCATTGATCTGATGACAACTACCCTGGGTAGTTTTGACGTGGTAGCCGGAATGGACTGGCTATCCGACGTCCGAGCTGAAGTCCACTGCTTCGAGAAATCTATCCGTATTCCGCTTTCCAACGAAGAAGTCTTGATGGTGCAAGGCGAGAAGGCAGGCGCCGTCACAAACATCATCTCTTACATGCAAGCACAGAAGTATCTTCGGAGGAAGAACTCCTTCGCTTTTCTCGCACTGGTCACCGAACAGCCGAAGGATGAGAAGCGTATAGAAGATATCCCCGTCGTCCGTGATTTTTCTGATGTATTTCCAGAGGAGTTACCTGGTCTTCCACCACATCAACAAGTGGAGTTTGAAATTGAATTGGCGAACCATGCAACTCCTATCGCCAAGGCCCCATACCGCCTAGCTCCAGCCGAGCTGCAAGAGCTGTCTACCCAACTTCAGGAATTGTTAGAAAAAGGATTTATCCGACCCAGTACTTCGCCATGGGGAGCTCCGGTCCTTTTTGTCAAGAAGAAGGACGGGACCTTCCGCATGTGCATCGACTACAGGGAACTCAATAAGGTCACTGTCAAGAACCGATACCCATTACCTCGCATCGACGATCTCTTCGACCAACTTCAAGGGTCAAGCTACTACTCCAAGATTGATCTACGGTCTGGTTATCACCAGTTACGCGTCAGGGAGGAGGATATCTCTAAGACGGCATTTCGTACTCGGTATGGCCATTATGAGTTCTTGGTCATGCCTTTCGGTCTCACCAACGCACCTGCGGTGTTCATGGACCTCATGAACCGCGTGTGTAAACCATATCTTGATAAGTTTGTCATTGTGTTCATCGATGACATACTCATCTACTCTAAAGGTAAAGAAGAACATGCTGAACATCTACGATTACTGCTGGAATTACTTCAACAGGAGAAACTATATGCCAAGCTTTCAAAGTGTGATTTCTGGATTCGGGGAGTTCAGTTCCTCGGGCATATTGTGAACGAAAAGGGTATCCACGTCGATCCCGCCAAGATCAATGCTATCAAGAACTGGGAAGCACCCAGGACACCTACAGAGATCCGCCAATTTTTGGGTTTGGCTGGTTACTACAGACGTTTCATCGAGGGATTTTCAAAGATCGCGCAACCGCTTACCACCCTCACCCAGAAAGGCACCAAGTATGCTTGGGGTGACAAGCAGGAAGCGGCATTTCAATTGCTGAAGCAGAAACTTTGCAGTGCACCCATTCTGTACTTGCCGGAAGGGACTGATGATTTTGTGGTATATTGTGACGCTTCCATTCAGGAATTGGGATGCGTACTCATGCAACGTGATAAGGTCATCGCGTATGCGTCCCGACAATCGAAGGTTCACGAGAAAAACTACACAACACATGAGCTGGAATTGGAAGCAGTGGTGTTTGCGCTTAAGATTTGGAGACACTACCTATATGGAACAAAGTGCACAATCTATACAGATCACAAGAGCCTCCAACATATCTTTGACCAGAAGGAGTTGAACATGCGACATCGTCGCTCGGTCAAACTCCTGAATGATTATGAATGTGCCATTCGGTATCACCCAGGTAAAGCTAACGTGGTAGCTGATGCCCTCAGTAGGAAGGAGCACTTGAAACCTCGTCGGGTACGAGCACTACAGTTCACCATTCATTCGGGGTTACCCGAATAGATACGCGACGCGCAGTTAGAAGCAGTTAAGGAAGAAAACATCAAGGCCGAATCTGTGGGAAAGATGGAACGCGATTGGGAAGTAAAACCCAATGGTGCCCGATATTTCATGAATCGTATATGGGTACCTCTCTACGGAGACCTCAGAAAGCTAGTCATGGACAAAGCTCACAAATCCCGATACTCTGTCCATCCTGGTTCTGATAAGATGTATCAAGACCTTAAAGCCGCGTACTGGTGGCCCAACATGAAAGCGGATATAGCCACCTATGTGAGCAAGTGTTTGACTTGTGCGAAAGTCAAGGTGGAGTATCAGAAGCCATCGGGGCTACTTCAACAACCTGAGATCCCGGTGTGGAAATGGGATCAGATCTCGATGGACTTCATCACTAAACTCCCGCGAACTTTGGGTGGTTGCGATACCATCTGGGTGATCGTGGATCGTTTAACTAAGTCCGCACACTTCCTAGTGATCAAAGAAACAGATAAGATGGATAAGTTGACTCGCATCTACATTACGGAAGTAGTTTCTCGGCACGGAGTGCCAACGTCCATCATCTCATACAGAGATGCTCGTTTCACGTCCAACTTTTGGCAGTCACTTCAGAAAGCGTTGGGTACACGCTTAGATATGAGCACAGCTTATCACCCTTAGACGGATGGTCAAAGTGAAAAGACCATTCAGACCTTGGAAGACATGCTTAGGGCATGCATGGTAGACTTCGGGAATAGTTGGGAAATCCATCTGCCTTTAGTGGAATTCTCGTATAACAACAGTTACCATACGAGTATATCGGCAGCACCATTTGAAGCATTATACGGCCGTAAATGTAGATCACCGGTCTGTTGGGCAGAAGTCGGTGACAGTCAACTCACAGGCCCTGAGTTGATACTTGAGGCTACTGAAAAGATTGTACAAATCAGAAACCGCATGGCAGCGGCACGAGATCGACAGAAAAGCTACGCTGATCAACGACGCAAACCGTTCGAATTTCAAGTAGGCGACCGCGTCCTACTGAAGGTGTCACCCTGGAAGGGTGTAATCCGTTTTGGGAAACGAGGCAAACTAAACCCACGGTACGTAGGCCCGTTTGTGATCTTGAAGCGTATCGGGCCCGTAGCTTATCAATTAGACCTTCCTACCGAACTCAGTGGAGTTCACAACGTTTTTCACGTGTCAAATCTGAAAAAGTGTCTATCAGATGAAACCCTAGTCATTCCATTGGATGAGATTCAAGTGGATGAACAACTGCACTTTGTGGAACAACCTATCGAGATCATGGATCGTGAAATCAAGACTCGAAGGCACAGCAAGATACCGATCGTCAAGGTTCGTTGGGATTCTAAGCGTGGACCGGAGTTCACGTGGGAAAGAGAGGACCAAATAAAAAGCAAATACCCACACCTCTTTGCAGCTGAGCAGCAAGCTAACGTTACCACCAACTAAATTTTCGGGACGAAAATTCTTTCAACATGGGGATGATGTTGCAGCCTGGGAATTTCTTGTACCATTGCTAACAAACTGAATCTTTGTGCGTTGCATTCTAAACCTGTGCGTTGCATTCTAAACTGCGTTTACTCAATTTTCGGGACGAAAATTCTTTCAACATGAGGATAATGTGACATCCCAGTTTTTCAGGTATCTTAAACGCACTATTTCACGGTTATTCATTCCTACGCTAATTTGATTCGGAGAATTAAATTACACGCTCGAAATAACTACGCTAACTTTGTGAACTTATCGAATGAATTACGTGCTATGTGTTATTAGACGTTTATAAGTTTTGTGAGTTATTATATCATGTTTTGATTTCGTGATTATTAGTTTATAAAAAAAATATATATTAAATAAATAGCCGAACCGAACCGAGCCGCGAAATGTGTCGACCTCACTTCCTTGTGGCCCAAGTAACTAGCCTAAACTTGAGGCCCGAGTTACCCACCCAAATCCCCTTGTGCGGCCGCAAGCCCACCTCACCCTTTCTCCTTTTCTTTTTTTCCCTTGTTTGTATAAATAGGCATGCATGGGTTATGTTTTCAAAAGAAAAAAAACACACACACAAACCCTAGCTCCAAAGAGCAGACGGCAGCCCTCTCACTCTTTCTCTCGATCGCAACCTCCTCCAAAACCCGAATTGATTCCAATCTCGTTCCCGGTTCGTTAATCTTCATCGTTGCAAGGTTAGGGTTTTCATTATTTCACAAATCACATTAGGGTTTATGAACTCTTGATCATGCTTGTATGTAATGGTAGAATCATTGTTATGAAAGTGTTATGATGTTTAGTTCGTTTAATTGTGCGAGTTTTGCGATTATGATGTTTAGTTGGATACAAGAATCATAGGCTGCGTTTTGTGATAAAAATTATATTATATGATTAGGGTTTGCATGAGTATGATGTACATGATGATATGTGACTAATAAATATGTTCTTGATCATTTATATTTAACGTCTCGATCGTTTAAGCGTGTTCTATTGCGATAAAAGTCGAAAACAGGTTGCTGAATGGTGTTTATAGCCAACTTCAATTGGCTGTAACTTGGTTATTATTTATCGAAAAGTGGATTTTCTGAAGCCTAAAACGTATATTTTTGAAAAACGCTTCTAATGGCGCTGGATTCATATTTTTCTGAGGTCGTTTGATATTTTTAAGTGGTCGTTTAAGTGCAGTAACTGAAGCTGTGTAAATTCTGAAAATTTGTTAGTTGTTTATCGAGTCGAATCTCAAAATCTGTAGAGGGTTGGGTCACGAAATTTGTACAGAAACTGGAGATGGAAATTTCCGGGAAACTCCCATTGGAATTTTGTCAATTGGATGAACGATGATTTTTAAATAAAAACCAACGTTGACTGCAGTCAGAAAGCGACGAATCTGACTGCAGCCTAGTATATAAATGTTTATGAATAATTGGTAAAGTGTTAGGACTTGAAAAATTTACATAAAATTCTACAGTTCAGTTGACACCTTCTTTAAAAAAATTGGAATTTTTGGAACGTTGGAACTATTTTATAAAAATCCTCGAAAACAGCCTAGTTATGAGCGTAAAAGCTGAAACTTGATAACTTGCGAATGTGTGTGCCAAAGTGTTGTATGAGTTGATTTGTGTTCATGATAAGTTGGTTTGATCACTATTTTGGTATGATAATACTTTGCATGCATGATTGTGTTTTCAAATTTGTTATCATGTGTGCCGCATTGTGTGTTAGTTATGTGTAGGGTTTGTATCAGTGTGTTCACACACTAACTTTAAATCGATTGACTTGTTAGGACGCAATTAGCAGTCCCATCATTTGCTACTTCTGTGTTACACTAACCGAGCAATTAAAGGTGAGTTCACGGCCCCTATTTTATCCGGTTTTAAACAACAGGGGGAGAAACATGTATACACTCTACAACTCTATCTCTTTACGTTATACGAAATTAACGTCGTTAAACTATTCGGTAACTAAGTTAATGATAATGTACGTTATGGTCATTAAGCAGCTATATCGCAGAAGTCCTCGACAAACTCTCGGATCGTTAGTATCGGGTTAGATAGCGGGGAAATTATAAGTAGTACTACTGGGCCCGACAAGCCCCACCCGAGCTAGTCGCGCTAGCCGACCGGGTATGGTCAACGGGTGAATAATTTAGCCTAACTTTCGCCATGGTCAATGATAGGCATGGCAACACGGAGGCACAACAGTCAGCTTCGATCGTGAACACTTATGTGACATAACTTTAGGCTCGCTACCTACATGTTAACATTGAACTTAATTACAAACCAACAACATTATTCCGGGTTAGGAATAATGGAACCAACAACAATATTATTCTGGGTTAGGAATAATGGAACCAACAACAATATTATTCCGGGTCAGGAATAATGGAACCAACATCATTATTATTCAGGGTTAGGAATAATGGAACTATATCGTTATCCCCGGTTAGGGATAACGGGGGAAACAAACTTTTAACCGAACTAATGAACTTATAAAAACCTATGAACTCACTCTTCTTTAATGTTGACACTTGTTTCTTTACATGTTTCTCAGGACGCTAGGAGCTCTAGGTGCACTCACTTGCATTGATCAAGACATCTTCTCATTTACGAATATTGTTTGGGTTTTTCTTTAGTTTTGGCGTTTGTGTTGGCGCCCGTTCCTTTACTTTACTTTAATGCTTCCGCTCAACTTTAAAACTAATGCTTCCGCTAAACATTGAAACCAAACTAAGACAATTTAAAAATAACTATGAATGGTTAAACAAATGATTTTGGAAAACGTATAAACAAATCATATAGAGTCGTTCGATGTTACTAGTGTCTCGGATTCTGGTTTGTTCACACGCCTCGCGGTAAAACTCCGCAAGTGGAAATTGAGGGTGTGACAAACAATGACTATTACAAGAAAGCGTTGCAGTACAAGCCATATCCAAATAGAACTCAAGTTGACGTTCAAGATAATTCCTCAAAGCCAACCGAAAAAGCTCTAGTAGTGTCTCACGAAGACGAAGGGTTTGACTGGAATAATTATATTGGCAAGAAGACTGGAGTATCACTAATGGCATAGATCGTGGATGAATAAGAGTCAATGGTAGATGATGCAGCTCTTGAGAATGCGATCTTCGAAAAGTATTTGCAAAGAACAGAAGAAGAGGAGATGATCTATCACGAGACAAAGATGAAGAACATTATTCCTCCTAATCTTCATTCTAATTTTGCAGGTTGCATTGAAGCCACATCGCAAGAGCATGTGGTTGAAGAAAAGAAACCAGAGGTCGAGGAGGTCATTGATGTGACAAAGGAAATGAACGAAGAAAACCTCACAAAGATTGCTGACAAAGCCATGATGGCCGATCTGAAACAGGTGGGGTTCAGAGGTAAAGGTGATTGAGAAAGAAGTTGTGAAAGTGCAAATTGTGGAGGTTGAAAAACCTTGCACAAAGTGCACTAAAGCTTGTGAACAATGTGCTGAGAAATCCCTAATCATAAGCGAATTGGTTGTGCATAATGAAAATTTTAGATACGATTATCGGACAATGAAGGAAGCTTATGATAAGATGAAAGGAACTTATTGCAATGTTGAAAAAGCTAACTTATAACAAGATGCCACAATAAGAATGTCAAAAGCAACGGTAATTGAAAAACAAGAAGAAATTAATATGTACATTAACACCATTGCTGAAACAAAACATGAGCTTCAAGAAATGAAAACTGAAACTAAAAGAATAAGACAACTCTTGCTTAGCTACACCACAAATGCTTATGTCATCGATCATATTCTTCCAACAATTCCGTCGGAAGAAAATGATGTGAAACCAAAAGGTAAGAAGCGTGGAGATTATAGCAATATTCCAGCTCCATTGTGCGCAAGTTACTGCCGCAAGAAAGTGGAAGAGATTGAGAAGGCACTTAATGTAACACTTTTATCAGAAAAGAAAAATGAGTTGCCTGAGAACATTGATATAACTTACACAAAAACCAATGATGACAATAAAGCAATTGTTAATGATGTGGTTGAGATAGTGTTGGAGAGTGAGTCTGATGATGGCAGCTTTGAGAGCGCCAACTCAAGTTTGAACAGTTCAGAATCACAATCCAAAAATGACGATACATCATCAGAAAATAGCCTAAGTGATGATCCTGATGTTGTGATGTACAAAGTTAAGGATTATGATAGACTATATTTTGATGATAGCTTTCTGATTCGAAATGTGAAAGAAGATCAAATCGATAAATTGTTCAAACTTGTTGAAGTGTCATCAGATGATTTGGATAGAAATGAGAAAAAAATTTACTCAAAACCAACAACTACCGAAGGAATGGTGGTGATTTTCCTGAGAACAGGAGAGCAGGTTTGGGTTTAGAGGTAGAAGATGAACCGAAAAAGAAACAAAAGTCACCATTTCACGAATATAACAATAAAAACATGAAATTCGTTTTTGGGACAAACACGGTTCAGGAAGAGGATTCGATTGGAAAGCAATCGAATGATGAGTTTAAGAAGGAAAAAGAACTTCGTGATAAGGCTAAATCCACAAGTGGAGTAAAACCCACGAGTGGAGATTCCGCTGATACTCGGACTTGCTTCAAATGCAATGAAGTTGGTCACATTGCACGCAAGTGTCCGAAATCAAATCCTATGTATCAATCGAAGAAAGAAAACTTCAGATGATGAGAAACTTAAATACCCAGAGATTGTAAAGCCAATAACGATCTTAAAACGAAATAATGAACCTAATATCGAAGTGAAACCTAAAAGTGAATCTAATTGAAAAATAAACTTTTGTGATAGGACCGTCCTCTATAGCACAGGAACCTAGAATTTGTATCTAACGTCCAATTAGAGGGAAACTAAATGACGTGTTAATCATATAACAAGAATTACTTATTAACTGTCAGTTTATTGATTAATATTCATAAACGTTCAAGTTTCAGATCCGACAGAGCTTCGCCGTCAGTGTGCCAAAGTTACAAATGAGAGATCACAAGTTCACTATTTATAGGCAACCAAGTTCACTTGGGATAGACAAGTTCGGGTGAACTTGTCTTGAACAAGTTCGGCCGAACTTGTTCTTACATCCTGATTCCGAGCGAACTTGATGTCCAACAGACATAAATACGACGTTATCTAACATAATCTCACCTATTCTAAACGGACTCGATACAAGACTAAGACATAGGTATACTGTACTAACAGACTCCCCCTCGATGTCGTCTTCGTCTTGATCAGTCTTTAGAAGCTCTGTTCATTCCTGACTCGTTCTAATATAATGATGTAGGCAACGAACATATGCACCAACACTCCACTTGGATGTTGACGTAGTCATTGACTTTAAATAAGCTCCTGAGTCTTTAACAGTCTCTGATCTTTAGTCTTGAATAAACTTTTCACCATGCTCCTCCTAGCTTTGTGCTTTAATCTTCAAGCTTCCCCTTGCTTTGAGCTTTCTGGTATCTACATTCAACGTTTTATCTAGCTCCCCCTAAAACTTTACTTCTGCTTCAAAGTTCTCAGACATTCAAATAAACATTTCAGATTCAAACTTTGAAAATTTGTAACATCAACATTTCAAACTTTAATCTCTACTTTAACCTTTTCAAAAACTTAGTTATTCAAGTTCAAATTAATGACCTTGAATACTTTGACATTTAAGACATTGAAAATTCACATGTTTATCAAAGATGAAATCCACTTAGTTGACCAAGTCAAAGTTAATGACCTTGGTTAACAAATTTTGTCTACCAAGTCCAAATTAATGACCTTGATTCGACCCGTTGTGAACAAACCAAAATTATCTCCAATTTTAAAGTTTCAATTTAATGAACTTTTCAACACTTTCAATCATTTTGGTTTTTAAAACATATGTTATCAAGATTTTCACCATTATAGCACATTACCAGACTTCGAAGAACCATTCTCCATCATTGGCTTGTAGAAACTAATATAGAAACAAAATCTTTTTGATTTTTAGAAAGTTTATGCTAAAACATACTGAAAATCTTTTTGGTTTTAAACTGTAAAACAGTTAAACTATGTATAGAACAAATAAACTATGTACAAACATATTTACAGACATGTTTTTGTGAATTCGTGTCTAAGGATCATATCAGTTATTTGAGACATATCACCAGTACCGTTGACCTTTTGATGACTTTAAGTTTTAAACTTGTTTACCTTAGATTGTCGATATGTTTGTCCATTTAAACTTCGACACATTTCTCAATTGTTCCAAGATATCTTCGGTAGAATTATGAAACTTGACTTAACTATGGTTCCCATTTCAGAATATACTCCCGTATCAAGATTCCCTAGATTTCATCTTACAGGTGAGTATAGCGTAATTGATATCTGTATCTTGGTTGATGCGAAGCCTTGAGATCTCAGGTTAGTACCACCGTACAGACAAAGAGATGAAGTCTCGACTTAAAGGTGTGTTCCAATTAAGAAATCTTTTAAGCACTGCAAATGATTAGATCTTTCGATTCTTTTCAGTTTTGCATGCAATTTTAGGGGTTTATAGCAAAAGCATTATAGAAGTTCTAGGCTATTGCTTCCGCAAAATCAGAAGAACTTGTATAATACCCCACATATCAACTATTTATAAAGACCTTGTATCTCAAAATCAGACAATCTCTCAAACGAAATTCCGGAGTACTAAGTCCATATATTCGAGAGATGTTAATCCACAAGATTAAGCAGTTGTAAAATTTAGTTTATATCTCAGAAACAATTTACTAAACGTGTAAAGTCTATCGACACATCCACAGTAAGACTTGTTTATCACTTTTAAACTTTACAATTCTTTAGCATACTATGATAGTCCACTGATCTACTATCATTTCCTTTGTGACACAAAAATTCTTTTTGTCTTTTTCATGTTTTTCATTCTGAGTTTTGAAATGTTTTTTATTTTTCAAATGTTTTTCTTACTCCCCCTAAAATCAAAAACATATTTTTGGATTTTAGTTTTAAGAAATTCTATTCTAATAACAAACCAATTAGGATCACGAGAACTCGTTGTCCGATCCTTTTTTTCAACATCTGCATCTGCACCTGTTCAACATAAAATACCATTAATCTTGTTAACGTGAAAGAATAAATGGTTTGATATAAAAATCAGTGTTTTGTTCAACGGTGTGGATTTTCACAATTTGTTCTTCACAAATTTTCCTTTTCAACTACTCCCCCTCAAAATGACAAAGATATGACATTGTTGGAATAAGTTAAGTGACATGAAACTCCACTATTCAGATACTACTTCAACAATGTGAATCTTTAGAGCCCCTGCACATGAAAAGCAACTACTTGAATAGGGAAACCCAAGCCTTTTTGGTCTTGGGTTGAACTTGATAAAGATCATCGTAATTACTTTCAAATCCCTCATCATAATCAAAATATCTTCAAACATTTTGTCCGATGTCAACTTGGAAAACTTTTCGACCTTTCCTTTATTTGTTTGTTTTGAAAATTTAACTTTGAAAAATCATTTTTGATTACTGACTCATTTGATTTGACATTTTTAGTTTTATCTAAAACAGACTTTGGACTTTCAGATGATGAAGAAACTTTCTTTGCAACCCAGGATTATGTGTTACTTCTAGCTTTCTTGATATATAATCTAGAATAATTGTTATCATTTGATTTTGAAGTTTCACCTTTTTCAAATGTTGAGTTTTCAAACTTTGTTTCAGTTTTAGGTTTCATTTTGAATTTAGATTCATAGTTTCTTATTAAGACTGTGACAGATTTCTCAATCTCTGGTTGCTTTTGTTTTTCATCTTTTAACATTGTTTTTCTTCGGTGATACACAGGCTTTGATTTCGGACAATTGCGAGCAATGTGACCAACTTTATTGCATTTGAAGCAAGTCCGAGTATCATATAAATGTCCACTAGTGGGTTTTACTCTACCTACGGATTTAGCCTTGTCCCGAAGTTCTTTCTCTTTCTTGAACTCATCATTTAATTGCTTACTGATCAAACTTTCTTCTTGAACCGTGTTTGTCCCATATACAAACTTCATGTTTTTACCTTTGTATTCTTTGAATGGAGACTTCTGGTTCTTTTTCGGTTCATCTTCGTTTTCCTCCAAACCAAACCCTGCTCTCCTGTTCTCGGGAAAATCACCACCATTCCTTCGGTAGTTGTTAAAGTTCCTTTTGGGTTTCGAGTAAAACATCTTTTCATTTATCTCAAGTCAGCTGACGAAACTTCTACAAGTTTGAACAATTTATCGATTTGATCTTCTTTCACATTCCGAATCAGAAAGCTATCATCAAAATATAACCTATCAGATTCCTTAACCTTGTACATGACAATGTTAGGATCATCACTTAGATCATTTTCTGATGACGTATCGTCTTTTTCGGATTGTGATTCTGAATTGTTCGAACTTGAGTTAGCACTTTCAAAGCAGCTATAGTTAGAATCATTTCTTAAAACCTTCTTTACCACATTTTTCACAACCGCTTCTGTTAGGATCTGAGTTTGAATTACTTGTAGTTTTTGTTTCAAAAATGGAAAATGATTGAATTAAAAGAGATTTGCAGCGGAATAAGATGGAAAACTTTTACTATAAGCAATGGTCGTTTGTTTTCATCATCATCCTGCTTTCAAGTTGATTAACTTGCATGTGATTCACAAACTCCCCCTCAGCCTTTGTAATTACAGTTTGGTAATGAGAAAATGCAGAGAAGATGATATGCGAAAGTTGATCTTTTAAGAAACAAGTTTAAAGGTTACATAAGTTGCCTATTTATACTAACTATCTAACCTCTGAGCATCTTTGATGACGTCAGGGTTGATAGTGACAGGAAACTAATATGTAACAAACTCTAAACATTGCTTATACTAACTATCAGTGCTTGGCACTGTTACATTGATTAACTAAGCTAATGACTAAACTCTTATCACTATCCTCTGTCCCTTGTTAACTCTTGCAGACCTTGAAGCTTTGTGAAGGCAGATGATAGGATGAGCAGTCTTTATGGAAAGCAGTGTAAGTACATCAGAGGTTTAACCTCCGATAGTTGAACCAAAGCTCGGATAGTGTTATTTGGCTTTATATCATATGTTCCTTTCATACGGTTCAATCCCAACAATCTCCCCCTGGAACAGATTATGCCAAAAACACTTTATTCTTGGTTTTTATTCCTCAGAAGGAACTCTCTTATTTGACCTTTCAATTGAAGTTCAAAGTTAAAAGATTCCATGTCATCAGCATCCTTCACCAGCTCTAAACATAGTAGTTCTTGGAAGTCTTCTACTTTAAGCTCATAAGCATCTTCCATGGATAGTTTAGTGGCTGCACCATCAGACTTGAGCAATGTCAATTCATGGGTGTCTTTGTCGACCTTCCATTTTAGAATTTTTGGGTCTGATGGTTTTCTTGAATGAGCTTTTATTGCAGAGGTTTGTAATGAGCCATAAATCTTTAGCCAGCTTGGCACTTGTATCATATGTGTGATAATCAATCATATTCTGAATCCCTTCTTTGATAAATGTATCCTCAAACTCTTTGTCAGTCTTTTCATTCATCTCCCCTTGCTTTTTCCTGTGTTGCAGGGCAATTGTGGAGTGAGCAGATGTTGAGCTGGACTTTTTAGAGAGATGAGCTCTGAGGATAGCATCTTCTTTTGAATAGTCAGGCTTGGGAGGCATTTTCCTTCTCTCTTCCAAACTTTTGTAAGTGTCTATCACCCTCACCTCACCCCATCTCATCACTTGGTTTTTGGAACCATATTGATTTTGAATCAGTTCTTGCTTCATTCTCTTCAACTTCAAGGCATTTTCAGTGATATCTTTCTTGTATAAATCCCAGTTGGGAGGAGTTGGCTTTTTAAGAGGGTCTTTCAACATTTCTTGCATTCTGTTGATTTCCTCCCTCAGTTCATCTATGCTCCAATCCCTGAACTGCGGCCTTGTTGTCTTATACATCTTCTTTTCCATGATAAACTCAATGAGTTCACTCTTGAGCAACTTATCTTCCCTTACTGACAACTGGTTGCTCAGATCCTTGACAAAATTTTGTAGAATGGTGACTTTACTCAGTTGAAAGGACATGACAATCTGTATCTCTCTATCATGTAGGACTTTTATCAATAGATGTTTGATTTTGTGAACTGGCAGAGGTTTGAGGATCAACCACTGTTGACCCAGAAGTGGCTGAGTTTACACAAGAGCTTGTAGCACTTGATCCTTTGTTTGAAGAATAAACTTTTGTTTGTAGAAGCACACAGTCATATCCTTGATCTTGATCTTCTTCAAATGATTGTGGTGTACCTGCATTGTCTAGCTTGATAGAAACATCAGCAAATGTGAATTTATCTAAATCTAAAAGCTCTGCAGGATTTGCTGGGATTTTTAGTAATGACAGTTCATTGAACTTCACATTCAAAGTTTCTTCAACACACTTTGTCCTAAGTTATAAACTCTGTAGGCTTTGGCAGTGGTTGAGTATCCCAGAAAATAACCACAATCAATTTTGGCTGCAAACTTAGATATAGAATCTTTTAAGTTCAAAATGAAGCATGGACATCCAAAAACTTTAAAATATGAAATCAGAGGTTTGATTTTATACAAAATCTCTTTGGCAGTCTTTTGATTCCTGGGGTTAATCAAAACTCTGTTTTGAACACAGCAAGCAGTGTTTACAGCCTCTGCCTAAAAGGACAAGGGTAAACCAGAATCTGCTAGCATAGTTCTTGCTGATTCAATTAAGGTTCTGTTTTTCCTTTCAACCACCCCATTTTGCTCTGGAGTTCTTGGAATGCTATATTGTCTAACAATTCCTTTTGACTCACAAAAAGCATCCAACTCCCTATTTTTAAACTCTGTTCCATTGTCACTTCTAAAGATTTTTACTGGAAGATCAAATTGCTTTTCTACTTGTTTGACAAAGTTTTGCAAAGTGCTTGCAGTTTCATCCTTAGAATGAAGAAAGAAGGTCCATGTAAACCTAGAGAAATCATCAACTATCACTAGGAAATACCTTTGTGTTTTGAGCTCATGATTTGCACTGGGCCAAACAAGTCCATGTGCAACAGTTGTAAACACTGGCTTGTTTTGGACTCTTCAATTGATTTGAAAGAACTTTTATGTTGTTTGCCTTTTAAACAGGAAACACAATGATCATCACAGGAAAATTGCTTGTGAGGCAAACCTCTTACAATACTTTGTTTTGAGAGTGTGGTGATAGTTTTAAGATTTGTGTGTCCAAGTCTTCTATGCCATAACTCAGTCTCTTTGCTAGAAGCAACTGAGAATAGACATGTCCCAGACATAGGATTATCTTTTAGCATATCTACCACATACACATTCCCAATTCTATGCCTTATAATTTCGTTTCTCAGGTTTGCATCACCTTTTTGATGTTTGCAAAAGCAATGATGCATTTGTCAGAACATAGATCTTTAAGGATCTGAGGTGATACCTTTGTAGCAGCCATGAGAGCACAATCACACTCATCTTCACACACATCAATGTTCCATGGGTCAGGAGGAGAGTTCTTTTCCTTATAAGCAGTATTTTCTCTTTCTTCGCTTGAAACCACTATTTCATCACAAACTTGAACTTCATCAGATTTTGACACTATCTCCACAGATTCAACACCTTCAGCAATTGTCTCTAAGGCCATTAAACAAAATTCTTGTTCAACATCATTTTTGGCCATTAAAGCAAAGTTTTCATCAGTCAAATCCTCAGGCAAATTCTCCAGTCAACATAACTTTGTGTGAAAAATCTTTGTTGACCAACCTCTGCTGGACTAGCAGTGGTTTGAGCAGGTTGTGTAACAATGGGTGCTTGTTGAACAAGCACTTGAGGATTAGATGGTGCCTGAACATATTGAATTTGTGGAGCAGTGGATTGAACATAATGCACTGGAACAGTGTTAGCAGGCTGTGCAAAGTGGGCAGTGTTTTGAACATGTTGAGCAGGCATATTGGGAATAATGAGCAGTGTTTTGTGTGTGCTGATGTCTAGGGCCAGGATGAGTCACTATTGGTCCAGAATTTGAGACCTGCATTCTCTGGCAAAGTGTCCTAGCCTATTACACTTATAACACTTGACTTTTGATTTATCCAGCCCAACCTTCAACCCCCCATGCAAACCTGGGAATTTTCTACCAGTTCTCTTATAAAATTTAGTAGCCCTAACACTCAATAGGGCCAGTTGGTGCAAAATATTCATTTCCTCAAGATCAGAAGGTTCAATGTGTTGTAAATCATTCAGCTCAAAGGATAGATTGTCAGAGGTTTGGCTTTCCCCACTAGCAGTAAAAGCATAGTTGGGTGCATATGTTTCAGATCCAAAGTTCCCACCAGATGTAATATCTATATAGTGATCATAACTTTGGTCCTTACTTCTGCCATAACCCTCTTCTTGGCCAAAAAGACCGGTATTACCCAATGAGTAATCATTAGTCATTTTGCCAGAATCTTGCAACTTCTTTTTCTAGTTTAACTCTCTCATAAGTGAGGAGTATCCCATGAAGTTGTGTCAACGACGTTTCTTTAAACCCAACATATTTTCACGTTACATAAGTTAGTAACGGTCTAAGGAAACGACTATTGACAGTCGAATTAGGAAAAACCACGTTAACCAGTCTAAGTTCACTTATGAGACAGCTGTAACGTTCAAATTGTTGTGTTAGAGACTCTCCTTTCAAGTGACAAAACGTTTCATACTGCTGATTTAGAACTTCTCTATTACTTTCTATCACTTCCTCAGTCCCACCGAATTGCTCCTTAAGTGCATCCCATAACTCCTTTGCACTATTGCAATGGAGTAGACCAGCATAAATTTCATTGGGTAAGGCCGAAGAAACTATGCTAAATGCCTTAGCATCCAATTCAATTTTCTGGAAATCCTACTCTGAAAAGTTTTCAGGATTTTTTGGCACTTGTTTGGTTGGATCCTATGTGCTTGAAACCATTGGAACGTGAGGTCCATAAGCAACAGATCTCCAGCAACCATTTTGCTGAGCAAGGATGTGACCCATCTGTCATTGCCAAATGAAATATTCATTTCTTTTGAGCATCGGCGGTGTGAACAAGGAACCAGAATTGGCATCCTGTGTGTTTTGAGACATTTTCAGTTGATTTTTCACAGATTTTGTTTTAAAAACTTTGAACGTAATAAAACTCTGAATATCAAGCTAAAAACAACCAAACTGATTAGCAAGAGAGCTGATCTGTTCGAACCAAATTGATTATTAGATCGAATTTGATAAATCAAGCTCTGATGCCAATTGTTAGGATCTAAGTTTGAATTACTTGTAGTTTTTGTTTCAAAAATGGAAAATGATCGAATTAAAAGAGATTTGCAGCGGAATAAGATGGAAAACTTTTACTACAAGCAATGGTCGTTTGTTTTCATCATCATCATGCTTTCAAGTTGATTAATTTGCATGTGATTCACAAACTCCCCTCAGCCTTTGCAATTACAGTTTGGTAATGAGAAAATGCAGAGAAGATGATATGCGAAAGTTGATCTTTTAAGAGACAAGTTTAAAGGTTACATGAGTTGCCTATTTATACTAACTATCTAACCTCTAAGCATCTTTGATGACGTCAGGGTCGATAGTGACAGGAAACTAATATGTAACTAACTCTAAACACTGCTTATACTAACTATCAGTGCTTGGCACTGTTAGATTGATTAACTAAGCTAATGACTAAACTCTTATCACTATCCTCTGTCCCTTGTTAACTCTGGTAGACCTTGAAGCTTTGTGAAGGCAGATGATAGGATGAGCAATCTTTATGGAAAGCAGTGTAAGTACATCAGAGGTTGTAACCTCTGATAGTTGAACCAAAGCTCAGATAGTGTTATTTGGCTTTATATCATATGTTCCTTTCATAGGGTTCAATCCCAACAGCTTCACTGTCATTGTTTGATTTCGTATAGACTACATCAATGTTCTCAGGCAACTGATCTTTCATTTCTGATAAAAGCATTATGTTTTTTACCTTTTCAATACTGTCCTCTCTCTTGCGACAATAACTCGCAAGTAGTGGAGGTGGAACATTTCTGTACTCTTTACGTTTTGTACCTTTTCATTTTTCATCATTTTCCTCCGACTTGATAGTAGGATGAATGTGATCAATGACATAAGCGTTTGTGGTATAACTTTTAAACAATTGTCTTACCCTCTCTGTTTCAATGTTCATGTCTTGAAGTTCTCACCTTTTTTCAGCAATTGTGTCAATATACATGTTAATTGCTTTTTGTTTTTCAATTACTGTTGCACTTAACATTGTTACATTAGCACTTAGCTCAAGATTAGCTTTTTCGACATTGCAATATGTTCCTTTCATTTTGTCATAAGTTTCTTTTATTGTTCTGTAATCATAACGAAAATTTTCGTTATATACAGTCATTTCGCTTATGATCTTAGACTTCTCAGCACATTGCTCACAAGGATTTGTGCACTTTGTGCAAGGTTTTTCAACGTCCACAACTTTCACAATCTCCTTTACAATTACTTTTACCTCATGATTTAACTTCTCATCCTCTAGTTTCTTTTCCTCAACCTCTTGCTCTGAAGATGCTGCATCAAAACAACCTGCAAAACTAGAAATATTGTTAGAAGAAGTAGCATTCTGCATCATCGTGTGATGATATATTGTCACACCCTCAATTTCCACTTGCGGAGTTTTACCGCGAGGCATGTGAACAAACCAGAATCTGAAGCACTAGTACGTCGAACGACTCTATATGATTTGATAATACGTTTTCAAAAATCATTTGTTGTAGATTTTATATTGTCTAAATTAGTTACCAATATTTAGCAGAGCATTAGTTTTTAAAGTTTGAGCGGAAGCATAAATAAGTAGTGAAGCGGGCACCAACACAAACGCCAAAACAAATGAAAAATCCCAAAACAATATTAATAAATAAGACTCGATAAAAGATGTCTTGTTCAATGCTTGTGCGTGCACCTAGAGCTCCTAGCGTCCTGAGAAACATGTAAAGAAACAAGTGTCAACATTAAAGATGAGTGAGTTCACAGGTTTTCATAAATTCGTTTGTTCGGTTATAGTTTGTTTACTCCGTTATCCCTAACCCGGGATAACGTATTGGTTCCATTATTCCAACCCGGAATAATATGTTGTTGCTTCCAATATTCCAACCCGGAATATTAAGTTGTTGTTTCCAATATTCCAAACCCGGAATATTAAGTTGATTCGTAATTAAGTTCAATGTTAATATATATAGGTAGCTAGCCTAAAGTTATGTCACGTAAGTGTTCGCGATCGAAGCTGACTGTTGTGCCTCCGTTGTGCCAGGCCTATCACATGACCATGGCGATGTTAGGCCAATTATTCATCCGTTGACCATACCCGGTCGGCTAGCGCGACTAGCTCGGATGGGGCTCGCCGGGCCCAGTAGTACTACTTATAATTCCCCCGCTATTAAACCCAAATACTAACGATCCGAGAGATTGTCGAGGACTTAAGTGATAAAGCTGCTTAGTGACCATAACATTACATTAACATTAACTTAGTTACCGTATAGTTATGTCACGTTAAATTCGTATAACGTAAAGAGATTGAGTTTGAGAGTGTATACATGTTTCTCCCCCCTGTTGTTTAAAAACCGGATAAAGTTAGGGGCCATGAACTCACCTTTATTTGCTCGGTAGTGTAGCAAAGAAGTTATAAGAGATGGGACAGCTAGTTGCGTCCTAACAAACCAAGTAATTCCACGTCAGTGTGTGAACACACCAATACAAATTCCACACGTAATTTACGCACAAAGTGATACACACAAACAACATATCTAACACTCAAACATGCATGCAAGTATCCTCAAGTGATCATAGAAATCAAACAACTCATCATGAACATAATCCAATCCATGCAACACTTTGGTGCACACAATCACAAGTTATCAAATTTCAGCTTAACACTCATTATTCAGCTGTTTTCTAGGATTTTTATAAAATAGTTCCAACATTCTAAAAATTCCCATATTTTTACAGTAGGTGACATTTGTACCATAGAAATTTATATAATTTTTCCAAGTCCTAAATCTTTACCAATTAACCATAAATATTAATTCACTAAGCTAAAGTCAGATTTACCGCTTTCTAACTGCAGTCCACGGAAGAATTTATTTAAAAATCACTGATCGTCCGATTAACAAAATTCCAGTTGGAGTTGCCCGGAAATTTCTATACCTAGTTGCTGTACAAAATTCATGACTCAACTCTCTTCTGACTTTAAAATCCAACTCAATAAACAACTGACAAAATTTCAGGATTTTCACAGTTTTAGTTACTGAACTTATCTGGCCCTTTAAAAATATCAAACGACTTCAGAAAATTATGAATCTAGCGCCATTAGATTCCTTATTCAAATCTCTACGTTCTAGACATCAGAAAAATCCGTTTTTCGACAACTAACGACCGAGTTACAGCCGGATGAAGTCGGCTGTAACTACTTCTCAGCAACTGTTTCAGCATATTATTATCATAGGTTCGTATAAACCGTTCCTATTATTAACCTAGGCAATCATGAACCGGTTTTCTAATCCTAGATCAATACTTATAACAATTTCATGCAAACCCTACTCAATAACTCTAGTTTTTATCAACAAAACATACTCGCAAACTTACAAGTTCCGCAAACTATTATACATATAAACAACAATCAACTCAGCATATAACATCCGAAACAACTAATCATTCAAGCATATATATATATCCGAAACAACTAATCATTAAAGCATACATATATCCGAAACAACTAATCATTCAAGCATACATATATCCGAAACAACTAATCATTCAAGCATACATATATCCGAAACAACTAATCATTCAAGCATACATATATCCGAGACAACTAATCATTCAAGCATACATATATCCGAGCATGATCTTGTAATCAGAGATAACCCTAACCTTGGTTAACTAGGTAAACAAGCCAAGGTTTGGACAAGATTTATCCGGCTTTTCCAGAAAGATCGTGACCGAGAGAGGTGAACTGATCTGCTGCTGCGACCGAGGCTGGCAGGAACTGGAAGGAGAGGCTGCTCGTGATCAATGGGACAAGAATGAGGCAGTTTGCGGTCGAGAAGATGAAAGACTTGGCTGCTGCTTGCTGCGACCGAGAGGATGGTGAGGGTAAGGCAGCCGACGGCTGTTTTCTTCAACTAGGGTTTGTGAATTGTGAGGGAGCATGCATGGATGATATATATAGGCAAGGAGGGAGATGAGGGTTACGGTTTGGACTAGTTCTCGCGACCAAGGGCTTGGGTGGGTTCGGTTTGGGTTTGAACTCAATAAGTTCGCGGTTTCGGGCTTTGATCGTGGCCGAGAATGTTTTGGTTAAGGGTTTGATCGGCCGAATAGTTTTAGGTTTGCTACGGGTTTGGGTTTGATCTTGGCCGAATTAGTTTTAGGTTTTGATCTCGCGGCCAAGACATGTTTGAGTCCTAACTTGATAAATTCCTAGAGTTACAATGACTCAACGTTGGTTCGTGTCGTGGTTCGGTTCAGTTCGTGTACATATCTACCATACTTACTCTATAACTAAAACAATCACACAACACACATCACGTATTCATTTAATTCGTACACGTTTAATACTTAGCATATACATTATCCGACAAGTGTCGCGTTTAAGTTATCCGATAAAAAACCCGGGATATCACATTATCCCCATGTTGAAAGAATTTTCGTCCCGAAAATTGAGTAAACGCGGTTTAGCATGTAGCGTACATGTTTAGAGTGCCACGCACAAAGAGTTAGTTCATTTACAAGAAGTTCCCAAGTGTCATACACAAAGATTTCCAAGTGCCATGCACTAGAATTTAGCTAACAATAGTACACTGTCACATCATCCCCATGTTGAAAGAAAATTTTCGTCCCGAAAATTTAAGTACTGGTATCGTTAGTTTGCTGCTCAGTTGCGAAGAGATGTGGGTATTTGCTTTTCATTTGGTCCTCTCTTTCCCACGTGAACTCCGGTCCACGCTTAGAGTCCCAACGAACCTTAACGATCGGAATTTTGCTGTGCCTTCGAGTCTTGATCTCACGATCCATGATCTCGATAGGCTGTTCCACAAAGTGCAGTTGTTCATCCACTTGGATCTCATCCAATGGAATGACTAGAGTTTCATCTGATAGACACTTCTTCAGATTTGATACGTGAAATACGTTGTGAACTCCACTGAGTTCGCCAGGAAGGTCTAATTGATAGGCTACGGGTCCGATACGTTTCAAGATTACAAACGGGCCTACGTACCGTGGGTTAAGTTTGCCCCGTTTTCCAAAGCGGATTACACCCTTCCAGGGTGACACCTTTAGTAGGACGCGGTCGCCTACTTGAAATTCGAGCGGTTTGCTTCGTTGATCAGCGTAGCTTTTCTGTCGATCTCGTGCCGCCGCCATGCGGTTTCTGATTTGTACAATCTTTTCGGTAGCCTCAAGTATTAACTCAGGGCCTGTGAGTTGACTGTCACCGACTTCTGCCCAGCAGACCGGTGATCTATATTTACGACCGTATAATGCCTCAAACGGTGCTGCCGAAATACTCGTATGATAGCTGTTGTTATATGAGAATTCTACTAGAGGCAGGTGGATTTCCCAACTATTTCCGAAGTCCACTACACATGCCCTAAGCATGTCTTCCAAGGTTTGTATGGTCCTTTCACTTTGACCATCAGTCTGAGGGTGATAAGCTGTGCTCATATCCAGACGTGTTCCCAACGCTTTCTGGAGTGACTGCCAGAAGTTTGACGTGAAGCGAGCATCTCTGTCTGAGATGATGGACGTTGGCACTCCGTGCCGGAGAAACTACTTCCTTAATGTAGATGCGGGTCAACTTCTCCATCTTATCTGTTTCTTTAATAGCTAGGAAGTGTGCGGACTTAGTTAAACGATCCACGATCACTCAGATGGTATCGCAACCACCCAAGGTTCGTGGGAGTTTAGTGATGAAATCCATTGAGATCTGATCCCATTTCCACACTGGGATCTCAGGTTGTTGGAGTAGCCCCGATGGCTTTTGATACTCCACCTTGACTTTTGCACAAGTCAAACAGTTACTCACGTAGGTGGCTATATCGGCTTTCATGTTGGGCCACCAATACGCAGCTTTAAGGTCTTGATACATCTTATCCGAACCCGGATGGACAGAGTATCGGGATTTGTGAGCTTCATCCATGACTAGCTCTCTGAGATTTCCGTAGAGAGGTACCCATATGCGATTCATGAAATACCGGGCTCCATTGGGCTTTACTTCCCAATCGCGTTCCATTTTTCCCACTGATTCGGCTTTGATGTTTTCCTCCTTAACTGCTTCTAACTGGGCGTCGCGTATTTGTTCGGGTAGCCCCGAATGAATAGTGAGTTGTAACGCTCGTACGCGACGAGGTTTCAAGTGTTCCTTCCTACTGAGGGCATCAGCTACCACGTTAGCTTTACCCGGGTGATACCGAATGGCACACTCATAATCGTTCAAGAGTTCGACCCAGCGACGTTGTCGCATGTTCAACTCCTTCTGATCAAAGATGTGTTGGAGGCTCTTGTGGTCCGTGAAGATTGTGCACTTCGTTCCATATAGGTAGTGTCTCCAAATCTTAAGTGCAAACACTACTGCTCCCAATTCTAGGTCATGCGTCGTGTAGTTTTTCTCGTGAATCTTCAGTTGTCGCGACGCATACGCGATGACCTTATCGCGTTGCATGAGTACGCATCCCAATCCTTGAATAGAAGCATCACAATACACTACAAAGTCATCTGTCCCTTCCGGCAAGGACAGAATGGGTGCACTGCAAAGTTTCTGCTTCAGCAATTGAATGCTGCTTCTTGCTTGTCACCCCAAGCATACTTGATGCCTTTCTGGGTGAGGGTAGTAAGCGGTTTGTGCGATCTTTGAAAACCCCTCGATGAAGCGTCTGTAGTAACCAGCCAATCCCAAGAATTGGCGGATCTCTGTCGGTGTCTTAGGTGCTTCCCAGTTTTTGATGGCTTCAATCTTGGCAGGGTCTACGTGGATACCCTTTTCATTCACGACGTGCCCGAGAAACTGAACTTCCCGAATCCAGAAATCACACTTCGAAAGCTTGGCATATAGCTTTTCCTGTTGAAGTAGCCCTAGCAGTAATCGTAGATGTTCCGCATGTTCTTCTTCACTTTTGGAGTAGATGAGTATGTCATCGATGAACACGATGACAAACTTGTCGAGGTATGGCTTACACACACGGTTCATGAGATCCATGAACACCGCAGGTGCGTTGGTGAGACCGAAGGGCATGACCAAGAACTCGTAATGGCCATACCGAGTGCGAAATGCCGTCTTGGCGATATCCTCCTCCCTGACGCGTAACTGGTGGTAACCGGACCGTAAATCAATCTTAGAGTAGTAACTTGACCCTTGAAGTTGGTCGAATAGATCGTCGATGCGAGGTAACGGGTATCGGTTCTTGACAGTAACCTTGTTGAGTTCCCTATAGTCGATGCACATGCGGAAAGTCCCGTCCTTTTTCTTGACAAACAGGACTGGAGCTCCCCATGGCGAAACGCTTGGCCGGATAAATCCTTTTTCTAACAGTTCTTGAAGTTGAGTAGACAGCTCCTGCAGCTCGGCTGGAGCTAGGCGGTATGGAGCCTTGGCGATAGGAGTTGCATTGCTTGCTAATTCGATTTCAAACTCCAATTGTCGATGTGGTGGAAGACCAGGTAGTTCTTCTGGGAATACATCGGAAAAATCACGGACGACAGGGATGTCTTCTATACGTTTCTCGTCCTTAGGCTGTTCGGTAATCAGTGCGAGGAAAGCGAAGGTGTTCTTTCTCCGAAGATACTTCTGCGCTTGCATGTAAGAGATGATGTTGGTGACGGCGCCTGCCTTATCGCCTTGTACCGTCAGGATTTCGTTGTTAGAGAGCGGAATACGGATAGATTTTTCGAAGCAGAGAACTTCAGCCCGGACGTCGGATAGCCAGTCCATTCCGACTACCACGTCAAAACTACCGAGAGTAGTTGTCATCAGATCAATGGTAAAAGTGTGGCCCGCGAGTTTGAGTTGACAGCCGGATACGATTTGGGTCACATCTACAGATTTACCATCGGCTAATTCTATAACATAAGGGGTCTCTAATGGTTTAAGCGTGAGATTTAGGTTCTTCCTAAAAGACTCAGATATAAAACTCCTATCCGCACCCGTATCAAAAAGCACAGAAGCAAAATGTTCATTAAGGGGAAACTTACCGGTGACCACGTTCATGTCGTTTCTGGCCTCTCCGCGGCCCAATGTAAATGCGCGACCTTTGGCACCTCCTGTGCCACCGTTCCCATTGTTGTTGTTATTATTGTTGTTGTGGTTATTGTGGTTGTTTCCACCATTATTGTTGTTGTTACGCAACTGTGGGCAGTCTCTTCTGAAATGAGCAGTGCTACCACACTGATAGCATCCCCGGTTTATACCCTGCTGCTGACCCTAGGGCTGATTTTGATTTTGTCGCGACATGATTTCCCCACGACAATCCTTTGCCGCATGTCCCATCTTGCCACATCGTTGGCAACGATTTCCGGCATAAGGGCCGTTATGATGGAGATTGCAGCGGTTGCACTGCGGCTTTCGACCTACATAGCCGCCTGCATTCTGGTTGTTGTTGTTGTTGTTGGCGGGATGATTTTGGTGACCCGGTGGCTGTTGTAGTGATTGAACCGTTTCTGGTTCCCTTGCTGCGGATGAGATGACGAGGCTGTCGAATAGTTGAGTCTTCAAACTTTCTCTTGTTGTCCGGGGCAACTTCAGTTGTACCCCGTGCTGGCTGTTTCTTCTGTTCCACCGCCTTATCGGTGAGTTTGTGAGCCAATCGGATCGCTTGATGATCTGTTACAGGGTTACTAGCCATTACCATACCCTGAATTTCCGGAACCAGACCCCCGAGATAGAACTCGAGTCTTTTCTCCACAGTGTTGGCCAATTCGGGACACAGAAATACTAAGTCATGATGTTTTGCGGTGTAAGCTTCAATTTCCGATCCCACCATCTTGTGGTTCCATAAAGTTTGCTCCAATTGTTGCACTCTGTCTCGTGGACAGTACTCCTCTTTAATTAGGGCCTTGAACTCGGCCCATGCCATTGCATTAGCAGCTATAAGCCCACGTGTTTGGACTTGGGCATTCCACCATGTCAGTGCCCCATCTTCCAGTGTTGAGGCTGCGTATTTGACCTTGTTGGCCTCTAGGCAGTTGCACATTTCAAAAACGGATTCTGATTTTTCGATCCAGCGGACCAGTCCAATGGGTCCTTCCGCCCCCGAGAATTTACTTGGCTTTGCGTCAAGAAACATCTTGTAGGGGTTAAAGCCCCCTCCTGCTGACAGAGAACAGGAAGTCAGCAAGGAATTTTACTAGCCTCACTATTAGATTTTCACGCGAAAATTTAATAATGGTTACCTGCCGGTTGGTTCTGAACACCCGCTAAAGCTGCGTTCACGTGCTCTTGAATCATGGCAGCTAGCTCTTCGGGAGTCAAGTTAAGGTTTCCACGTCTTCCGGTTGCCATTTAGCTCTTCGAAACACAACACAAACACACCCCGATAAGTCTATATATCCAATATAGTTATCCTACTTCGTACTTTAAATATTATTAAGTTACGTCAACTCAATATATTAAATAGTCAAAAGGAATACTTGATTAACTGAAATTTCAACGTCTTACAAAAGTGCAAATCAAACATATGAATTTACTATAAAGTCTCAAGTTTAAACACAAGTGGAAAAATAATAAGCTGAAGGAAAACAAATAAAAATAAGCGGGACGTGTCAGTCGTCTACGTCTCCATTCCCCAAGTCACTGTCGTTGCCGTCATCCTGTGCGGCATTTCCAGCTTCTACAGCTGGGTCCTCCTCCGGATCCTCTTCAGGGTCCTCCTCTGGATCCTCTTCCGGATCCTCCTCTACCGGCACTGGAGGGGCCGGTACTGGTGCAAGTGCTTGGTTTTGTAGCTCCTGAATGTTCCAACTATTTTCCAGGACTCTGTCCTCAAGCCAGTCGGCTCTTATCTGCTCAGCGCGCAGATCTCTGGCTATGGTGTTGCGAGCTATCTTGCTCGTACGATGCTCTTCCTCGAGCGAGTCGGTCTTACCTGTAAGGTGTCGGATCATCCACCCTTGTGCTAGAATGATTTCCTGCATTCTTTCTAACTGTTTTTGTTGTGTATGCACCAGGATTCTAAGCATGTCAATTCCTATTTCTACAGGATTAACCGGTTCAACCGGTACAGCAATGGTTGGGCGTAACGACGACTCCTCCCCCAGAGCGAGCCTTTTCCTCGCCGCTGAGCGTGTCTCCACACCATAAGGTGGTATGAGTTCCACCATTGGTGCCTTTCCTGGTGCCCTTGGTGGCGTAAGTCTGTCGGATGATGATGACGATGAGGATGATGACATTGCCTGTTAGGTCGTGTAGTTAGTTATGAGTTGTTTTCATTTCTTATTATGAAGGCATAATCTACCAAACACAGTTGTGGTATATCAAGATATAATAGTTCGGTGCCAAACTAAGTCTAGTGTCGTGCAATCAGCTATAGTTTAGGTCTACTTCTAATGCAAACCTGGTTCTCTATAGCTAGTGGCTCTGATACCAATCTGTCACACCCTCAATTTCCACTTGCGGAGTTTTACCGCGAGGCATGTGAACAAACCAGAATCTGAAGCACTAGTACGTCGAACGACTCTATATGATTTGATAATACGTTTTCAAAAATCATTTGTTGTAGATTTTATATTGTCTAAATTAGTTACCAATATTTAGCAGAGCATTAGTTTTTAAAGTTTGAGCGGAAGCATAAATAAGTAGTGAAGCGGGCACCAACACAAACGCCAAAACAAATGAAAAATCCCAAAACAATATTAATAAATAAGACTCGATAAAAGATGTCTTGTTCAATGCTTGTGCGTGCACCTAGAGCTCCTAGCGTCCTGAGAAACATGTAAAGAAACAAGTGTCAACATTAAAGATGAGTGAGTTCACAGGTTTTCATAAATTCGTTTGTTCGGTTATAGTTTGTTTACTCCGTTATCCCTAACCCGGGATAACGTATTGGTTCCATTATTCCAACCCGGAATAATATGTTGTTGCTTCCAATATTCCAACCCGGAATATTAAGTTGTTGTTTCCAATATTCCAAACCCGGAATATTAAGTTGATTCGTAATTAAGTTCAATGTTAATATATATAGGTAGCTAGCCTAAAGTTATGTCACGTAAGTGTTCGCGATCGAAGCTGACTGTTGTGCCTCCGTTGTGCCAGGCCTATCACATGACCATGGCGATGTTAGGCCAATTATTCATCCGTTGACCATACCCGGTCGGCTAGCGCGACTAGCTCGGATGGGGCTCGCCGGGCCCAGTAGTACTACTTATAATTCCCCCGCTATTAAACCCAAATACTAACGATCCGAGAGATTGTCGAGGACTTAAGTGATAAAGCTGCTTAGTGACCATAACATTACATTAACATTAACTTAGTTACCGTATAGTTATGTCACGTTAAATTCGTATAACGTAAAGAGATTGAGTTTGAGAGTGTATACATGTTTCTCCCCCCTGTTGTTTAAAAACCGGATAAAGTTAGGGGCCATGAACTCACCTTTATTTGCTCGGTAGTGTAGCAAAGAAGTTATAAGAGATGGGACAGCTAGTTGCGTCCTAACAAACCAAGTAATTCCACGTCAGTGTGTGAACACACCAATACAAATTCCACACGTAATTTACGCACAAAGTGATACACACAAACAACATATCTAACACTCAAACATGCATGCAAGTATCCTCAAGTGATCATAGAAATCAAACAACTCATCATGAACATAATCCAATCCATGCAACACTTTGGTGCACACAATCACAAGTTATCAAATTTCAGCTTAACACTCATTATTCAGCTGTTTTCTAGGATTTTTATAAAATAGTTCCAACATTCTAAAAATTCCCATATTTTTACAGTAGGTGACATTTATACCATAGAAATTTATATAATTTTTCCAAGTCCTAAATCTTTACCAATTAACCATAAATATTAATTCACTAAGCTAAAGTCAGATTTACCGCTTTCTAACTGCAGTCCACGGAAGAATTTATTTAAAAATCACTGATCGTCCGATTAACAAAATTCCAGTTGGAGTTGCCCGGAAATTTCTATACCTAGTTGCTGTACAAAATTCATGACTCAACTCTCTTCTGACTTTAAAATCCAACTCAATAAACAACTGACAAAATTTCAGGATTTTCACAGTTTTAGTTACTGAACTTATCTGGCCCTTTAAAAATATCAAACGACTTCAGAAAATTATGAATCCAGCGCCATTAGATTCCTTATTCAAATCTCTACGTTCTAGACATCAGAAAAATCCGTTTTTCGACAACTAACGACCGAGTTACAGCCGGATGAAGTCGGCTGTAACTACTTCTCAGCAACTGTTTCAACATATTATTATCATAGGTTCGTATAAACCGTTCCTATTATTAACCTAGGCGATCATGAACCGGTTTTCTAATCCTAGATCAATACTTATAACAATTCCATGCAAACCCTACTCAATAACTCTAGTTTTTATCAACAAAACATACTCGCAAACTTACAAGTTCCGCAAACTATTATACATATAAACAACAATCAACTCAGCATATAACATCCGAAACAACTAATCATTCAAGCATATATATATATCCGAAACAACTAATCATTCAAGCATACATATATCCGAAACAACTAATCATTCAAGCATACATATATCCGAAACAACTAATCATTCAAGCATACATATATCCGAAACAACTAATCATTCAAGCATACATATATCCGAGACAACTAATCATTCAAGCATACATATATCCGAGCATGATCTTGTAATCAGAGATAACCCTAACCTTGGTTAACTAGGTAAACAAGCCAAGGTTTGGACAAGATTTATCCGGCTTTTCCAGAAAGATCGCGACCGAGAGAGGTGAACTGATCTGCTGCTGCGACCGAGGCTGGCAGGAACTGGAAGGAGAGGCTGCTCGTGATCAATGGGACAAGAATGAGGCAGTTTGCGGTCGAAGAAGATGAAAGACTTGGCTGCTGCTTGCTGCGACCGAGAGGATGGTGAGGGTAAGGCAGCCGACGGCTGTTTTCTTCAACTAGGGTTTGTGAATTGTGAGGGAGCATGCATGGATGATATATATAGGCAAGGAGGGAGATGAGGGTTACGGTTTGGACTAGTTCTCGTGGCCAAGGGCTTGGGTGGGTTCGGTTTGGGTTTGAACTCAATAAGTTCGCGGTTTCGGGCTTTGATCGCGGCCGAGAATGTTTTGGTTTAGGGTTTGATCGGCCGAATAGTTTTAGGTTTGCTACGGGTTTGGGTTTGATCTTGGCCGAATTAGTTTTAGGTTTGATCTCGCGGCCAAGACATGTTTGAGTCCTAACTTGATAAATTCCTAGAGTTACAATGACTCAACGTTGGTTCGTGTCGTGGTTCGGTTCAGTTCGTGTACATATCTACCATACTTACTCTATAACTAAAACAATCACACAACACACATCACGTATTCATTTAACTCGTACACGTTTAATACTTAGCATATACATTATTCGACAAGTGTCGCGTTTAAGTTATCCGAAAAAAAACCCGGGATATCACATATATCTCCTCTTCTTCTTTTTGTTGCATGTACTGTTCTAGAATTGCATTCTCCAGAGCTGTATTCTCAGCAGACATATCCTGCTCTTCCACAATTTCAGCCATAAGAGCAACTCCAGTCTTATTGTTAATATACTTGTTCCAATCAAAACCTTCATTTTCATTTGAAGCAATCATAGCTTTTTCTGTGGTGTTAGATTAATGATCTTGAACTTTGATTTTTCTTGGAAATGGCTTGTATTGCAGTGCTTTCTTGTAGTAATCATTGCCACCTCCGAAAGGACTTTGATTGCCGCTTACTTCTTGGTTCGGACAGTCGCGTTTGAAATGCCCTTTTTTCGGCACTTGAAGCAAGTAACTTTTGTCTTGTCGAATCCCAGTTTGTTGCTAGAATTACCAATGTCTCTTCCAGTTAAAGCTACAAACTTGGTAACTCTTTTGGTGATCGAAGCTAGACTCCACTTGATGTCCATCAGTTCCAATTCTCAGCAGTCATTTCAGGATTTCCGATCTTCCCAGCAACTAAACATTCGTAAGATTCTAGAACAGTAGCAAGAAGTGTTATGTGTTGTTTACCCACTTTTTCAGGAAAAACATTCTTCAGATTAACGACAATGTTGCATTGAAAAACATTCGGATCATAACTGGATTGGTTTGTCTAATACGACTGATTGTTCTGATTTTGAAACGAAGAATTTGAACCAGTAGTAGAATATCCTGTGTTCGGGGAACTCTAATTCTGTGACGAATAAATTGATGAATTCATATTCGCACTGAATGCTGTTTGAATTTTCGGACTCTGAATCAGAGTATCTTGAACACCTCCTTTGTAATACACACCGACATCTTGAACAACGTTTGCATTCTTTGATTTTGCAATCTTTAACAGCTCCATTTCATGACCTTCTAGTTTGTCGATGAAAGATGACAACTTTAAATGCATCCAAGTCGGACTGTTCTTTAAAACCATCAGGTAAGGTAAGTTGACCACTCTCCCTCGGGAAGTGCATCAGCCAACTTTTCTATTTGCTCTTCGGTAGTTCTCTTGATATCATGCATTCGCATTTGGACCATTAGATGACAATATCTGTCAATCATTTGCTTCATAGTCTCACCTTTGATCATTGCGAAAATCTCGAATTCTTTCTTGATTAAAGCCTTTTTGCTCTTTATCATTTCATCACTTCCCTTAAATTTATCACAAAGAGCTTGCCACAATTCTTGTGAAGTTTCACATTCTGGTAGAAGTATCAAAATATCTTCCATCACAGATTGTTGAATAAGACTAATCATTTTCTTTTCGGCCACGTATGCCTCTTTATCAGAAGGTGTAAACTTTATCAAAGGCAGATCTTGTTCACATTCATCTTTTGGCCACTTGTATCCGTTTTCTACCGCAACCCAGATGTGGAACTGATTAGCTTGTACCCAGTTTACAAACTTTTCTTTCCATCCCTCAAACTCGTCCATACTTATTAGCTTCCGTGGTTTAGTAGTAGCACCCATCTCGTTGTCGAGATTCATCTGGTTAACCGCAGTAGTATTAGACGTTGAAGCTTGAGCTACTCCCGTAGCAAACGCGTTATGTAGATCTTCCATTTTGAAAATCAGGCGAATTTTTTTTTAAAACACACGTTCACAAACTTTGAAAAATAATCAGTATACTGACAAGTTCAGGCGAACTTGCAGTTTTGAGAAAATCAGGTTTTGCTTTAACACAAGTTCGGGCGAACTTGTGTTTGAAGATTTGAAAATTTCACTTTTATACAAGTTCGGTCGGACTTGTTAAGAATTTTAAGAGAACAAGCAAGTTCGGGCAAACTTGTGTTGACAATTTTTGAAAATTTCTCTCTGATGTTGTTCGGGCGAACTTATGTTGATTTTCTAGTGAATTATCAAGTTCGGGGGAACTTGTTAATATATTTCAACAAACTTTAATTAAGTTCGAGCGAACTTGATAAAGATTTGATTGAAAAATAGACAAGTCCCAGCGGACTTTTATGAAAAACCTTGAAATATCAGTCAAGTTCGGGCGAACTTGATTAAAATCAATGAATTTTAATCAAGTCCGGGCGAACTTGATCCCAAGTTCGACCAAAACAAGTTTGCAAATCATTGTTTTTTGAACTTTTTGATATCAATTCGTTTGAATTTGATGTTCAAACTCTCAGGGGTTTACCACAAGTGTATTTTACATGACATATTAAAAAATTAGCAACTTTTATCCGTGAATTCATTGTTTTTCTTGAAAAATGAAGAAAAATGGTAGAAAGGAGTAGATAAGAGTAGATCTTGCAATGATTTCACCAATTCAGGTATCCGGGCTCTGATACCACTTGTTAGGACCGTCCTCTATAGCACAGGAACCTAGAATTTGTATATAACGTCCAATTAGGCGGAAAATAAATGACGTGTTAATCATATAACAAGAATTACTCATTAATTGACAGTTTATTGATCAATATTCATAAATGTTCAAGTTCCGGATCCGACAGAGCTTCGCTGTCAGTGTGCCAAAGTTACAAATGAGAGATCACAAGTTCGCTATTTATAGGTAACCAAGTTCACTTGGGATAGACAAGTTCGGGCGAACTTGTCTTGAACAAGTTCGGCCGAACTTGTTCTTACATCCTGATTCCGGGCGAACTTGATGTCCTACAGACATAAATACGACATTTTCTAACGTGATCTCACCTATTCTAAACAGACTCGATACAAGACTAAGACATAGACATACTATGCTAACAGACTCCCCTTGGATATCGTCTTCGTCTTGATCAGTCTTCAGAAGCTCTGTTCATTCCTGACTCGTTCTAATATAATGACGTAGGCAACAGACATATGCACCAACATCTTGAGAAGGGTGGAACTTCTAAATCAAATGAGAACAAAGATTCAAAATTTTACATCAAGAAAGCCCGAATGAAATCTCAACCTTGGGTTGCAAAGAAAATCTCATCATCATCTGAAAGTGCAAAGTCTGGTTCAGTAAAAATTGAAAATGTCAAAACAACTGATTCAGTCAATGTTAAAGATTCTAAAGAAACAATGACTGATAAGGGGGTTCTCAAAAATGATTTTCCAAAATTGAAAAAGGATCTTCCAGAACCAAAAAAGGAAGATAAAATTAAAAGTTTTCAAAATTAAATTAGACGAAATGTTTGATGGCGATTTTTATTACCAAGATGAATATGAAAGTGATTACGAAGATGTTTATCCGATTCCACCCAAGACCGAAAGGCTTGGGTTTCCCTCTTTAAATAAGTTCTTTTGCATGTGCAGGGGCTCCCAAGATCCATTTTGTCAAAGTGGATTATGGATAGCGGAGCTTCACGTCACATGACTGGGATACGTGCCTTACTCTTCGATACTAAAGCAATCAATGGAGGGTACGTGGGATTCATGGGTAATCAAGGAGGTCGAATCATTGCAGAAGGAAAGTTATCTAATGGTGTGGTGTCGTTTGATAAGGTCAACTGCATCGCTTAGCTAGAGAACAATATTCTTAGTATTTCTCAGATCTGTGATAAACAGTTTACAACCCTCTTCAACGACAAGGAGTGTATGATCATTAAACCAGGTTTTAAGATCCCAGAAGAGTGGATTCTCATGCGCGCTCCTCGCGAAAATGGTCTTTATGTGCTAGATATGAGTATTGCTACAACTACTTCAAAGTCGGCTCAATGTTTTGTTTCAAAGGCCACAGAGAAGGAATCAATTCTTTGGCACAGAAAGATGGGTCATATACATCTCAGAAAGATGAATCATCTGGTTCATAACAATCTAGTGGAAGGAGTGAATCTTAAAAGCTTTCACATGACTGAAAATTGTCTGGAATGCAAGAAAGGAAAGCAGACCAAAAAGTCGCATCCAAGAAAGATTCTTAACTCCATCAAGTTGCCGCTCGAAAGACTGCATATGGATCTCTTAGGTCTAGTGAATGTGAAGCGTATATCTGGAGATCTTTATTGTCTTGTCGTTACTGATGATTATTCAAGGTTTTCATGGGTCTTCTTTCAAGAAAGTAAAGATGAAACGTTCGAGAATCTTATGATCCTTTTGAGGAAGATTGAAAATCTGTACCATCTCCCTATTAGAAGAATCCGAAGCGACAACGGTACAGAATTAAAAAATGCTCGAATGAAAGAATTTTGCAACGACAAAGGCATCTTACATGAATTCAGTGCTCCATACACTCCGCAACAGAATGGAGTGGCTGAGAGGAAAAATCTAACGCTAATAGAAACAGCAAGAACTATGCTTGCAGATTCTAAACTTCCTGTCAGTTTCGGAGTGAAGCAGTCGCAGCAGCATGCTATACGTTGAACAGAGTCTTGACGGTCAAACCAACCAAGAAGACTTGCTTTGAATTGCTAAACCGAAGAAAACCAAATCTGAAGTATCTAGAACCGTTTGGTGCATTGTGCACAGTCATTGACACGGATGGAAAGTTTGGTGCCAAAACAATAGATGGTTTCTTTGTCGGCTATGCAAGTCCGCTCAAGAGAGTCTATCTTCCAAGTTTGAGAAGAGTAGTAGAAGCACAACTGTCACACCCCGACTTGCAGCGGAAGACAAAAATACGGGATGCAACAGACACCTCTGGTACAAGCACATTGTTTATAAAGACACTACATTTTATTGCTTACAAAATGTTGATTACATACTACATGTATGTTACAACTGCGTGTTCCCACGAACCACATAAGTCTTCTAAGCCACATGCGTCTATATCAGGGTTCGCCTACAAACTGTCTTGAACAACATACACGGATCACACCAGTCTCAAATTACATGAAATGCATGTTAGTTTTAAAAAGGTCAGCTAAATGCTGCGTGTGTTCAACTGGTTTAATTGTTGTGCAACAATATGTGTTAACAAGTTCAATTGCACTGGTCACAGTCTTAGTCACAATGACGGTCACAGTCATAGTCGCAGATGGAATTACACGAGGACACAAGTGAAACCTTGGCCTGTCATAGTCACCCCGTGTCAGACAGACACATCATCGCACCAGGTCGTGTCACCACAGACACTTCCCACCGGGCTGTGTCAAGACAGGCACGTCATCCCGGTAACTGAGTCATGTAAAGTTCAATGTTCCCTTATAGTTATGTCTAACGACGTAACTAAATTCAGGACACGTGTAGTTGCGTAGTCACCGACACAAAATGTCACCTAGGCACTGCCTGGAGCAACTGGGTCTGTCGGACCAATAGTACTATCCACTGCCCCGTAAGGCTTAAGTCAATCACTTGTAGAGGGGAGGTAGTTCGGGTGTTAGATAATTCACATCTCACAAGTTGGTGCAATTAACATAGTTTCATAACATGCAAGTCATTCCAGAAAACAGTGAAACAATTTACAAGTGGGAGAGTAAAGCTCAATCCCAAATTGGTGTATTCAACACAGTTTTTAACATGCAAGTTCCCATAAAACAGTAAAACAGTTTAGAAGCGGGGAAGTGAAAACTCACTCCCAAGTTGGGGCAATGATCATAGTTTGTAACAAGTTCATGTGTTAGGGAAGCGAATTCCCTTTATAAGTTTGTGTAATCAACACAGTTTATAACATGCAAGTCCCCAAAAAATAGTAAAATCATTCAAAAGTGGGGAAGTGAAAATCACAGTACAAGAAGTGATCTCAACGTAAGAGTGATCAAGCAACTGGATCCACTTTAATAACACCCATGCAAGTATGGACTCAAATCAGTATCTAAGTTGGTAATGGTTATAAATTGGATCTGGTCAGGAGTTTTTACTCCGGATTGAGTCTATAGGGCACTGGTATGGTGATGGACGTCAGGGTAGTATTAGTTTACAGTTTGGCTTCCGGACACCGATTCGCGTGCCAGCTAAAGTTAGTAGTTTACCGTGTTCGGGTAATGGTACGGGAATACCAGTAGTGCCAACACATGGTTATTCAAGAATGATTAACTTTCCCTCAAGGGAGTTTGAGTGTTTGAGGGGTCTAAGTTGCCCAAATTTGAGTTTCCATTTTCACCGTCGGGATTCTCCAGGATTGCCTTAGGACACACCCAGGGTGCCTAGTTTACCCGGGAATCTCCCGGAATACTCCCGGTGTTCCAACTATAGTATTTTTCGGGTTGGGTCAGTTCCCAGTTCCGGCAGGTTCGCTATACGGTAAACTGCCGAAATTGCTTTAAAATAATCTGTCTATAATTCCATAAATTCCCATTTAATCTATATTTTATAAAAAAAATCTGTAAATTTTTATATAAATTTGTAAAAATATGTAGATTATGGGAAAATTTTCTGGGAATTTATTTTGTTAATTTACTCATTTAAATAAATTATTTATAAAACTATTTTCAACCACATAATTCCAATTAAATACCATCATCAGTTAACAAAATTCCAAAAAAAAATCAAGAACACCTTTTATATGTCCATGAATGCCTCACAAAATTTTAAGATTTTTCCGATTTCGTTTCGGTGTGTTCCCGGCTACCGAAAACTCACAAAAACACGGATTTTTAACCCAAAACAAAACTCATCCGACTCCGAATTTTCCAGAACCTTCTCCATATGTTTCTATGTGTCTCTGTAAGATTTGGTGATTTATTGATCCGTTTGTTATTTCTTCCGAAATTCTTCCGGTAAAACAGTTAAAAATTCACCAAAAATAGTAGAAAATTCCAAAAATTCTAAAATTTTATGTGGACCTTCCTGACAATACCCTACATCACCACACCAAGTTTCCTCTCAATCCAAGTTACACGAACCAAGTTATAGGCAAAACAATTTCTTGCCTAGCCTATATTCGGTTTTCGGATCATATACCTAGCGATTCTTTCGATTCCAAGTGTTTATCTTGATCCCAGAAGTGTGTAAAGGCTATATTTAGTACCTACACACCAAGTACAATCCAAATATGCTAGAACTTAGATCAATCAAGCTTTAATTCATTGTTTTTCGGTTAATCAAATAGTTAAGCGATTTTTGTCGAATAAGAGTTGATTAGGGTATCAAACCCCATTGATTAGCAACTATAGCTGCCATATATCACCAGGGATATATGTGGTGTTCATATTAAGCCCTAAAAATTGTTTAAAACTCCAAAATTCATGGATTAAAAAGCGTTTTTTTCGGCTAGAAATCACGTATTATCGAAGGAACGGACTTAGAATTATAAGTATCAAGGCTAATACCTTTGAATTAGGACTTGTTTATTGAAGAAATCAGCTGAGAAGATGAGTTCAGAGCAGATTTCTTGAATTTTTTTGAAGAAATTTTTGATTAAAATGAAAATAAAAATAAAAAAAATTATATATATACACATGGGGGTGGTGGCGGTTTGGGGTGGGCCCCATAGGGCCACCTCGTGCTTCGTATAACGTGCTTAAATATGATGTTTATCTTCAGGATAAGTATAGGTTCGTTTCGGGTCTGGCGCACGTTCTCGATTTGCGTGACGGACTCCGTTTTGCGCGTACTTAGTGTCCAAAGACTCGGTTTTAAAAATTATGCATAACCGTCTAAAAATCCGAATCCAGATATGTTTTAATCATAAAAGTCTCGTTTGACAATCGTTTAAGTGTTTTTAAGCTTGATCGATCGTTCTTTACACATTTGGTTGCCTTATGTTATGCCCGGAACAAATGCGTTTCCCCAACCGGGAGCTGCTTCGTTTTGCGTGCCCGGGCTTTGATTATTTTCAAACCTTATATCACATTCTACGGCACAAAACCGAGTTGTTTCTGGAACTCGGAATCTTAACTAAGGCTACCGATAATCTAATAATCAACATTAAAGGTTTAATGCGCTGTTAAACGTCAAGTCTCCGTTTAACACGTTGTTCAAGGCTAAGGATGCCAACCTCGCATTGTTGGTCCTTAGTAGTGTCATGTCAACCATGACGTGCTCTCGGGTTCTTCCGAGACAGTACAGATATCGCTAGGCATAGCACACAAGTCATGTGTGTTTACTAATACTTATTCCCAGAGTCGTTAGTTCATTCACGACTTTGTCTTATCATGTGGGTGACGCATAATGTCACTTTAATGTTTTTGTTAATTACTACACATATAGTCCCATTATAGTCGGTGTATTATTTTCTAGAATTCGTATCATCACACATAATCACAACAATATCACGATATACATATCACGTCCGGTCACCACGGACTTTCACTAATCAAAGTTTACCGAGATTTTTCACAGTTGTCACAACAACACATAGATTTTTTCGGTATACAACTCCAATTCAAATAGCAGGTGATGCTTGGTTGTTCAACTATGGTGAATTATGAAAATCTTTCGACTTGCCAGAAGAGCCTTCTGAAGAAGATATTGTTGTTTTATATTATCTACATCAGTCGGCTAATCCAGAGCAGATTATCAGACCAATAGTGGTTAATCAACCAACTGTTGGATCATCATCCTCTGGTGAAGGTCCTAGCAATAACGGTGTTCCAGTCGAACAAGTATCTGTAGAACAAGTGACACCGGTTACAGAACCTGGAATTGCTACAGAAGAACCCATTCTTTCTCAAGCACATAATTCTGAATCTGATGAGGCTTCGACATTTATTGATGATGGAGAATCTTCATGTGACGAAGAATCTGAACAGATCACAAGTATGTTAAATCAATCTGCTGGCCCGAGTACTAGAAATCAAGCGTCTTCTAGTGCTCCTGCTGATGAATTGGTTATAGATCAGAATGTTACTAATCAGGAGAGTACGGTTGCTGTTCCAAGTGAGGTGATACCGAGATCTTATTCATACCACCCATCTAATTCCATAATTGGTGAATTACAAGCAGTTGTAAGAACGAGAGTCCAGATTAACAAAGCTTTGAGTTGTTTCTATACTCGAGTGGCTCCGACTCAAGAGTATTGCTATTATTCATGCTTCATATCCCAGATTGAGTCGAAGAATGTTACTGAAGCTTTGGGAGATGAAAATTGGGTGCTTGCGATGCAAGAAGAATTATTACAGTTTGAAAAGCTTGGTGTATGGAAGCTTGTTGACCTTCCACCGAATCAAAAGGCAATTGATACTAAATGGGTCTTCAAATGCAAGCGTGATGATCGTGGGGTAATAGTGCGCAACAAAGCTCGACTCGTTGTCAAAGGTTTTCATCAACAAGAAGGAATTGATTATACCGAAGTATATGCACAAGTTGCACGGTTGGAATTAATATGAATTTTCCTTGGATTTGCTGCTTGGAAAGGATTTAAAGTTTATCAATTAGATGTGATACCCGCTTTTCCATAAGGTAAGTTACGAGAGCAAGTGTACGTCGGCCAACCACTGGGGTTTGTCGATCCACTGAACAAAAAGAGAGCCTATCTTCTAGATAAAGCGCTGTATGATTTGCATCCAGCCCCGAGAGCCTAGTACGAGACATTATCTCAACATCTCATTGGCAACAACTTTATTAGAGGAACAGTGGATAGTACGCTATTTACCAGAGAAGTTGGAAGTCATCTGATTATCATACAAATTTATGTGCATGATATCATCTTTGGTTCGACAAATGACGCTTGTTGCAAAGAGTTTGAAACTATCATGAAGAAGAAATTCGAGATGTCTTCTATGGGCGAAATGAAATTCTTCCTCAGATTGCAAGTTGATCAATTGTCAGACGGTATTTTCATTCATCAAACCAAGTATGTTCATGACATCTTGAAGAAGTTTGAGATCGATAGCACAAAGCCGTTATCTACTCCTCTTGCACTCAATCACGGAATTTGCATTGATGAATCTGGAAACAAAGTTGATGATACTCTTTACAGGTCGATGATAGGATCACTCATGTATCTGACGGCATCTCGCCGGATATAATGTATCCAACCTGCCTCTGTGCACGTATCAGTCCAGTCCCAGAGTATCTCACATGCAGATGTGAAGCGTATTTTCAGATATGAAAGGTTTCCCAAGCATCGGCTTGTGGTATCCAAAGAATGATAATTTCGATCTGACGAGATATGCAGATTCTGATTTCGGTGTTGACAGATTGAACGCAAAATCAACTACAGCGGGCTGCCAGTTCTTTGGAACACGTTTGGTAACTTGGCAGTGTAAGAAACAAACCACGATCGCTCTCTCTACTTGTGAGGCTGAGTACATCTCAGCTTCCAGCTGTTGTTCACAAATTTTGTGGATCCAACAGCAGATGAGAGACTATGGATTGCAATTTCTTGATACACCGCTGTATGTCGATAATAAGGCAGCAATCGACATAACAAAAAATCCTGTTCAGCACTCTTAAACTAAACATATCGAGATTCGTTACCACTTTATTCGTGATTGAGGGTCCGTTGAACGGATCGTTTGGGTCCTAATTTGCCAAACCTAAGGTAAACATGCGGAATCCGTTTGCATAGGCGATATCAGATACAAGTTCTTTACTGTTTAATCACTGTGTCATTGATTAGTAGACGTTACAGATCCTGGAAACACTTGGACAGAGCTTCGCCGTCCAGTACACAAAATCTCTGAATCTTTTATAGGATGAGAAGTTCGCTTGAACTGTGTCATGGAAAAGTTTGCCCGAACTTGTCATGGCTAGGCAACAGGCATATGCATCAACAGACTCCCCCTTGGATGTTGCCGAAGTCACCATTCTTCAATTAAGTTCCTGAGTCTTTAATGTTCTCTTCATATTTATTTCTTGAATAACTTTAACTATCTTCATCTTCATAGCATCTACAGTCCTTTTCTCTTTTCTTCTCGAGATTGTCTTGATAAAACTTCAATCACCATGCTTCCCCTTGCTTTGAGCTTTCTGGTATCTTCAATCAACATGTTTTATCTAGCTCCCCTTAAAATCAACTTCCTGTTTCAAAGTTCCTCAAACTTTCAAATAAAACATTCCAGATTCAAACTTTGAAATCTCTAAATACAACCATTTCAAATTTTAATCTTCTCATCAGTTTTAAACCCTCTTAGTTAATCAAGTCCAAATTAAATGACCTTGAATAGCTGATTTATATATAAGTTCAACTTAATGATCTTGATTAAACGTTTTGACACTAAACTGACACATTTATTCAAAAGTAAGTTTCAAATTAATGAACTTTTTTTAGACTTCGAAAATCAGCTTTTCATCATCTGCGGTCGAAACTAAAAGATAATATAATCTTTTTGTTTTTATGTAATGAATAACATGCTCTAACTATATACAAACATATTTTTGTTGAGTTTGTGTTAAAGGATCATATCAGTTTTTGAGACAAATCACAAGTACCATTGACCTCTTCATGACACTAAGTTTAAGCAAATTTGCCTAGATTGTCGATATATTTTTCCTCTTAAACTTCAACAAATTTCTCAATATACTCCCGCATCAAGATTCCCTAGATTTCATCTTACAGGTGAGTAGAGCGTAATTGATATCTGTATCTGGGTTGTGCGAGGCTTTGAGAGCTCAGGTTAGTACTACCGTACTGACAAAGAGATGAAGGCTTGACTTAAAGTAGTGTTCCAATTAAGGAATCTTTTAAGCACTGCAAATGATTAGATCTTTCGATTCTTTTCAATTTTACATGCAGTTTTGGGGTTTTTAGCAAAACCATTATAGAAGTTCTAGGCTATCGCTTCCGCAAAATCAGAAGAACTTGTATAATACCCCAAATATCAATCATCTATAAAGACCTCGTATCTGAGAATCAGGCAATCTCTCAAATGAAATTTCGGAGTACTAAGTCCATATATCCGAGAGATGTTAATCCACAAGTTTAAGCAGTTGTAAAATTTAGTTTATATCCTGGAAACAATCTACTGAACGTGTAAAGCCTAACGACACATCCACAGTAAAACTTGTTTAAACTTTTAAACTTTACAAATCCTTAGCATACTATGATAGTCCACTGATGTACTATCATTTTCTTTTTAACCACAAAACTTTTTTGCCTTTTTCATGTTTTTGTACTTTTTGCATTTAATATGTTTTTGGATTTTCTAAAAAAAATTTCTCCCCCTAAAATTCAAAAACATATTTTTAGAATTTTTATTTATAGAAAAACATTGACCAACTGATGAGAATCACTTCAATTCTCCATCCATTACTGCTTCACAATTTTCCTTTTAAGTCATCTCCCCCTCAAGATGACAAAAACCTTGTCAAGGTGGCGCCTAACTTCTCTCCTTGCACCATAATTACATCCGCGGGGGATAAAGGAATCTTCACAACCTTTTGTTCACAAAACACCTCCGCACGATGGTTGGACAACCAGTCCATTCCTATAACGATATAAAACTACACAATTCTACTGGTAAAAGGTCAATAGTAAACTGGTAACCGTTAAGGGTTATAGGGCAATTAAAAATAAGTTGGTGACTGATAATTGGTTTCCCGCTGGCAAGTTCAACGGTATGGGGTGTTTCAGGTCAATAGCAGGCATATGCAAGAGTGACAAAATGCAATCGACACATAATTTCTATCGGCTCCTGTATCGAATAACACAGAAGCAAATTGATTGGAAACGAGGAACGTACCTGAAACCACTTTGGGATCCTGGCGTGCGTCACCAGGTCCCATGACAATGGCACGACCTCGAGCTGCATTCGAGGTAGATGCTTGGTTCTGGGCGTTCCTTCCTGCCATCTGCTGGGCTAACTTCGGACAACTATTATGAAAATGCTCCGTGCTGCCACATCTAAAGCATGCACGGGGGTAGGTAACCTGTGGTGCTGGTTGTTGAGGTCGCTGCTGAAGAGGTTGAGGCCTAGGAGGTTGAAAACGGGTTGGTTTGGGATTCGATTCCATGGGCACCCTACAGTCCCGGGCAAAATGCCCATCTCAGTGACACCTCAAGCATCTCACTTCTCGACACACTCCTGTGTGGTGGGAAGCGCACTTGTTGCACTTCGGGGCCTTTCCTTTCTAGACATCAGAGTTATCCGCGGGGGTAGTCATGGCGTAGTTCTGGCTAGTATTTCTCCCCCTCTTCGGTGCTGCTGCCCTTGCGCGACTACTCTCCGGGGCTTCCCGCTTGTTCCCAGCCTGCTCTCCCGACATTGTCAGAATCTTACGCCTAACCATATCATATGTAACAGTACCTGACCTGGCTACCACCTCGTGCATAGTCAGGTATTCCACCGAGTTAATGATACTCCTCACTTCTGGGGCCAGTCCCCAGATATACCTTTTAATCCTCTTGGACTCTGGTCGGACCATGTCTGGCAATATGCGTGCCAGTTCATTGAAGCAATTTGTGTAACCTGCGTGGTCGGCACCTTCCATCTACAGGTTCCAAAACTCATGCTCAAGCCTCTGAATTTCATGGGCTGGGCAAAACCTTTCGCTCATTAGTATCTTGAGATCATCCCAAGTCATAGCGTTAATCGCGTCGTGTCCGCGAGTTTACACAATAGTGTTCCACCAGTTTAAGGCATGGTCGGTAAAGGTACAAGTTTTATACTTAGTTGCGCAATCACCGGGACAATTACTTATGTTAAGTACCGATTCCGACTTCTCGATCCATTTCACAAACCCATTTGGTCCTTCAGTACCATTGAATTCCATCAGTTTGCATTCCATAAAATGCTTATATGTGCAAACCGGCCTACCGTTGTTCTGATCATCTTCTGACCTACGGGTCCTGGTTGCGGATTTGGTTGTGGGTTAGCATTAATACCGGCGCTAACCTGCGCCATAATCGTGGAAATAACAGCCTGGAGCTGTTGCGCTATCATTTGCGTAATTTCTGCCTCAGTCATCTGTGGTGCGCGTTTCGAGGCCATTCTATTATAAACAATAGATGTCTAGGTATCGTCACGTATCCAATTAACACATATCACCTATTCGGGTATCAATCCACGGCACATATAGTCAAAAGCATCTATATATATATATTATATAAATAAATAAGATTTGAGACACTTGTCTGTGGTGCAATCTCAATAGGTTTTGGGCGGGAAAATGGATGTCATTGTTATTTTTTATACGGATCCCGCGTCCTGCTCCAAACCCAATATTTGACCCGGTTATATAAACCATGTAATAACCCTAATTTTGTCAATCGCCTCTATCACGTTTTATTTCTTCTTCGTCTTCTTCAATGGAGTTCGAATCCAGATACAAGGTTTCGCCCAACCACCTTCATTCGCACCATGTCTTTCAAAGATTTGCTTTACAGGTACTCCATTTATGTTCTATTTAATTCCACCTTTTTGAAGTATAAGTCTAAACCCTAGAAAATGAGGCCTCTTTGTTGTGTCTCTTTTACAGATGTTATTTATAAGTTCAAATCATTATATATCCCTATTCGTGCCATTCCCTATCGCAATCACCATTTCAAAATGTAAATCTTATGCAATCTAAAGAAATCTACAGGTCCTGATGACTAAAAAGGTTCTCCTTTTAACATGAAAAAATTTAAAATTGATGAAAGGTTTCAGTGATGGGATGCTGATGACGTTAGTAGGTGATGTTGAATGTTGTTTTTGAATGTCAATTTAGTAGGTGATGTTTTGAATGTGCTGGTTGATGTAGTAAGAAACCCTAATTTTGATCTTCAACACCTAAAGGTTAGTATTCAATTTGTTCGTTTTCTGATTCATTCAATATACAGAGTTCAAGTCTTATATATTTTAATTTTCTATTTTCCTATTAATTTATCATTTTAGTTTGATAAATTCTTCATATTTTATAGTGTTTTTGTTTCTCTGGAAGTGTAGATTTTGAAGTGTGATGTATTGAAGGCTTCATGTATCAAATGGCAAGGTAAGTTCTAATCCTTTTAATTCAAAATATTGTGTGGTGTTATAGTGTGGTTTAGAAGTTTTACATCACTGTTTTTTATTTGATCCGACATGATTACAATTAGTATCCAGATCCTGTTAATGGGCCAGGCCACATTTCATCATTAATTTCTTTCCAATTACTGTGGAGAAAAAAAATGGAGTTGTTTGAATTTGAAATTTGAATTGGAGTTTATTTTGGAAGTCAAAGGTGGTCATTGACTCAAAATTGATGCGATTGTTTTTTAATTTGAGTTGATTAGTATTTATGGAAGTGATTGGGCTAGATAATCTATTCTAGAGAGGTTCACGGGATATAATATTGCATGCTATATCTTATATTTCAATTAAAAAAGACTCACTTCGTCTAAAACTCTAATCTATGGGCAACGAATGGATTGTAGGATATAAATTCGCCGTTTGCTTCACCTACCGTATATTGCACAAATTTTCTTTTATTTGACTACTTGTAAGTTTTCTTTTTCACTTATTTGAAGAATTGAATTGTTGGCTCAAATTTGAAGAAAAAATGTCCAACTTTTTCAGCTTGAAGAGATAATGTTTGCTTTCAAAAAAAAAAAAAAAGCTTGACCAATGAGAACGCGTTAATGAGTGATGCTAATCTCAACCACCATGTATTTATCGGGTAGTTAACGAACTTGCATTGTCATTCTATAGAAAGGTCGTGCCTGTAGCATTAGTTAACCATCGCATCAGTCGCTCGATAATTGGTTTGTAGATATACGTATGGGGGTTGTTGGTTTTAATGATCAAGCTACTCGATTTTTTCCAGCGCTGTAAAGGTTTGTTTATGATACAGTTAACAATACCAATTTTAATTAAAAAAAATTCTTGTCACATTAATTCTTTTTTTATGCTTCATTTAAAATTGATCCTTCTCTTAATGTACCTGCAGGATGCAAGTGGAATCATTTACACAATTGTTGCCTCAGTTCCAATCAGCCAATGTGGAGGTATGCTTTTATTTATGCCCAGCATCCATTGTGTATTCTTTAGTGAAAGTGTGAAACCAGTTCATGCTAATTTTTTATTTGATATATATATATATATATATATATATATATATATATAATATTAGTGGACCAGATATTTGTTGCTTATTTTAATCATTGTACACTATGAGAATATTAAAAGAGGCACCTATCTTTTTTATCAGTTGAAGTGAACTTGAACTTAATACTGATTTTTTCATGTTATTTCACACAATTTGAGGCATGTTGAAAATTTGGTTTAGTCGAAATACATATCTTAACCCGAAAGGAAACCAATTACTTACATTATGTGACTCAGGTGATCTACTTTTTACGTGGACAAGTCATTTTTTCAGGTTAAGAATCACATAAAGTCTCATACTTAAATAGGCATACTTAAAAAGGTTGACCCACAAGATTTTATTTGGTTAATACAAATTAAAGAGATGAAACCTAGGCTACATGGGAATTATACTTAAGTGAAATACACGACCATTTATACCTTTTTTTGTTAGTACTAATTCAAAGCGACAAGTTTTGTTGGTAAATTGAAAGAGGCATTATAATCAATGAAATATGGTAAAATTAATGTAAATTATGTATAAATATTATAGTTATATAAATAAGAAAGTCATATTTAACCTCTTAATCAACTCACTATCAATACCCCTTTTTTCTGTGATCAAAGTGAATCTAGCCGCATCAAGCCACTGTGGTTACACAATCTGGTGACAGGTAGGGTTTAATCAGAGTTTTCACATCAATTGAGGTAAGTTTCTGGTTTATTGGCTAATGTTTGTAGAATTTTATATTTTGATATTCAATTTGCAGAACCATAATTTGTGCTCGAGATATAGGGTGTTAATGGTGGCGGCAGTCGAGAAGCGTATGATAGCATTTTCGGCTGAGAAGCAGCTGCTACTCATAGTAAAGTTATGTGGTTAAGAATGCCTATTCTTCATCGAAGGTGGGGGTTTCAATGTTGAAGGATGATGAGTGTGTACCGGTGGTGATGGAATAGAAGAACTTAGGGAAGAATTGTCTTTGGAGCACACAGATAAGATGTTTTTGATGGTGTTTTTGAATGGATTTACAAAGGGGATACTAGCACAATGGAGCAAACCGGGCATGCTGAATTGTCATTGTTGATTGATTAAATAATATATTAAAAAAATTAGGTGCATACTTCAATTTGGATTCGAATCCTGACCTTATTTAACATACTTCTACCCAATTTCCCTTGATATCTTTTCTACATCATCCGCACATATAAAGCAATACACACAGAGCAATGTCAAAAATTGAGTCGATTGAATAGGTTATTCTACAGTCATCATCATTATTTCAGGTATATGATCTCATTTAATTGTCTCAAATATTCTTAATATTGAATTGACAATTCAATGTACCTACAAACCCATCACTAATTCACCTCCACAATTTTGAGAACTCCCACATTTTAGGTAAATAATGTTTCTTAAATCTTTGGTTTTTGTTTTTACCAGCTGCTTGATTGTTGTTTGGACCAGAAACTTGAGTTCGATTGATGTTTGATAAAATTAAGATTAATAGGTTGTGGTGAGTAAATTTTGGAACATTGAATTAGGTAGGAAGCGATTATGGTTTTTTGGGGATCTCATATTATTATTTGGTTGCCATACATTATTTATAATACAATTTCTGATGTTGAGACGAGCCTAATGTTGTACATGCTGGCACATGTTTTGGCACGATGAAAAGCATAACTTAAAGGTCTGATTAAGATCTCACCCAAACTTAGGTGAAATGTTTTGGGATGTGATTGGAAGCCCTTACTATGTTCCTTTGGGCAGACATATTTGTATTCTTCTATTATCTTGCGTTTATATTAGTCAAAATTATAACTTTTTCCCTTTTTAAATATGTGTGTTTTTATTTTAACAGATCCTGGAATGGCATTTTCCATCAAATATTACAAGCAAAGTTTCATTTTAAACGTGAGCAATAGCCTGTGCTAAAGATCTTATAAAGAAATTGCTTGATAGAAATCCTAAGATAAGGCTTACTGCCCATGAAGTTCTAAATAAACAGGCCACTTATGGATTGTTGATGACCCGGTAAGCCCTCTTGATTCTGCGACATCATCACGCCTAAGATAGTTCTTTGCAATGAATAAGCTCAAGAAGATGGCTTGAAGAGTAAAATCTTCTTTTCTTTTCTACTTTTTAGTAATATTCTTAGATTTATTACCTTCTCTAACTTTATTAAGAAATGATGGGTTTCATTTTTCTTTTGGTTTGATAGATCGACATGGGTAAGATTTGAAATAAGGAAGAAAGGGTTTAGAAAGGGTTTTGCTTGTGTCTCTTTTATTTTAGATAACAAACCATAATTGTTAATAGCGAATAGCGACAAGGGATCTACATGCTACATAGCGAATAACGACAAATAGCGACCACTATTTTAGCAATAGAGATACACTAGAAAAAGAAATTTAAAACTTTGTATATGTATATTATTTTAAAATACCCTGGTATATATATATATATATATATATGCTATTTTACATGTATGTTTAACAAAAACCTAAAATCTAGCTATTTTATTATAGCTATGATTAATTGCTATCTATATTAAACAAATTAAGGTGTCGCTATTCTCGCTATCTGTTGCTATGACCATAATAGCGACACTACATCGCTTCGCTATATAGCGTGCTACAGCAACCACTATAATCGCTATTGACAACTATGTAACAAACGCTGCATTTTTGGTCTTTGTTTTTGGTTTTTTTGAAAAATGATTGGATTCCATGGTCCATACGGTATGATAGTTTGTAGTGGGATATACTTTTGACAGACCAAAAGGGTTTGGGGTGAGGCTCCCCTTTAGATAAAGGATGTTAGTTCACTCGTATGATATAGGTTTTCTCAAAATGATTGGTCTTCGAGGGCTCGAGGCCCATTTGGTATGCCCATATGGATTAAATATCACGATGGGCTAAAAGGGATTGGTTTGGGTTGACTTGCCCCATATTTTTTATTAAAATCATAAACAAAAACTTTTATATGATTACTATGCACGATTTTAAATAGTCATCCTTTTTTTAATAAAAGAATAGGTGGTTTTAAACACTTTTTAGATAAAAGTTCTCCTAATAAAGATTTAACTTAACGATATCAATTATCTTATAGGTTTCTTTTGATAATGCTAGGCATTCAAAGCCCTTATTGTATGATAGGTTGAAATGGACAAGATTTCATGTGCTAGGGTTTTGGTTGGGTTGACCCGTCATCACTTAATTGTTAAAGTTCAATAACAGTAAGATGTTAGATATGAATGTAAAAATTGTAAGTAAATAGTAATGTGATGTAAATAAATAAAACAATTTCAGCAATCAAAGTAAAAAAAATGTTAACTTTAATTGTTAAAGTTCAATAACAGTAAGATGTTAGATATGAATGTAAAAATTGTAAGTAAATAGTAATGTGATGTAAATAAATAAAACAATTTCAGCGATCAAAGTAAAAAAAATGTTAACTTACACGACTTTCTTTATATATTTAAATATTGTGAAACAATGTTCTAATGTTGCTATGGTATTATTTTTTTTAGATTTGGTGAACAATCTTGGTACCATTGCAAGATCTGGAAGCAAAGAGTTGTTGGTGTTGATGTCAGCGTGGTTGGATACATCGGTGTTGTTTTGTACTATGCTTATTTGGTTTCCTTGCTGACAAGCTAGAATATTTTGAAGAACGCATGCCTAAAGATCTAATGAAGAGGCATTAGTTCATCAACAATCCCAATCATATCCGCGGGGAAAAAGGTACAAAGATGTATTTCTATATATTATTCTCGCCTCGGGGTCATCTAACAAGGGAAAACAAGCGTCTATTTTTAGAGATGAGTTGTCTTCCACCAAGAAGTCATGTGGATTTTGAAAGACACATCACATGCTGGTAAAATCAGGTCTTTATGCGTGTTTATCACGGGCTTTGAAGATGGAGGTTGTGGATGTGTTTAATGTCGTTCGGGCTTTGGATTCCTCAGGTTTTTGAAGAGGAGAAATCATAACCGAATAACAATCCGTTGTAGTTTTTGGTTGATTGGCATTCAGATTATATGGATCAGGTGTAATCGGGTTAGTGGTAATCAATAATTGTGTTTTTTATCACTCGGATTGGAGGTATTATGAGGATCTTGATTAGTGATATGTACCTTCATTAGCTAACTAGATATCCAAGCAACTAATTTTATGTAGCTCAAGGGTTGTTTGGTTATCTAAATCTTATGACTGAATTATGTGCATTGAAAAATCAAATATCTTTGTGAATTCTGACAGAGTCTCGATATGAAATCCTTTCCATTTTATGTGGTTCTTTATATAAAAGAAACATACGCGTGTATGATATGATTAAATAGTTTATGGGGTTTTTAATGGTATTTGGGTTATTCGGGTAAACTTAATTCCAAGCAACAAGGTTTGGTTACCAAACTGAAGATAGGTATTCGGGTTCATTGGGTTCGTTCTTTTCAAGAAAGATTTGATTACCAAACTGAAGATGGGTATTCGGATTCGTGTATTACTAATAATTGGGTTCGCGTTCGGGTTCCTCGAGTTCCTTCTTACTCGGTTCAGGTAGCACTCGGTCAGGTTTCATAATCGGGTTTCGGTTAGAAAAAGGTAAAAATCGAAGTGCCTTTATATTGTCACACCCTCAATTTCCACTTGCGGAGTTTTACCGCGAGGCGCGTGAACAAACCAGAATCTGAAACACTAGTACGTCGAACGACTCTATATGATTTGATAATACGTTTTCAAAAATCATTTGTCGTAGATTTTATATTGTCTTGATTAGTTACCAATATTTAGCGGAAGCATTAGTTTTTAAAGTTGAGCGGAAACATAAACTAAGTAGTGAAGCGGGCGCCAACACAAACGCCAAAACAAATGAAAAACCCAAAACAATATTTGTAAATGAGACTCGATAAAAGATGTCTTGTTCAATGCATGTGAGTGCACCTAGAGCTCCTAGCGTCCTGAGAAACATGTAAAGAAACAAGTGTCAACATTTAAGATGAGTGAGTTCACAGGTTTTCATAAATTCGTTTGTTCGGTTATAGTTTGTTTTCCCCGTTATCCCTAACCCGGGATAACGATTTAGTTCCATTATTCCCATCCCGGAATAATAATGATGTTGGTTCCATTATTCCAAACCCGGAATAATAAGTTGTTTTCCATTATTCCAAACCCGGAATAATAAGTTGTTGTTTCCATTATCCTCAACCCGGGATAATATAGTTGTTTCGTAATTAAGTTCAATGTTAACATATATAGGTAGCTAGCCTAAAGTTATGTCACGTAAGAGTTCGCGATCGAAGCTGACTGTTGTGCCTCCGTGTTGCCAGGCCTATCACTGACCATGGCGAAGTTAGGCCAAATTATTCACCCGTTGACCATACCCGGTCGGCTAGCGCGACTAGCTCGGATGGGCTTGTCGGGCCCAGTAGTACTACTTATAATTCCCCCGCTATTAAAACCCAATACTAACGATCCGAGAGATTGACGAGGACTTAAGTGATATAGCTGCTTAGTGACCATAACATTACATTAACATCAACTTAGTTACCGAATAGTTATGTGACGTTAATTTCGTATAACGTAAAGAGATTGAGTTTGAAGAGTGTATACATGTTTCTCCCCCTGTTGTTTAAAAACCGGATAAAGTTAGGGGCCGTGAACTCACCTTTAGTTGCTCGGTTAGTGTAGCAAAGAAGTTGTAAGGGATGGGACCGCTAATTGCGTCCTAACAAACCAATTGATTTCAAGTCAGTGTGTGAACACACCAATACAAATACTACACTTAATTTACGCACAAAGTGATACACACAAACAACATATCTAACACTCAAACATGCGTGCAAGTATCCTCATGTGATCATAGTAATCAAAACAATTTATTATGAACATAGTCCAATCCATGCAACACTTTGGTGCACACAATCATAAGTTATCAAATTTCAGCTTAACACTCATAATTCAGCTGTTTTCTAGGATTTTTATAAAATAGTTCCAACGTTCCAAAAATTCCAATATTTTTACAGCAGGTGACATTTATACTGTAGAAATTTATATAAATTTTCCAAGTCCTAAATCTTTACCAATTAACCATAAATATTAATGTACTAGGCTGCAGTCAGATTTGTCGCTTTCTGACTGCAGTCCACGGAAGAATTTATTTAAAAATCAATGATCGTCCAATTAACAAAATTCCAGTTGGAGTTGCCCGGAAATTTCCATACCTAGTTGCTGTACAAAATTCATGACTCGACTCCCCACTGATTATAAAATCCAACTCGATAAACAACCAACAAAATTTCAGGATTTTCACAGCTTTAGTTACTGAACTTATTTGGCCACTTAAAAATATGAAACGACTTCAGAAAATTATGAATCCAGCGCCATTAGATTCGTTATTCAAATCTCTACGTTCTAGACATCATAAAATCCGTTTTTCGACAACTAATGACCGAGTTACAGCCAGATGAAGTCGGCTGTAACTATTACTCAGCAAACTGTTTCAGCATTCTATCGCATAAACCGTTCATATTATTAACCTAGGCGATCAAGAACCGGTTTTTCTAATCATAGATTAATACATATAACATATCCATGCAAACCCTAATCAACATCTCTAGTTTTTATAAACAAATACAGCTTATGATTTCAGATTTTCAAACAAACATCCAACTTTCAACCTAGCCTTAACAATCCGAAAACAACACAATCGTTTCATTCAATCATTCAATCCGAAAAACAACAAAATCAAAACACATGTATCCGAATATGATTTTGTAACATATGATAAATTCTAATCTTTTAATGATAAGGTAAACGAACCGTGAGTAAGATAAGGAACCGGTGATCAAAGATGCTTGCGGCCGAGAGATGATGATGAAGTAGGCTGTTTGTGATCGAGGAACTGAACAATGGGCTGATCTCGCGACCGAATGGAATGTAACAAGGGCTGATCAGATCAAGGTGCTGAAGGAAGAGGTTGCTCGCGATCAATGGGACAAGAGTAAGGCAGCCGACGGCTGTTTTGCTATTAGGGTTTGTGTTTGTGAAGGAACATGCATGAGTGTTAGTATATATAGGCGCCACGAGATGAGGATTACGGTTTTGGCTTGAGCTCGTGGCCGAGGAACTTGGGTTGGTTCGGTTTGGTTTGAACACAATGAGTTTGCGGTTTGGGCTTGATCTCGGCCGAGAGTGATTTGGGTTGCTCGCGGATATGGTCTTGGGTTTTGGATAGAAAGCATGGCCGAAGAGACTTGGGTTTAAAGTTTAAAACTTGGTTAATTCCCAGAGTCACAAGGAATCAAAGTTGGTTCGTGTCGCGGTTCGGTTCGGTTCTTGTACATTTTTACCATAATTATTTTATAACTAAAACAATCACATAATCGTACATCACGTATTCACTAACTCGTACACGTTTAATACGTAGCATACCATTTATTCGACAAGTATTGCGTTTAAGTTATCCGAAAAACCGGGATGTCACATTATCCCCATGTTGAAAGAATTTTCGTCCCGAAAATTGAGTAAACGCGGTTTAGAATGTAGCGTACATGTTTAGAGTGCCACGCACAAAGAGTTAGTTCGTTTATGATGGTACGCGAAGTTACAAGAAGTTCCCAAGTGCCATGCACAAGAATTTAGTTAACAATGGTACGCGAAAGTATGAGAAATTTCCAGGTTGTCACATCTCATCCCCATGTTGAAAGAATTTTCGTTCCGAAAATTTAGTTACTGGTATCGTTAGTTTGCTGCTCAGTTGCGAAGAGGTGTGGGTATTTGCTTTTCATTTGGTCCTCTCTTTCCCACGTGAACTCCGGTCCACGCTTAGAGTCCCAACGAACCTTAACGATCGGAATCTTGCTGTGCCTTCGAGTCTTGATCTCACGATCCATGATCTCGATAGGCTGTTCCACAAAGTGCAGTTGTTCATCCACTTGGATCTCATCCAATGGAATGACTAGAGTTTCATCTGATAGACACTTCTTCAGATTTGACACGTGAAATACGTTGTGAACTCCACTGAGTTCGGTAGGAAGGTCTAATTGATAAGCTACGGGTCCAATACGTTTCAAGATTACAAACGGGCCTACGTACCGTGGGTTAAGTTTGCCCCGTTTTCCAAAGCGGATTACACCCTTCCAGGGTGACACCTTTAGTAGGACGCGGTCGCCTACTTGAAATTCGAGCGGTTTGCGTCGTTGATCAGCGTAGCTTTTCTGTCGATCTCGTGCCGCCGCCATGCGGTTTCTGATTTGTAAAATCTTTTCAGTAGCCTCAAGTATTAACTCAGGGCCTGTGAGTTGACTGTCACCGACTTCTGCCCAGCAGACCGGTGATCTACATTTACGACCGTATAATGCCTCAAACGGTGCTGCCGAAATACTCGTATGATAACTGTTGTTATATGAGAATTCTACTAGAGGCAAGTGGATTTCCCAACTATTTCCAAAGTCTATGACGCATGCCCTAAGCATGTCTTCCAAGGTTTGTATGGTCCTTTCACTTTGACCGTCAGTCTGAGGGTGATAAGCTGTGCTCATATCTAAGCGTGTTCCCAACGCTTTCTGAAGTGACCGCCAGAAGTTAGACGTGAAGCGAGCATCTCTGTCTGAGATGATAGATGTTGGCACTCCGTGCCGAGAAACTACTTCCTTAATGTAGATGCGAGTTAACTTCTCCATCTTATCTGTTTCTTTAATAGCTAGGAAGTGTGCGGACTTAGTTAAACGATCCACAATTACCCAGATGGTATCGCAACCACCCAAAGTTCGCGGGAGTTTAGTGATGAAATCCATTGAGATCTGATCCCATTTCCACACTGGGATCTCAGGTTGTTGGAGTAGCCCCGATGGCTTTTGATACTCTACCTTGACTTTTGCACAAGTCAAACACTTACTCACGTAGGTGGCTATATCGGCTTTCATGTTGGGCCACCAATACGCAGCTTTAAGGTCTTGATACATCTTATCCGAACCCGGATGGACAGAGTATCGGGATTTGTGAGCTTCATCCATGACTAGCTCTCTGAGGTTTCCGTAGAGAGGTACCCATATGCGATTCATGAAATACCGGGCTCCATTGGGTTTTACTTCGCAATCGCGTTCCATTTTTCCTACCGATTCGGCCTTGATATTTTCCTCCTTAACTGCTTCTAACTGGGCGTCGCGTATTTGTTCGGGTAGCCCCGAATGAATAGTGAGTTGTAATGCTCGTACACGGCGAGGTTTCAAGTGTTCCTTCCTACTGAGGGCATCAGCTACCACGTTAGCTTTACCCGGGTGATACCGAATGGCACACTCATAATCGTTCAAGAGTTCGACCCAACGATGCTGTCGCATGTTCAACTCCTTCTGATCAAAGATGTGCTGGAGGCTCTTGTGGTCTGTAAAGATTGTGCACTTCGTTCCATAGAGGTAGTGTCTCCAAATCTTAAGTGCAAACACTACTGCTCCCAATTCCAGGTCATGCGTCGTGTAGTTTTTCTCGTGAACCTTCAGTTGTCGTGACGCATACGCGATGACCTTATCGCGTTGCATGAGTACGCATCCCAACCCCTGAATGGAAGCATCACAATATACTACAAAGTCATCTGTCCCTTCCGGCAAGGACAGAATGGGTGCACTGCAAAGTTTCTGCTTCAGCAATTGAAATGCTGCTTCTTGCTTGTCACCCCAAGCATACTTGATGCCTTTCTGGGTGAGGGTAGTAAGCGGTTGTGCGATCTTTGAAAACCCCACGATGAAACGTCTGTAATAACCAGCCAAACCCAAAAATTGGCGGATCTCCGTCGGTGTCCGGGGTGCTTCCCAGTTTTTGATAGCTTCAATCTTGGCAGGGTCTACGTGGATACCCTTTTCATTCACGATATGCCCGAGAAACTGAACTTCCCGAATCCAGAAATCACACTTCGAAAGCTTGGCATATAGCTTTTCCTGTTGAAGTAATCCTAGTAGTAATCGTAGATGTTCAGCATGTTCTTCTTCACTTTTGGAGTAGATGAGTATGTCATCGATGAACACAATGACAAACTTGTCGAGGTATGGTTTACACACACGGTTCATGAGGTCCATGAAAACCGCAGGTGCGTTGGTGAGACCGAAGGGCATGACCAAGAACTCATAATGGCCATACCGAGTACGAAATGCCGTCTTAGCGATATCCTCCTCCCTGACGCGTAGCTGGTGATAACCAGACCGTAAATCAATCTTGGAGTAGTAACTTGACCCTTGAAGTTGGTCGAAGAGATCGTCGATGCGAGGTAACGGGTATCGGTTCTTGACAGTAACCTTGTTGAGTTCCCTGTAGTCGATGCACATGCGGAAGGTCCCGTCCTTCTTCTTGACAAAAAGGACCGGAGCTCCCCATGGCGAAATCTTGGTCGGATAAATCCTTTTTCTAATAGCTCCTGAAGTTGGGTAGACAGCTCCTGCAGCTCGGCTGGAGCTAGGCGGTATGGAGCCTTGGCGATAGGAGTTGCATTGTTTGCCAATTCGATTTCAAACTCCAATTGTCGATGGGGTGGAAGACCAGGTAGTTCTTCTGGGAATACATCGGAAAAATCACGGACGACAGGGATGTGTTCTATACGTTTCTCGTCCTTAGGTTGTTCGGTAACCAGTGCGAGTAAAGTGAAGGAGTTCTTTCTCCGAAGATACTTCTGCGCTTGCATGTATGAGATGATGTTGGTGACGGCGCTTGCCTTATCGCCTTGTACCGTCAGGATTTCGTCGTTAGAGAGCGGAATACGGATAGATTTTTCGAAGCAGAGAACTTCGGCCCGGACGTCGGATAGCCAGTCCATTCCGACTACCACGTCAAAACTACCCAGGGTAGTTGTCATCAGATCAATGGTAAAGGTGTGGCCCGCGAGGTGGAGTTGACAACCGGATACTATTTGGGTCACATCTACAGATTTACCATCGGCTAATTCTATAACATAAGGGGTCTCTAATGGTTTAGGCGTGAGATTTAGGTTCTTCCTAAGAGACTCAGATATAAAGCTCCTATCCGCACCCGTATCAAAAAGCACAGTAGCAAAATGTTCATTAAGGGGAAACTTACCGGTGACCACGTTCGAGTCGTTTCTGGCCTCTCCGCGGCCCAATGTAAATGCGCGACCTTTGGCACCTCCTGTGCCACCATTTCCATTATTGTTGTTGTGGTTATTGTGGTTGTGGTTGTTCCCACCATTGTTGTTGTTGTTACGCAGCTGTGGGCAGTCTCTTTTGAAGTGGGCGGTGCTACCACACTGATAGCATCCCGGTTAATACCCTGCTGCTGACCCTGGGGTTGATTTTGATTCTGTCGGGACATGATTTCCCCACGACAATCCTTTGCCGCATGTCCCATCTTGCCACATCGTTGGCAGCGATTTCCGGCACAAGGGCCGTTATGATGAAGATTACAGCGGCTGCACTGCGGCTTTCGACCTGCATAGCCGCTTGCATTCTGGTTGTTGTTGTTGTTGTTGGCGGGCTGATTTTGGTGACCCCGGTGGCTGTTGTAATGATTGAACCGTTTCTGGTTCCCCTGTTGCGGCTGGGATGACGAAGACTGTCGAGCAGACGAGTCTTCAAACTTTCTTTTGTTATCAGGGGCAACTTCAGTTGTACCCCGTGCTGGCAACTTCTTTTGTTCCACCGCCTTATCGGTGAGTTTGTGCGCCAATCGGATTGCTTGATGTTCAGTTACAGGGTTACTAGCCATTACCATACCCTGAATTTCTGGAACCAGACCCCCAAGATAGAACTCGAGTCTTTTCTCCACAGTGTTGGCCAAATCGGGACACAGAAATGCCAAGTCATGATGTTTTGCGGTGTAAGCTTCGATTTCAGATCCCACCATCTTGTGGTTCCATAAGGCTTGCTCCAACTGTTGCACTCCGTCTCGTGGACAGTACTCCTCTTTGATTAGGGCCTTGAACTCGGCCCAGGCCATTGCATTGGCAGCAATAAGTCCACGCGTTTGGACTTGTGCATTCCACCATGTCAGTGCCCCATCTTCCAGTGTTGAGGCTGCGTACTTGACCTTGTTGGCCTCTAGACAGTTGCACATTTCAAATACGGATTCAGATTTTTCGATCCAGCGGACCAGTCCAATGGGTCCTTCCGCCCCCGAGAATTTGCTTGGTTTCGCGTCGAGGAACATCTTGTAGGGGTTAAAGCCCCCTCCTGCTGACAGAGAACAGGTAGTCAGCGAGGAATTTTACTAGCCCAACTATTAGATTTTCACACGAAAATTTAATAATGGTTACCTGCCGGTTGGTTCTGAACACCCGCTAAAGCTGCGTTCACGTGCTCTTGAATCATGGCAGCTAGTTCTTCGGGCGTCAAGTTAAGGTTTCCACGTCGTCCAGTTGCCATTTAGATCTTCGAAACACAACACAAACACACCCCGATAAGTCTATATATCCAATATAGTTATCCTATTTTGTACTTTACTAATTATCAAGTTATATCAGCTCAAATATAAATAGTCAAAAGAAATACTTGATTAAATGAAATTTCAACGTCTTACAAAGTGCCAACCAAACATATGAATTCACTATAAAGTCTCAAGTTTAAACACAAGTGGGAAAATAAATAGACTGAAGGAAAGTAAATAAAATAAACGAGACGTGTCAGTCGTCTACGTCTCCATCCCCCAAGTCACTGTCGTTGCCGTCATCCTGCGCGGCATTTCCAGCTTCTACAGCTGGGTCCTCCTCCGGATCCTCCTCTGGATCCTCCTCTGGATCCTCTTCTGGATCCTCCTCTGGATCCTCTTCAGGGTCCTCCTCTGGATCATCTTCCGGATCCTCCTCCACCAGCACTGGAGGGGCCGGTGCTGGTGTAGGTACTTGATTTTGCTCTAACTCATGAATGTTCCAACTATTCTCCAGGACTCTGTCTTCGAGCCAGTCGGCTCTTATCTGCTCAGCACGCAGATCTCTGGCTAAGGTGTTACGAGTTATCTTACTCGTATGTTGCTCTTCCTCGAGCGAGTCGGTTTTACCCGTCAGTTGTCGGATCATCCATCCCTGTGCTAGGATGGTTTCCTGCATTCTTTCTAACTGTTCTTGTTGTTTCTGTATCATGATTCTAAGTAGGTCATTTCCTACTTCTACAGAGTTAGCCGGTTCAACCGGCACAGCGATGGTTGGGCGTGATCACGACTCCTCTCCCAGAGCGAGCCTTTTCCTCGCAGCTGAGCGTGTCTCCACGCCATAAGATGGTAAGGGTTCCACCATTGGTGCCTTTCCTGGCGCTCTTGGTGGCGTAAGTTTGTCGGATGATGATGACGATGATGATGATGACATTCCCTGTTAGGTCGTGTAGTTAGTTACGAGTTGTTTTCATTTCTTATTATGAAGTCATAATCTACATAACACAGTTGTGGTACATCGCATAACAAGATATAACAGTTCGGTGCCAAACTACGTCTAGTGTCGTGTATTCAGCTATAGTTTAGGTCTACTTCTAATGCAAACCTGGTTCTCTATAGCTAGTGGCTCTGATACCAATCTGTCACACCCTCAATTTCCACTTGCGGAGTTTTACCGCGAGGCGCGTGAACAAACCAGAATCTGAAACACTAGTACGTCGAACGACTCTATATGATTTGATAATACGTTTTCAAAAATCATTTGTCGTAGATTTTATATTGTCTTGATTAGTTACCAATATTTAGCGGAAGCATTAGTTTTTAAAGTTGAGCGGAAACATAAACTAAGTAGTGAAGCGGGCGCCAACACAAACGCCAAAACAAATAAAAAACCCAAAACAATATTTGTAAATGAGACTCGATAAAAGATGTCTTGTTCAATGCATGTGAGTGCACCTAGAGCTCCTAGCGTCCTTAGAAACATGTAAAGAAACAAGTGTCAACATTTAAGATGAGTGAGTTCACAGGTTTTCATAAATTCGTTTGTTCGGTTATAGTTTGTTTTCCCCATTATCCCTAACCCGGGATAACGATTTAGTTCCATTATTCCCATCCCGGAATAATAATGATGTTGGTTCCATTATTCCAAACCCGGAATAATAAGTTGTTGTTTTCCATTATTCCAAACCCGGAATAATAAGTTGTTGTTTCCATTATCCTCAACCCGGGATAATATAGTTGTTTCGTAATTAAGTTCAATGTTAACATATATAGGTAGCTAGCCTAAAGTTATGTCACGTAAGAGTTCGCGATCGAAGCTGACTGTTGTGCCTCCGTGTTGCCAGGCCTATCACTGACCATGGCGAAGTTAGGCCAAATTATTCACCCGTTGACCATACCCGGTCGGCTAGCGCGACTAGCTCGGATGGGGCTTGTCGGGCCCAGTAGTACTACTTATAATTCCCCCGCTATTAAAACCCAATACTAACGATCCGAGAGATTGACGAGGACTTAAGTGATATAGCTGCTTAGTGACCATAACATTACATTAACATCAACTTAGTTACCGAATAGTTATGTGACGTTAATTTCGTATAACGTAAAGAGATTGAGTTTGAAGAGTGTATACATGTTTCTCCCCCTGTTGTTTAAAAACCGGATAAAGTTAGGGCCGTGAACTCACCTTTAGTTGCTCGGTTAGTGTAGCAAAGAAGTTGTAAGGGGTGGGACCGCTAATTGCGTCCTAACAAACCAATTGATTTCAAGTCAGTGTGTGAACACACCAATACAAATACTACACTTAATTTAGGCACAAAGTGATACACACAAACAACATATCTAACACTCAAACATGTGTGCAAGTATCCTCATGTGATCATAGTAATCAAAACAATTTATTATGAACATAGTCCAATCCATGCAACACTTTGGTGCACACAATCATAAGTTATCAAATTTCAGCTTAACACTCATAATTCAGCTGTTTTCTAGGATTTTTATAAAATAGTTCCAACGTTCCAAAAATTCCAATATTTTTACAGCAGGTGACATTTATACTGTAGAAATTTATATAAATTTTCCAAGTCCTAAATCTTTACCAATTAACCATAAATATTAATGTACTAGGCTGCAGTCAGATTTGTCGCTTTCTGACTGCAGTCCACGGAAGAATTTATTTAAAAATCAATGATCGTCCAATTAACAAAATTCCAGTTGGAGTTGCCCGGAAATTTCCATACCTAGTTGCTGTACAAAATTCATGACTCGACTCCCCACTGATTATAAAATCCAACTCGATAAACAACCAACAAAATTTCAGGATTTTCACAGCTTTAGTTACTGAACTTATTTGGCCACTTAAAAATATGAAACGACTTCAGAAAATTATGAATCCAGCGCCATTAGATTCGTTATTCAAATCTCTACGTTCTAGACATCATAAAATCCGTTTTTCGACAACTAATGACCGAGTTACAGCCAGATGAAGTCGGCTGTACCTATTACTCAGCAAACTGTTTCAGCATTCTATCGCATAAACCGTTCATATTATTAACCTAGGCGATCAAGAACCGGTTTTTTCTAATCATAGATTAATACATATAACATATCCATGCAAACCCTAATCAACATCTCTAGTTTTTATAAACAAATACAGCTTATGATTTCAGATTTTCAAACAAACATCCAACTTTCAACCTAGCCTTAACAATCCGAAAACAACACAATCGTTTCATTCAATCATTCAATCCGAAAAACAATAAAATCAAAACACATGTATCCGAATATGATTTTGTAACATATGATAAATTCTAATCTTTTAATGATAAGGTAAACGAACCGTGAGTAAGATAAGGAACCGGTGATCAAAGATGCTTGCGGCCGAGAGATGATGATGAAGTAGGCTGTTTGTGATCGAGGAACTGAACAATGGGCTGATCTCGCGACCGAATGGAATGTAACAAGGGCTGATCAGATCAAGGTGCTGAAGGAAGAGGTTGCTCGTGATCAATGGGACAAGAGTAAGGCAGCCGACGGCTGTTTTGCTATTAGGGTTTGTGTTTGTGAAGGAACATGCATGAGTGTTAGTATATATAGGCGCCACGAGATGAGGATTACGGTTTTGGCTTGAGCTCGTGGCCGAGGAACTTGGGTTGGTTCGGTTTGGGTTTGAACACAATGAGTTTGCGGTTTGGGCTTGATCTCGGCCGAGAGTGATTTGGGTTGCTCGCGGATATGGTCTTGGGTTTTGGATAGAAAGCATGGCCGAAGAGACTTGGGTTTAAAGTTTAAAACTTGGTTAATTCCTAGAGTCACAAGGAATCAAAGTTGGTTCGTGTCGCGGTTCGGTTCGGTTCGTGTACATTTTTACCATAATTATTTTATAACTAAAACAATCACATAATCGTACATCACGTATTCACTAACTCGTACACGTTTAATACGTAGCATACCATTTATTCGACAAGTATTGCGTTTAAGTTATCCGAAAAACCGGGATGTCACATATATCTTCGGGATTGTGGTAGGAAGCAATTTCAACTCATTTCTTCATAAGTGGTTAACTATCACATTTGTTTATGTTTGTACTAGCTAACCCAACGTAACAGATACCAACGCAGCTGATACCCTATCTGAATAACCCATTTTTTAATATGGTTAGGTTCTTTCCTCTCGTTCACCAAAACGAATTAGCCAATATCCAATCAACACCCCTACGAATTAGCCGATATCCAATCAACAACCCTAATCTAACGAACCAGCAGACAGTGCTAGCTTTTAGTGTTTTCTAACATACATTGAGTTCTTGATTTTTCACCCTCTATTATATTCAATTTAAGGATTAATTTTATTTGTCTTTAAAAAGTTCATGTTCATCCTTTCTAAAATATATATGGTGTGTGTATATCACGTAAAATAAAGCTTATGTACGTACTTTATAATTTATGTTCTGCTACTTCGATTTAATCAACCTGATATTTGACATTTAAGGCCTTGATCACCATGATCAAAGTACCCTGTTTAACATTAATCGATGAATCTTAATAAAAGAAAAACTAAAACCAAATGCATATGATTTCATAAAGACGTTGATTTTATTTACTAATGTTATTTGTTGCAAATTAAAGTAACAACATATTTTAATACAATTAAAAAAACATAAATCAATAAAACATTTTGTATGGGTTTTGAAAACATTCTTATATTAAGATCTCACTATCAGTTAAAAAGAAATTAGTTTTACATGAAACTTTGAATACACATGGAGGCAAAGTTGGGATACTTAAAACCGAACTAAAAATTTGTGGTGGGGAAGGGAAAAGGATACTTAAGAGGTTCAAAGTGTTACTTATATACTTTTGTTTATTATAAATTAAATTTTCCTAACCTGGGAAGTTCCCGGTGATAGCCTAGTCGTCATATATATATGTATTGTCCTCATCATACAAGCGTCAAAATTTGCACATAGACTTAACCCACAAGGGCCAGTGCTTAGATGTGCTGTCAAAATATGTCACCAAAGTGACGTACATACTTGATGCAACGAGAGTACTAACTAGGAAAACGTGAAAATGCTATGCATCACCACCTCGACATGGGTATAACTCAGTGCTTGGTAGGATGTACAAAAGATACATCACCTCTATCTATACTAGAAAAGAAAACCATATTAGGAACGCCACATCCACCATGCCAACCTTCCAAGACCTGCTACCAAACCCACAATGGCACTGATACATCCGTATACCAATGCACGGAAATGATCCTGCTCATGATGAACATACCCCATACCCTGCTATAAGACGATCAGGTAGTCTCCCATCGACCTCCCCTGCTGCTCATCTTCATCCCGCGCCATCCGTAATAATGAAATCTGCTCAAATAGAAATCCTATCAAGCTGCTCTCGGTGATGGGAGCAGGCACCTCTTGAGGAGGAACGTGTATACCCTAGACGGGTGGGGAAGGCTCTCTAAACGGCTGGGAAGGGCCACCTCACTCGTAAGTGTGAAATGGGGAAGGGTCCTCCCGAGGTGGTGTCAGAAAACGGGCAGTAACATGCTGCTGGGTCCCAATGGGTACGGGTATCAGACGAATATGGGAAATGGGTGGTGTGAATACAGGTACAGGTGTAAGTAACCTCTGACGAGCCGTCTATCGGAGGCCAAAGGTGGGTATCTCAAGAGGGCTAGATGAAGAGGGTGAATAAGTACTTGGAGTGGAAGGAGTATGGTGTCTCAGGTGACGGTAAGCGGGGTGCTACCGGCTCCCCCTCCCGATGCCCCGTGGCAGGAGTAGGGCTCTGAGGAATAGGTCCTACTGGTATGGCAATATCTGGGTACGACTATGCTCCGATGTGCTAGTCAGGTGATGAGGTGGGGAACGGTAGGCGCTCGAGGCCTCTCCCTCGTGCCTTGTACGAGCTCTGGGTGGGTAAGGTCCGCAACAGTCTCCATATGGGGTGTCAGCGGATCCTCCTCAGGATCAGTCTCTATATGCGAAGTAGTCTGGTGACTCGAACGATGCGACATGCTACCTGTAAAAAAAGAAAACACACACAACGGTAATCGACTGACCGAATTACTGAACTCAACATTCCACAAATATACACATAAGCAAGTATTGCATGTAGTTTTGATTTTTAAGATTTATAAAAAAATTATTTGTGGTTGGTGACGTTAATAGACGGATTTTCGTCCTATCTCAATGACGTTCCCAGAACCCACAAGTATGAGCAGATAAATCATGGTGTTCCGGACCACAATAATTTATTTGCCACACCAGGGTTTCCTGGTAATAGCCATACTACTCAGTTTCTAGAGGTTCTCAGCGTGTGGAGACTAACTTAGGATTATAGTTTAGGTTCTTAGAGATACCTAGTTTGCTATAACCGAAGGCTCTGATACCATCTTCTGTCACACCCCGACTCGCAGCGGAAGACAATTGCAGGGTGCGGCAGACACATGGTAATTCCCGATAGTTTAAAAACATGATATCACATATACAGGGAACCTCGGTTACAACATACTATTAGTATCATATTACAAACAATAAGTTCAAGTACGGTACTACGAGCTATCACAGCTGTTATTCTGCTACAATTCACTACCACAGCCATCCACACGCACGTTCCTTACACCTGTGTAGTTTTACCTGAAATGCATGTTAGTTTTCAAAAGGGTCAGCAAAACACTACGTGAGTTCCATTGGTTTAATTGTTGTGTAACAATATGTGTTAACAAATTTAACCGCACTGGTCATAGTCTTAGTCACAGATGGAATTACACGAGTCTACAAGTGAAACCTTGACTGTTTTTCCCCGGGCCGTGTCATCCCAGACACTCCCGGCCACCGGAATGTGTCACCAAGACACTCCCGGCCCATCAACTGCGTCACGTGCAGTTCAACGCCCCATAATAGTTATGCCTAACAACACAACCAACTTAGGACGAGTGTAGTAGCCTAGTGCCGACATATCGTCAGTCATGGCATTGGGTTGGTCAAACCAATAGTACTATCCACCGGCTTACTTTAATCACTTGTCTTGCAGTGGGGAGGTAGTTCGTGTGTTAGATAATTCACATCATATATTGGTGCAATTAACACAGTTTCGTAACATGCCAATCATCTCAGAAACAGTATCACAGTTTAAAACTGGGAGAGTAAGATCCACTCCCACGTTGGTGTAATCAACACAGTTTATAACATGCAAGTCCCCAGAAAACAGCAAAGTTATTCAAAAGTGGGGAAGTGAAACTCACATTGCGAGTAGTAGTTTCAACAACAGAGTGATCAAGAAACTGGATTAACTTTAATAACACACATGCAAGTATGGACTCAAATCAGTATCTAAGTCGGTAATGGTTATAACTTGGATTTGGTCAGGATTTTTTACTCCGGATTGAGTCTATAGGACACTGGTATGGTGATGGACGTCAGGGTAGTATTAGTTTTCAATTTGGCTTCCGGGCACCGTTTCGCGTGCCAGCAAAAGTTTGTAGTTTAACGTGTTCGGATAATGGTACGGGAATACCAATAGTGCCAACACGTGGTTATTTAAGAATGATTAACTTTTCATCAAGGGAGTTTGAGTGTTTGGGGAGTCTAGGTTGCCAAAATTTGAGTTTCCATTTTCACTGTTGGGAATTCTCCCGAACTGTCTTAGGACACACCATAGTGCCCAATTAGCCATGGAATCTCCCGGAATACTCCCGGTGTTCCAATTATATTATTTTTCGGGTTGGGTCAGTTTCCGGTTCCGGCAGGTTCGTTATACGGTAATCTACCGAAATTGATTTAAGATAATCTATTTTTAATTCCATAAATTCTCATTTAATCTATAATTTGAATAAAAATCTAACAGTAAACATCGGTAGATTTTGGGAAAAAGTTTTGGGATTTATTTTGGCATTTTCACTATTTAAATAAATTATTTATAAAACATCATTTAATCAAATAATTAGCATTAATTAGCATTAGTGGTTTAAAAATTCCAAAAAAATTCAAGAACACCTTTTATATGTCCAGGAACACCTCACAAAATTTTAAGATTTTTCTGATTTCGTTTCGGTGTGTTCCCGGCTACCGAAAACTCGCAAAAACACGGATTTTTAACCCAAATCAAAACTCAACAATGGGCTCTTAATTTTCCCAGAACATTCCCCTTATGTTTCTTAGTGTCTCTGTAAAATTTAGTGATTTATTGAATTGCTTGATAATTTTTCTGAAATTCTTTTGGTAAAACAGTCAAAAATTCATCAAAAATCGTATAAAATTCCAAAAATTCTAAAAATTCTATTATTTTACATGGACCTTCCTGACAATACCCTACATCACCACACCAAGTTTCCGCTCAATCCAAGCATCACGGATCAAGTTATAGCTAAAACAAGAATCTTCCTATCCTAGTTTCGGTTTTAGGATGATATACTTAGCGAAAGCTTCAATTCCAAGTGATTCTTGTGAGTCCAGAAGTGGGTGGGTGCTATATTTAGTACCTACACATCAAGTACAACCTAAATATGCCAGAACTCAGGTCAATCAAGCTTTATTTCATAGCGATTTTTGTCGAATAGGTGTTGATTAGGGTATCAAACCCCAAAGATTTGTGATCATGGCTGCCATATTACACCAGGGTAATACTAAGGTGTTCTTATTCAGCCCATAAACATGTTTAAACCTTCAAAAATCTTGGATTAAAATGAGTTTTTCGGCTAGAAATCGCGGTTAATCAAGAAAACATTATCAAAACCATAAAACCCAAGGTTTATACCTTTGATTTGAAGTTGTTAAGATGATAATCAGCTGGATCTTCTTGTGTTTATGGCATATTTTGAGAGAAAAGTTGGGTTTTCTTTGAATTAAATGAAAATAAAATGGAAAAATAAAAATAAAATATATATATATATGGGGGGTGGCAGTTTGGGTGTGGGTCCCAAGGGGACACCTCGTGCTTCATTATGCGTGTTAAAAGATGAAGTTTATCTTCCGTTTGCATTTAGGTTCGTTTTCGGGTCCCGGACGCGTTCTCGATTTGTGAAACGGGCTCCGTTTTTCGCGTTCTTACTGTCAAAAGACTCGGTTTTAAAAATTGGGCATAACCGTCTCGAAATCCAAGCCTGGTTACGTTTTAATCATAAAAGTCTCGTATGACGTTCGTTTAATTGTTTTTAAGCTTGATCGATCGATCCTTGCACATTTGGTTGCCTTATGTTATGCCCGGAACGAAGGCGTTTCCCTAACCAGGAGCTGCTTCGTTTTGCGTGCCCCGGCTTTGATTATTTTCAAACCTTATGTCACAGTCTATGGCACATAACTAATTTCTGGAACTCGGAATCTTAAATGATGCTACCGATAACCTAGTAATCAACGTCAAAGGTTTAATGCGCTGTTAAACGTCAAGTCTTCGTTTAACACGTTGTTCAAGGCTAAGGACGCCAACCTCGCATCGTTAGTCCTTACTAGTGTCATGTTAACCATGACGTGCTCTCGGATTCTTCCAAGACCTAATAACGATTGCTCAGCATAGCACACAAGTCATACAAGTCTACAAGGTTTACGCGCAATCAATGTTTTAATCATGCTTTAAGTTTAGGACAAATTAAGGTGTATCTGGTTTCGTCATGGGTATCACAAAACCTTGACTCCTTTGTGTTTATAAAACATTTATATCCATGAATTTTGTCTTTTCAACAGTGAGGGTTTTGTGAACTTTTTCAAATTTTCTTCAAAAATTTGTGAAATTTTCAAGTAAACGTTATTAAAACAAGTTTTCGAAAAATTTTCTTCAAAATTTTTTCAAAAAAATTGTAAGAGTAAACGTTATTTGAAATGAAATAAGGCCTTTATGTAGAACTTGAAAACCCGGCCTGTCTTCATTGTGTGCCACGGAACTCCATTCTCAATAATTTGCTTTTATCTCAGAAGTTCCTGCACAAAAATTCAAACAATTAGTTGAATAGTGACACCCAAGCCTTTGCAATCTTAGGTGTTATTTCTTCAACCTTAATTTTGACTTTCATTTCACAATCAGGTTTATTTTGGATTTTCTCAAGTTTCGGAATGTCCTTTAAACTTCAATTTTCACTGATTGTGTAAATTCTTTTTCTTTCACCAACCATGATTGATTTTTCGTTAAAGCTTTCTTGAAATACAATGTAGAAACTTTTTGTTCATTACTATTCGAGGATTTACCAGTTTCAAAATTTGAAAACTTAGTAATAACTGGTTTCACTTATTTGTAGTTTCCGTACATTGTTTCAAAAACTGAGTTGATACTCCATAATTTTTATTATCAATATGAGCAAGTTTAGTTTTAATTTGTAAACTATTAGTGCATAATATCTATGTCTTAGTCTTTGATCGAGTCTGCATAGTTTTAGCTAGATTAGACTTGAAATAGAGGGTTATTTATGTAAAAGATACAAAAGTTCGCCCAGAATCTATATGTAAGATCAAGTTCGGCCGAACTTGATCAAGTCAAGTTCGCCCGAACATGATCTCACTCTAGGGAACTTGTGAATATATAAATAGGTGCCTTGGTGATTTCATTTGTAACTTCTGCAATTTTGGCACATAGACGGCGAAGCTCTGCCGGATCAGGAACTGAATGTATTGAACTATTATGATCAATAAAACAACGTTAAACAGTAAATCTTGTCTATTCGGTTAATCTTGTCATATAATTTCCGCTTGTATGGACAATAGAAACAATGTAGGTTCCTAAGCTAAACGGGAGATGATCTAACAAGTGGTATCAGCGCCACGGTACCTAAATTGGTGCAATCATAGCAAGATCTACTCTTATTCTACCTCTTTCTACCATTTTTTTCTTCATTTTTCAAAGAAAACAATGAATTCACAGATAAAAGTTGCTAATTTTTTAGTATGTCATGTAAAATACACTTGTGATAAACCCCTGAGAGTTTGGACATCAAATTCAAACGAATTGGTATCAAAAAGTTTAAAAAACCATGATTTGCAAACTCATTCTGGCCGAACTTGACATCAAGTTCGCCCAAACTTGACTGTTATTTCAAGGTTTTTATACCTAGTCCGCTCGAACTTAGCTGTTTTTTCTTCAATTTTATCAAGTTCGCCCGAACTTGATTAGAATTTGTTGAAATCTTAGCATAAGTTCGCCCAAACTTATAATTTCACTTGAAACTCAACATAAGTTCGGCCGAACTTAATCAGGGAGAATTTTCAAAATTAAAACACAAGTTCGGCCGAACTTGTTTTAATCAAAATCTGATTTTTCATCCTACTGCAAGTTCGCCCGAACTTGTCAGTGTACTGATAATTTTTTGAAGTTTGTGAACGTGTGTTTTCAGTAAAATTCGTCGGTTTTTCAAGATGGAAGATCTTCACACTGCATTCATGACTGCAACAACGTCAAACGCTCAGATGGTGAATCAAGTGAACATCGATAACGAGATGGGCACCTCTCTAAAACCTCCAAAACTCATGTGTATGGACGAATATGAGGGATGGAAAGAGAAGTTTATGAATTGGGTCCAAGCGACATATTCCACAGCTGGGTGGCAATTGAGACTGATTATACATGGCCCAGAGATGAGCATGACAATGTTATCGACATCAGCAAGTTCTCCACTTTACCAAAAGATGCATACGTTGCCGAGAAGAAAATGATAAGCTTGATCCAACAGTCGGTAAAAGAAGATATTTTGGCGCTTCTACCAGAATTCAAGACTACACAAGAGCTATGGAAATCCTTGAAGAACAAATACCAAGGAAGTGCAGAAATGGTCAAAAGCAAGAAAGCACTGATCACGAAAGAATTTGACATATTTAGATGATTAAAGGGGAAACGATGAAATAGATGATCGAAAGATTTTGTCATCTGAATGTGATCATGAGGAGACACGGGATTGAGAAAACAGAAGAAGAATACATTGATAAGCTAGCTGACGCTTTACCTGAGGGTGGAGTGGACGACTTATCTCATGGTGCTCAAAGAAAGTGCGAGTTGGGAGTTCTTCAAACTGTCCACATTCATTGATAAACTGGAAGGGCATGAGATGGAGTTATTAAAGATAGAAAAATCAAAGAATGCAAATGTGACTCAAGATGTAGGGCTGTACTACAAGTCATGAGCTCAAGAAAATATCAGTAGCCCGAAGATCCAAACCGGTTTTAGCGCGAATCTGAATTCTTCGAATCATTCGCCGCTGAGTCAAAATCAATCATATCCAAAATATGATCAAAGTCCACAGAGTTCTTCGTTTTCAACAGGATCAAATTCTTCATATAAGAATCAAGCAAATCAGAATAATCAATCAAATTCTGATTCAAATGTGTACAAATGCAACATTGTTGTCAATCTAAACAATGTCGTTTCTGAACAAGTTGTAAAACAACACATGGCACTTCTCGCCACTGTGTTAGAATCATATGAAAGCTTGGTGGCTGGAAAGATTGGTAATCCTGAGATGACCGCCGATGACTATGATCAAGTAGATGTGTTGGTGCAGAATGTATATGCCTTAGTCTTGTATCGAGTCTGTATAGATTAGATGTGAATAGGCTAGCGAAACAAAGTATTTATGTAGATAAGGGTCAAGTTCGTTTGAGATATGCTTGTGAAGTCAAGTTCAGCTGAACTTGACTAGGTTTGAATTCTTTAAACCACTCTTGCTCGGCTTTAAGCTCTTTTTCGTCATCACTGCCATCCTTTCTCCATTTGTTTCCAGGTGGTGAGACATAATCAGAATCATTAAGCACTCCGAATACTGGCTTGGCAATAGGAGCTGAAGCTTGTTTCTGGAACTTGATAAGCTTCTTCACTGTGGTTTCGTCGAGATGAACTAAATAAAGAACGTCATTTGGATCTCGAGCTATATTGGGATACTTCTCATCAATCAATAACTGACTAAATCTTGGATAAAGGCACAATCTCGAATCCTCTATATTCTTTGACATATGAGTAAACACTAACTTCGAAACGTTGAACGGCTTCTTCAGAATAAGCGCCGTTGCCATGCTAGCCAAATAATCATGAAAATCATCTAAACCGGCTTTGTGATGGCTAAAAGTATGAATCAACGTATGAATTAGAAGCTTGTAGGGGTTAGGCACTTCCCCTTTCTTTAGCGTTGGCTTGTTTACGCTTCCTTTGTTGCCCATGCGAAAAAACATCCGCGAACCATCTTCTCGTCTAGATGAATCAGATCATCTTCTTTATCCTTAAGCTCCAAAATCCTTCGAATATCGCCTTCAGTAACTGTGATCGGCTTTATCTCATCACCAACTTATACTGTAGAAGAGATCGTATTCTCGTCAGCGTTTAGACTCGCGTTCATCCAGAAGTGAACAATATGAGATCGATAAGAAACGGTGCGCTCAGTAATTGCACGACGAATATGACTGTCTTCGAGAAACTTCAAAATGCTGTCATATTCTTTCAGCGATGGACAAATAGACTTGTCAAGCGTGATGCATGTATTGTGAGCTTTTGAAAACTCAACTGAGATAACACGCGCTGGAACCTGTGCATGAAAAACGACATAAAACAATTAGCACACTTTTCATGGAAAAATCACTCAAATTTTTCTAACACTTTAATCAAGTTCGGCCGAACTTGATTAGTGTTAAACACACTGATTTTAACAAGTTCGCGCGAACATGTAACACACATGTTCAATTTTTTCCTACTGTAAGTTCGGGCGAACTTACAGTTTTTATTAATCAATTTTTTCATAAGTTCGGCCGAACATGTATGAGACACATGTTTTTATTAAAGAACAAGTTCGGGCGAACCTACACTTCCAACAAATCACTTTTGGTTAATATAGGTACGGTCGAACAATGTTTGGATCAAAAATATTTCAACAATCAAGTTCGGTCGAACATGTTTCTGGTTCATTTAGTTGTGTTTTGGACAAGTCCGGTCGAACTTGACAACAAGTTCGGCCAAACTTGTCGTCTTCTTCAACAGATCAACCAAGTTTAATCATGCAAACATGTATTTCAGTTCAATCAAAAACAATTTCACGGTCGATTTTAAGTATAGATCAAAGATCTATGTTCAATTTTGTCCAATAAGACCTAAAACTATCAGATTTTATGTTTTTAGATTTGGTTTTGTTTCACTAACAGTTCAATCATGGTTTATTCTTAATTAAGTACCTCTGCCATAGTGATTGGTGTGCTAATCACCAAAAACTAACTTCAATCGGACAGTATAACGGCTCAAAAGTGCCAATTTCTCACAAATTCTCTCTAAAAGCTCAAGTTCGCTCAAAACAGTTCTAATATCAAGTAAATGAGTTCGGCCGAACTTGAATGGTATTTATACCATGTCAAGTTCGTGCGAACTTGTTAAGCCTATCTCAAAAGCCCAGACTAAGTTCGAGCGATCTTATTATAAAAATAAACAAGCAGCCATCTGCAAGTTCGGTCGAACTTGCTGATTGTTAAACTTGAATTGTTTAGCAAGTTCGGCCGAACTTGCCAAACCTCAAAATTTCAAACCTTTTCAAATTTTCATTTTTAACCCTGAACTTTCCAACTTTTTACCGGTTATGAAAATCCACTCAGTTGACCAAGTCCAAGCTAATGACCTTGGTTAACCGATTTGTCTGCCGAGTCCATGTTAATGACCCCGGTTTGACCCGTTACGAATAAACTGTTGAGATTTTCAAAATCAAAGTTTCAAATTAATGAACTTTTCATCGTTTTATCTTTTCAAATTTAACAGATTAGCTCCCAGCCCGTTGTCAAAGAGATTCCCACCAGTTCTAGCATCTTACCAGACTTCGAAGATCCGTTTTCCAACATTGGTTTGCCAAAAACAATGTAGAAATAAAATCTTTTTGTATTTTTGTAAGTTTATGCTAAAAACACACCGAAAATGTTTTTGATTTTAATCTGTAAAGCTGAAATACAATGAAATAAGCAATGTAAACTATGTATAGACATATTTACAGACATATTTTTGTGAATTTGTGTCTAAGGATCATATCAGTTGATTGAGACATGTCACCAGTACCGTTGACCTTTATATGACTTTAAGTTTTAAACTCGTTTACCTAGATTGTCGATATGTTTGTCCACTTAAACTTTACCACATTTTTCAACTGTTTCAAGATATGTTAAAATAGAATTCATGAAACTTGACTTATCTATGGTTCCCACTTCTTGAATATACTCCTGTATCCAGGTTCTCTAGATTTCATCTTACAGGTGAATATAGCGTAATTGATATCTGTATCTAGGTTGTGCGAGACCTTGAGAGCTCAGGTTAGTACTACCGTACAGACAAAGAGATGGAGGCTCGTCTTTAAGGTGTGTTCCAATTAAGGAATCTTTTCAGCATTGCATATGATTATATCTTTCGATACTTTTCAATATTGCATGCAATTTGGGTTTTTTAAAGCAAAAGTATTATAGAAGTTCTAGGCCATTGCTTCCGCAAAATCAGAAGAACTTATATAATACCCCAGATATCATCAACTATCTATAAAGACCTCGTAACTCAGAATCAGGCAATCTTTCAAACGAAATTTCGGAGTACTAAGTCCATATATCCAAGATGTGTTAATCACAAGATTAAGCAGTTGTAAAATTTAGTTTATATCTCGAAAACAGTTTACTGGACATGTTAAGCCTATCGACACATTCACAGTAAGACTCGTTTATTACTTTTTAAAACTTTACATTTCTTTAGCATACTGTGATAGTCCACTGATGTACTATCATTTCCTTTTATGACACTGAATTCTTTTTGTCTTTTTCAATGTTTTTGAACATTTTGAATTTTTATATGTTTTTGGATTTTAAAATTTTTCGAATGTTTTTTGTATTTTCTCTAATATTTCTCCCCCTAAAATAAAAAAACAACTTTTTGGATTTTAGTTTTTAATAAAATTCTAAACTAGAAAAGTATTTACAAACCAATGTGGATCACGTGAATTCGTCGTCCGATCCGTATTCAACCTCAGCGTCCGCACCTGTCAGCAAAAATTTCAGACCGTTAACTCTCAACAAGTATTTAAACCGTGATAATGAAAATGGTTTGGTATAAAAATCAGCCTTTTGTTCGTCGGTGTGAATTTTTTCTATACGTACCAATTTCTTTTCGTAACAATCACGAATGAAATAATAACGAATTTCAATGTGTTTTGTGCGTGAGTGATGAACCGGATTTTTTGTTATATCGATGGCTGCCTTGTTATCAATATACAACAGAGTGTCTAGAAATTGCAGACCATAGTCTCTCATCTGTTGTTGAATCCACAGAATCTGTGAACAACAGCTGGAGGCCGAGATATACTCAGCTTCGCAGGTAGAGAGAGCGACCGTAGTCTGTTTCTTACACTGCCAGGTTACCATTCTTATCCCGAAGAACTGGCATCCCGCTGTAGTTGATTTTGAATTCAACTTATCTACACCAAAATTGAAATCAGCATAGCCTGTGAGGTCGAAATTGTCGTTCTTCGGGTACCACAAGCCGGTGCTTGGGCATCCTTTTAGATATCTGAAGATACGCTTCACGATCTGCTTGTGTAAGATCCTCGGGCTTGACTGATATTTGGCGCATAGGCAGGTTGGATACATAATATCTGGGCGTGATGCCGTCAGATACATCAGTGATCCAATCATCGATCTGTATAACGTCTTGTAAACTTTGGCTCCAGTCTCGTCAACACAATTGCCGTGGTTGAGAGCAAGAGGCGTAGATAGAGGCTTCAAGCTTTCTATTCCAAACTTCTTCAAGATGTCGTGAACATACTTAGTCTGATGAATGAAAATACTATCCGGAAGCTGATCTACTTGCAAACCAAGAAAGAACTTCATTTCACACATCGAGGACATTTCGAATTTCTTTTTCATGATTCCCTCAAACTCTTTGCAGAGACTATCATTTGTAGATCCAAAGATGATGTCGTCAACGTAGATTTGAACTATAATCAGATGGCCATCAACTTCTCTGGTGAAAAGAGTACTATCCACAGTTCCTCTGATAAAGCCGTTTCCGACGAGATGTTACGACAACGTCTCGTACCAAGATCTCAGGGCTTGGTGTAGACCATAAAGTGATTTATCCAGTAGGTATGCTTTCTTCTTATTAAGTGGATCGACAAACCCTGGTGGTTGTCCAACGCACACCTTCTCGCGTAATTTGCCATAGAAAAAAAACTGATTTGACATCCAATTGATAGACCTTAAATCCTTTCCATGATGCAAAAGCTAGAAATATTCGAATAGATTCCAATCGAGCTACTGGTGCATAGACTTCAGTGTAGTCTATCCCTTCATGTTGGTGAAATCCCTTGACAACAAGCCTAGCTTTGAACAATAACTCCTCTATCATCACGTTTACACTTAAAGACCCATTTTGTATCAATTGCTTTATGATTTTCTGGTAGGTCTTCAAGCTTCCACACACCCAACTTCTCAAACTACAATAATTCTTCTTGCATTGCTTGTACCCAGTTTTCATCTGCTAAAGCTTCATTAACTGTCTTAGGCTCAATCTGAGAGATGAAACATGAATGGAAACCATAGTTCTGGGTTGTAGCAACACGTGTGTAGAAACCACTGAGTGCTTTATTAATTTTCCCTCGAGTTCTAACACCAGTTTGAAGTTCTCCGATAATATTTGTTGACGGATGATAGGAATATGATCGTGGCAATTCTTCACTTGGAACATCTACTGAGTTTTGCTGATTCGTGAAGTTGAGATCAACAACAAATTCAATGTTTGGAGAGCTTGATGAAACTTCATTTCTTTTGTTCGGGACTACAGATTGATTAAGAAGACTTGTTATCTGCTCCACTTCTTCATCTGAAGAAGATGATTCCCCATCAGCGTCAAATGTTGGTGCTTCATCTGAATCAGAATCTTGATTCTGAGGCATACTGGGCTCCGTTGTTGTATTCATTGGTTCGGTAGAGGCATTCGTTGGAAGAGTACTGGGTGATGATAATGTTTCAGAAACATTTTTAGCCGGAACGCCACTAATGTTTGTACTTGCGCCAGAAGAAGATGGATCCAACGTGGGGTGATTAACCATAATTGGTCGAACAATTTGCTCTTTATTCGCTGACTGGTGAAATAATATAATGCTGCAACTTCTTCGTCAGTTGGTTCTTTGGGCAAGTCAAATGACTTCCAAAGGTCTTGATAGTTAAACAGCCACGCGTCACATTTCCTTTGAATAGGATTCGTGCAATTGAAACAATCCACGTGCTGTGCTTCAATAACCTTTCTTAATGAAGGAACATATACTCTTCTCAACGGACTCACATATCCGACAAAGAAACCTTCAAGAGATTTAGCTCCAAATTTGCCATCTTGGTCTATTATGGTACAAGGTGCACCGAATGGTTCTAAGAATTTCTAATTTGGCTTCCATCGGTTTGTCATCTCAAAACATGTTTTCTTTGTTGGTTTGACAGTGAGAACCCTGTTTAGCGTGTAACAAGCCACAACAACTGCTTCACTCTAGAAGCTGATTGGAAGTTTAGAATCTGCAAGCAATGCTCTCGCAGTTTCAATTAAAGTTCGGTTCTTCCGTTCAGCAACTCCATTTTGCTGTGGAGTATAGGGAGCACTAAAATCGTGCAGAATCCCTTTTGCATTGCAGAAATCCTTCATTTTGTTATTCTTAAACTCTGTGCCATTGTCACTTCTAATGCGTCTGACATGCAGATGATAAATGTTCCTCGAGTTTCTTGAATAGAATAACCAAGTTCTCGAACGTTTCGTCTTTTGATTCTTGAAAGAATACCCACGAATATCTCGAATAGTCATCTGTCACGACCAAGCAATATATGTCTCCTGATATGCTTCGAACATTTACAGGACCAAATAAATCCATGTGGAGACGTTCTAAGGCAACTTGATTGAGTTTAGAATTTTCTTCGGATGAGATTTCTTGATCTGCTTTCCCTTCTTGCATTCCAAGCAATGATCAGACATCTGAAAACTTCGAAGATTTACGCCTTCTACAAGATCATTATAACCAAGAAATTCATTTTTCGCAAATGAATATGCCCCATCTTCCGTTGCCAAATAATAGAATCTTTTTCAGTAGCCTTTGATACAAAACATTGTGCTGATTATGATGAAGTGGTAGCAACACCCGTACCAAGAACATATAAATCATTCTCTCGCGGTGCTCGGATCAGAATCCACTCATCTGGAATTTTGAATCCCGGCTTCAAGATAACACACTCCATATCATTGAAATGAACTGTGAATTTCTTGTCACAAATCTGCGATATACTCAGAAGATTGTTATCAAGTTCTGCAATATAGTTCACATGATCAAAAGAAACTACGCCATTGGAGAGTTTTCCCTCGGCGACTATCCTTCCACCTTGATTTCCTGCAAATCCAACATATCCACCATTGATAGCTTTAATGTCGAATAGCAATGCTTTCATTCCCGTCATGTGCCTGGATGCTCCACTATCCAAAATCCACTTTGAAAGTACGGATCTTTGGAGCCCCTGCAAAATTCAGAAATTAGGTGAAAAGCTCTACCCAAGCCTTCTTGGTCTTGGGTTTTACAGGATAACCATCAACAAAAGCATATTCAAACTTAGCAACATCATCAAAATCAAATTCATCATCTATTTCAACAATGCTAATGTTTGAAAATTTCACTTTTTTCTTATCTTTTACAGATTTGACATTATCGTTCTTAATTTCTGTTTTAATTTCTTTCACATTTTCACTAGTCTTTACCTGCTCAGACTTAGTGATTTCAGAATTTGATTCTTTTGTGTTATCAGTCTTTACTAGCTCAGACTTAAAAACACCAGATGTTGTTGACCTTTTCTTGGCAATCCAGGTTTGAGATTTGATATTAGCCTTTTTGATGTAAAACTTGTTTTCACTAGATCTAGAAGTTTCACCTTTTTCGAAAGTGGAATTTTCAAAATCTTTACAGGTTTTACAAACACTAGTTGCTTTAGAATCTCTTCTTCGAGGATAAGCATGTTTTGATTTCGGACAATGTCGTGCCATATGACAATTTCATTGCACTTGAAACATGTCCTATTATCAAGTGGATGTCCTTTAACCGGTGGTTTTACCCTACTAGAGGTTTTGGAACCACTTGTAACCTTGGCTTTATCTCGAAGTTCTTTCTCCTTCTTGAACTCATCATTTGATTGCTTACCAATCAAATCTCCTCATGAACTGTATTCGTCTCATATACAAACTTCATGTTTTTGTTTTTATATTCATGAAATGGTGACGGTTTTTTTTACAGATTCATCAGTTTCTTCTTCTAAACCCAACCCCGCTCTCCGGTTTTCCGGATGATCACCACCATTTCTTCGGTAATTGTTTCTGTTAGGTTTAGAATAGAATTTTCATTCATTGATTACCAATTCCTCTGATGTGACTTCCACGAGTTTAATGAATTTATCAAGCAATTCTTCCTTCACATTCTGAATCGGGAAGCTATCATCAAAGTATAGTCTATCTGAATCATTAATTTTGTACATTACAATATTAGGATCGTCACTTAGACCATCTTCTGACGACTTATCGTCATTTTCAGATTGTGAATCAGAATTCTTTGAACTCGAGTTGGCGCTTTTGAAGCTGCCATCATCAGAATCACTTAAAACATTTTCAACAACTTTGTTAACCATAGCGTTGTTATCATCATCAGATTTAGCATAGACTATATCAATGTTTTCTGGCAACTCGTTTTCTTTTTAGAAAGCAATTCAACATTGAGTTCCTTGTCCATCCCTTCTACAGATTTAACATAATATTTCTCGCAAAGGGGTGGAGGAACATTGCTATATTCTTTGGCCGCTTTCTTTTTGGGTTTTTCTTTCAATGAGATTGTTGGAAGAATGTGATCGATAACATACGCGTTAGTGGTATAACTTCTTAACAATTGTTGAACTCTTTCAGTTTCAATTGTAATATCTTTAAGTTGTTGTTTGATTTCAGCAATGGGGTTGATATAAATGTTAATTGCTCTTTGTTTATCCATTACTGTACCACTCAACATTCATATATTATCATGTTGTTTGGTGTTATTTCTGTCGAGTCTGCCATAATCATTTTCTTTTGTCATACGCTTCTTTCATTGTGCGATAATCATATTTTAACAAATCGTTATGCACATTGTTTTCAGCGATGATCTTTGATTTTTCGGCACATTCGACACATAGTTTAGTACATTTTGTACAAGGTTTCTCAACCTCTACAATTTGTACTTTAACAACTTATTTCTCGATAACCTTTACCTCCGGACCTACCTTGGTTAGATTCACCATTAAAGCTTTATCTGCCATGTCCTTGAGGTCTTCGACTTTCATTTTTTGAGTGATATCAACAATCACTTCATCAATCTTTTTCTCCTCAACCACTTGTTCTTTCGTGCTTCCAACAAAGTGACCTGCAAAACTGTCACAAGAATTAGAAGATAAAATTCCTTGTCTCTGCATATGGATATATTCCTCTTCTTCCTGTTGTTGATGCAAGTATTGTTCCAGAATAGCTTGTTCGAAAGCTGCTGCTTCTGCTGCTGCCGCTGCTTCCTCTGCAGAATTATCTTCAACTATCTCTGCCATCAGGGCAACTCCGGTCTTTGTACCAATGTAAGAATTCTAATCAAAACCGTTATCTTCTGTAGATGCAACCATGGCTTTCTCCGTGGTACTACTGTTTGGCTTTTCTTGGATCTCAATCTGAGTTTTCTTCGGGAAAGGTTTATATTGGAGTGCCTTCTTGTAATATTCATTCCTTCCTCCGAAAGGACTTTGATTTTCGGTTGCCTCTGTGTTCTTACACTCTCTTTTAAAATGTCCCTTCTGTCGACATCTAAAACACGTGACTTTGGATTTGTCAAAACCCAATTTGTTGCTGGAGTTTCCTATGTCACGGCCTGTGAGTGCAACGAACTTTGTCACTCTCCTGATGATTGAAGCTAAGGACCATTTGATGTCAATTAGTTCGAGTTCTTCCTCGTCAACCTGGTCATAATCTTCTACGGTCATTTCAGGGTTTCTGATCTTACCGGCAACAAGACATTCATAAGATTCTAAGACGGTAGCGAGTAGTGACATATGATATTTTGCAACTTCTTCTGAAACAACATTGTTCAAATTCACTGCGATGTTGCACTTGTAAACATTCGGATCAGAACTTTGCTGTTGGTTCTGATTTGCTTGACTTTGGAATGTTGAATTTGAGCCAGTGCTCGAGTAAGAATTTTGTGGACTTTGGTCATACTGAGGCTGTGAATGATTCTGGTTATGTGGAGAAGCATTTATGTTTTCACTAAAAGCAGTTCCAATTTTTGGACTCGAAATGTTATCTTGCATTCCGGTTTTGTAGTACAAACCGATGTCTTGAACTATATTAGCGTTCTTTGACTTCGCTGTCTTCAGAAGCTCCATTTTGTGGCCTTCGAGGTTATCGATAAACGTTGACAACTTGAAGAAATCCCACTTATCACCATTCTTCAGAACCATCAAATACGTAGTCCATTCACCCTCTGGTAGTGCATCAGCAAGTTTGTCGATGTATTCTTGTTCCGTCTTCTCAAGACCGTGTCTTCGCATTTGCACTTTGAGGTGACAGAAACGCTCAATCATTTGCTTAATGGTCTCATTCTTTAACATGCTGAAGATATAGAACTCTTTCAGAATGAGAGCCTTCTTGCTTTTGATCATTTCAGCACTGCCTTCGTATTTCTTCTGTAACGACAACCAAAGCTCTCTTGCTGTAGTATACTCTGGTAGCAAGATCAGAATATCTTCATTGACAGACTATTGGATGAGACTGATCATCTTTTTCTCTGCACTGTAATCGTCTCTCTGAGCTGTCGAGTAGTTGTGCTTCTCAAGAACTTGTTGATCCTCATCTACCGGAATAGTATAGCCTCTTTCAATAGACACCCATCCAGCGAAGTGCATGGCTTGAACCCAGTAGGTAAATTTCTCTTTCCATGCTTCGGATTCGTCCATGCTCATCAGCTTGGGCGGTTTGACAGTTGTTCCCATTTCGTTATCAAGATTGACTTGATTAATCACGTTGGCGTTTGACGAACTAGTTCCAGACATATAAGCTCTTAGTTATCTTCCATTGTGAATCACGAAACGTGTACGCTGAAGATTTAAAAAAAAAATTTTAAAAATTTGAAAACAGTTAGTCCTACTACAAGTTCGGTCAAACTTGTAGTGACAAATGAAGATTCTTGAATTTTCTAACAAGTTCGGTCGAACTTGTTAGGTTTTCTTTGAAAAATATCGTTTATTTTTGGTCGAACTTATAACCCCAATCAAACAGATCTTCGAGCGAACTTGTTCAAAAGAACTTTGATGAAATACAAGAAAGTTCGGGCGAACTTACTTAAAATCTTCTTGATTTTACACAAGTTCGGTCGAACTTGATGTAAAATTAAAGAAAATTCGGTATCTTTGAGCGAACTTGACTAAAATTTCTTCAAAAATCACCTAAGTTCGGGCGAACTTACTAAAAATATCGCTTGAAAAGTGATGTTTAGCACAAGTTCGGCCGAACATGGCCAACAAGTTCGTTCCAGAGGGTTTTCAAAAACATTTTTTTTTCAAAATTTCGACATGAATTCGGTTGAATTTGGTCTCCAATCCTTCAAGCGTTTATCTTTGTTGTATTTTACATGATATATTCAAGACTTTGACCATGAATTCTTCATTTTGTGATCAAAAGTTTAAAGAAAAAAAAGAATGGAGTAGAAATAGAAGTGTTCTTGTCTTGATACTATCAAATCAGGCTGTTCTAGCTCTGATACCACTTGTAGGACCGATCCTCGATGCTTAGGAACCTAAATTTGATATAATAGCGGAAATATTACGTCGTGTTACCAATAGACAAGAATTAATCAGTTAATCGTCAGTGTCATTGATTAAACGTTTAGATTACAGACTGACAGAGCTTCGCCTCTACAATGCCAAAGTTGTCAAAGTTCCAAATGAGACACACAAGCTAGGTATTTATAGCACAACAAGTTCGGTCATCGAGGGAGCAAGTTCACCTGAACTTGCCTATTAAAGTTCGGCCGAACATGCCATGACATGTTATCACATGAGCGAACTTGGCTATAATACTTCATAAATACTTCATAACCTAGCCTATTCAACTCTATACAATACATACTCGATATAAGACTAAGACACAGACATTATGCACCAACAGTGGACCGTCAAGGCACATGACAGGGATGAAAGCTCTTCTGTTAGACATCAATGCTATAAACGGTGGATATGTTGGCTTTGTCGGTAACCAAGGTGGAAGGATCGTCGCAAAAGGAGAACATTCCAATGGAGTGGTATCGTTTGATCGTGTCAACTACATTGCTGAGCTAGAGAACAATCTTCTAAGCATCTCGCAGATTTGTATAAACAATTCACATTTCACTTCAATGACAAAGAGTGCATGATATTAAAGCCGGGTTTCAAAATTCTAGAATGTAAAGTTTAAAAAATGATAAACAAGTCTTACTAGGGATGTGTCGTGTAACACCCCAAATCGTGTAAGAACAACACGCAGCGGAAACATTTGGGGAGTCACGTTAACAGATTGTCTCAACAACACATGGTATTTGAAGTTTCATTTTATTTGAATATTGAACATAGATTACATTGTCTTTTGAAATTAACACCACTTAAACAAACATAGTTATTGTCTTGCTTATTTGAAGGCACTGCAGTCCAAGTCCGATCCTACATAGGCACGCATTAGTATCATCTAGCATCGTTCCCTGAAACATATGTGAAAAACTAGTCAGCAAAAATATGCCGGCGAGTACATAGGTTTTGTGAACATGTCAAGTCCATGGTTTTGTATATATTGCAATATAAATAACCCGACTACTAGAGCCGTAAGTGAAACCTTGTTTTGAAAGCATTTTATATTGCAATAGTTATTCAACTAAAACAAATTGTTAAAAGTTATAAAATCTAGTAGCCATGAACCTTGACTCGAAAACATTTGTTTTTTAAATCCAACTTGTAAATTGTCTTGAAATAACTTGTATGGTTTATATCTTTCATCGAAAATTGTTGTGTGACATTGTTTGAAATCATTTGTTCGTCGTTCATAGTTCCTCTTAATAAACCATTTGTTCATCGTTCATCGTTCCGCTTAATAAACCATTTGTTCATCGTTCATCGTTCTTTGTTTCTTGTTATAAACCAATCGTTCCTTGTTATAATTGTGAAAACTTTTGGTCGTTCTTTAATGAGTATATTCAAACCTTTGTTGACTCGACTATACCCCAAGGGTATCTTTAATAGATCCTAAAAGATCTCGTTAACAAGAGTAGCAAATCAACGAATGATTTGTTAGTCATAAACAGTTTCTGTTGTTCCCCAAACTACCCACCAAATCCAGTGAATAGCCTAGTAACGGGATTGTCACTCCAAAAGTACCATAACTTACTACTGGGCGGCATAACAATGTTAATGAATGTCATTCGTATCTTGGATAACGCACCAACAAGTTGTATCACATTATTGAAACCATATTGTTATATAAACCATAGTATTTGTACTTTGAAAACTTGAAAACAATTAGCACATATGAATCACCCCAAAACATTTGTAAACATAAAAGAGGGGAGCGATGTACTCACCTGGGATTTGCAGATAAGCCTTGCACAAGTGTAAGATCAAAGTCCAAAGATCAAGGAATCATGTGTGTATCCTAAAAATGGATAATAATGTAAATATCGAAACTTGAATTCGGAGGATTTCGATAGAATGATACCTTATAAACCAAATGAGTATTGGAACTCATATGACATGGTTTAATAAGTTAACATTCTGAGTTGGAAAGATTTTTATGTGCTTTCGACCCGTTATGCCCGTTAAGGTAGTTCAAGCCACTTTAACGCGTCATTTGCGTAACTACGCATTCGGATGGTTAGATATGTGTTATGATAAGTACTTAATGCTTAAATGTGTTTGAAAATATTATTTGATTAGAATACACATCAAATTTTATGTTACATATGCTTAAAGTTGATTTATTAGCGAAAAGGGCATTTTGGTCACTTTTAAGGAATATGACAATCAATTATCATAACACTATCCAAAGGACATGACCATAAGGTATAACCTCAGAGGGTTATTCCCTATATATTTATGGTCACAAATATGCATTTGGTCGGGTCCAGAGATCCATCAAACGGGTCAGATTCGAAAGTCAAAGCGGTGGTCAAACCGTTCAACTTACGACTCTAAACAAGCACAATAATTAAGAGTGATAATTTAAACATGTTTTGACATGTCTAATTAAGTTTATAAAAGTATTTTGGCATCAAAACAACCTATTTTGATACCCGAAAATAGATCCATTTCAAAATGCGCAAAAAATCGCCTTTTGACCGAGACTTTGATTTGTCAAAATGATTAGGAAAGATGGAAATCAGTCGGTATGATCAATAGGGATCATAACCACCTTGATTATCATCATATTGCAAGGTTCAATTGGATTTTAAGTTGATCATTCCATGATCAATTCTGGAAATCAAATAAAAGTCAAACTTTGTGACTTTTAATCCAATTAAACAAAGCATGATAGAGAACACTTACAACACCAAAGGCATGTCAAGAAAACTCAGAGATTGATAATCAAGGTGTTGCAACTTCAGTTGATAGCATAAATGAGTGATCAAAAGTTTCAAAATGGAAGAACACATGGGTATTTATAGAATCCTTGATAATCTAGGAGCAAGACAAGTGTCCATGAGTCACCGTAGAGTTGGATTAGTGTCCCCTTACATGTCAAATGTAGAAAGAAGGGTGGCAAGTTCGTTTGGTGAGTCAAAAATGAAGTTATTCAGCTGCTGCCACATTTCTGGTGAGTTAGGCACCCTTACAAACCGTAAGGGCTTTGGCTTAAGGTCCGTAAGCACTTTAGCTGGCAGAAACTTTAAAAAATTGGCAAAACAGGCCCCTGAACTTGTTTTTGACATGTTTTGGCACTTTAACACCCGTTAACCTCATTTCAAAGCTTTATAAGGATAATAAAGTATAGGGAACTTGAAATATGTCCAAAAATGTTCCATAGGTTTGTTCGTTTGGTCGTACGGTTGCGGTTTTCGGTTAATTACGACGAAAAGCGTAACGAACGCGTGTATGACCGTAAATGCGCAACGAATGACATTTTTGCATCCCAATCACTAAAATATGATATTTTTCATGATTACAAAATTTTTTGGATGTCCGAATATGTTCCGATGGTGTTATACGCAAAAAGGCATAGTTTCACAGAATTTGCAAAATAGCCCCTGAAGTTACAAAAGTGTGTTTTTGCCATACCGAAGCCCTCAAAACTTATTTCTAAGCTATGTAAAGGGTATTTATGGTATGTTAAGCTTGTGTCACTAATACGCAATATACGTTGCGTTAAATTGGTTTGGTTCGCGTAACAGTTTGCGTATAACTTCCATAGAAGCTTTGAGGAGTCGAAATTGTACATGGACTAAAATGTATGAATGTCACATGTAATTATAAAATTCTCGGTAATGAAACAAAAGATTTCATTAGAGTCGGAATTGCTCGATATTGTTTGATGCTTGAAATGGCTCAGATGTCACAGTTTCCCCTCAGGAAATTTTATCCCGAAATTTAAATTTAGAGGAAACTTGTAAAAACACAATAGAGGGTATCGCCTCAAGTGATCCTTTTTTTCGGGAGAAAATCTCTAGAAAACGTTTGGACTCTAGCGAACTTTGTTTATTGTACTCGTTTGTTGTCCATGGCAATGAGTTGAGATTCGAAATTCTTAACTCCATTCCAATAGGTAGGTGCATGACAACTTTGATTGTACTGAGCCTCAGAAAAGAACTTGTAAATGTCAAAGTGGTATCGTTTGTCGTAGCATAACTAGAAAAGAGTGTAAACTTGAAAAGAGTGTCGAATTTCGAACGAAAGGACGTTTATAGAGGTTTCCCATGAAGACTAGTATGGGGAACTTGTGTGTGCTCTTCAGAGGGTGAAAGATAGAACAACATTGGTGAAGGTCCAGAACTTCTAGTAACTTAAATAATGCCACGCTTACAATGTGATAAGGAACACTTATATATAGGAAGTACCAGTGGCGTATCTACCATGTCCTTATTACATTGTCCCCATTTCGTTATTTTATTACTATAGGTTCTCAAACATGACAAAACTTGCTATGGTTTTCTATGCAAGGGATTTTATAATTATGTATGCATCCATAATTACTCAATTCATTGCACAGTCCGCATAGTTTATTTTGTGATGTGTAGGGGAAAAATCATATGAGTAAACATGGAATGACTTGTCTAGACCACATCAGGATCTCTTTAGTTAGATCAATGCATGATCTCTTTAAATAGACCACCAAAGTGTCTCTTTAACTAGATCATCACATGATCTCTTTAACTAGATTGATGGACAATCTCTTTAACTAGATCAACACATGATCTCTTTAACTAGATTGACGAGCAATCTCCTTACTAGGCCCTGAAAGACCTCTTTAACTAAGCCCTGAAAGACTTCTTTAGCTAGGCCCTGAAAGACCTCTTTAACTAAGCCATGAAAGACTTCTTTAACTAGGCCCTGAAAGACCTCTTTAACTAAGTCCTAAAAGATTTCTTTAACTAGGCCCTGAAAGACCTCTTTAACTAAGCCCTGAAAGACTTCTTTAACTAGGCTCTGAAAGACCTCGTTAACTAAGCCCTGAAAGACTTCTTTAACTGAACCCTGAAAGGTTTCTTTAACTAGGTTAACACATGACCTCTTTAACTAAACCCTGAAAGGTTTCTTTAACTAGACCCTGAAAGGTTTCATTAACTAGACCCTGAAAGGTTTCATTAACTAGACCCTGAAAGGTCTCTTTAACTAAACCCTGAAAGGTTTCTTTATCTAGACCCTAAAAGGTCTCTTTAACTTTGAATCAAATTAGGAATAGTACTTTGGAATCCAAGGGCTTAACTATTTACATAGAATATCCCATTCAAGGATTTAAGATAGTACTTTTGGATATCCTTCTAAGAATCTATCGAATGAAGATATGGAAGATTCTACGACGATTTGGATAACGAACATTTGAATCATCTTAACACATAAACACATAATCGCATAATTGTCAATTTGGTCATCAACTTGTTATTAACTTGTCATCAATTTGTACATAAGTAGTTAAAGTACACTAGGAATCCAATCAAGGAGTTCATTTAGTACTTTAAGCATCCGCAAGAATCTAACTATGAAGATAGAAAGATCTTGTAAGGATTTGGTTGGCCTTATTGAATCATAACATATGTATTGAAGTGCAAAAAAATCCAATTAAAGGCTTTGATAATGCACTTTAAACATCCGCAAGGATCTAACTATGACCATAGGAAGATCCTAATAGGATTTGAGATTCATGTAGCAAAAGTATTTTGAAACCTTGTATTAGGTATACTAGGTCAACGCACGAAGTAGAAATGTCCATGAAATCAATGTGCTAGCATGCTCAGACTGTCACACCCTCAATTTCCACTTGCGGAGTTTTACCGCGAGGTGTGTGAACAAACCAGAATCTGAGACACTAGTAATATCGAACGACTCTATATGATTTATTTTAAACGTTTCCCAAAAACATTTGTTTACCCATTCATAATTATTTTCAATTTGTCTTAGTTTGGTTTCAAAGTTTAGCGGAAGCATTAGTTTCTAAGTTGTGCGGAAGCATTAAAGTAGAGTAAGGTAAAGTAACAGGCGCCAACACAAACGCCAAAAACCAAAAATCCCAAACAATATTCGTAAATGAGACTCGATAAAAATATGTCTTGGTCAATGCAAGTGAGTGCACCTAGCTCTCCTAGCGTCCTGAGAAACATGTAAAGAAACAAGTGTCAACATTAAAGAAGAGTGAGTTCACAGGTTTTTATAAGTTCACAAGTTCGGTTAAAAGTTTGTTTCCCCCGTTATCCCTAACCCGGGATAACGATATAGTTCCATTATCCCTAACCCGGAATAATAATATTGGTTCCATTATTCCTAACCCGGAATAATAATGTTGGTTCTATTATTCCTAACCCGGAATAATAATGATCTTGGTTCGTAATTAAGTTCAATGTTAACATGTAGGTAGCGAGCCTAAAGTTACGTCACATAAGTGTTCGCGATCGAAGCTGACTGTTGTGCCTCGTGTTGCCAGGCCTATCACGGACCATGGCGAAAGTTAGGCCAAATTAATCACCCGTTGACCATACCAGGTCGGCTAGCGCGACTAGCTCGGGTGGGGCTTGTCGGGCCCAGTAGTACTACTTATAATTTCCCCACTATCTAACCCAATACTAACAATCCGAGAGTTTGTCGAGGACTTCCGTGATATGGCTGCTTAGTGACCATAACGTACATTAAAATTAACTTAGTTACCGAGTAGTTTAACGACGTTAATTTCGCATAGCGTAAAAAGATAGAGTTATAGAATGTATAATTGTTTCTCCCCCTGTTGTTTAAAACCGGATAAAATAGGGGCCTTGAACTCACCTTTAATTGCTCAGTTAGTGTAACACAGAAGTAGCAAATGATGGGACCGCTAATTGCGTCCTAACATGTCAATCGATTTAAAGTTAGTGTATGAACACACTGATACAAACCCTACGCATAACTAAAACACGATGCGGCACACATAATAACAATTTTGAAAACACAATCATGCATGCAAAGTATCATCATACTAAAATAGTGATCAAACCAACTTGTCATAAACACAAATCAACTCATACAACACTTTGGTACACACATACGCAAGTTATCATGTTTCAGATTGTACGCTCATAACTAGGCTGTTTTCGAGGATTTCTATAAAATAGTTCCAACGTTCTAGAAAAATTCCAATTTCTTTACAGGAGATGTCAACTAAACTGAATTTTATGTAAACTTTTCAAGTCCTACAACTTTACCAATTATTTATAAACATTTATATACTAGGCTGCAGTCAGATTCATTGCTTTCTGGCTGCAGTCTACGGGAAAAATTATTTAAAAATCATCGTTCATCCAATTAACAAAATTCTAGTGGCAGTTTTCTGGAAATTCCCGTGTCCAGTTACTGTACAAATTTCGTGACCCAACTCTCTACAGATTATGAGATCCGGCTTGATAAACAACTAGCAAATTTTCAGAATTTATGCAGCTTCAGCTGCTGCACTTAAATGACCACTTAAAAGTAGCAAACGACCTCAGAAAAATATGAATCTAGTGCCATTAGAAGCGTTTTTCAAAAATATACGTTTTAGGCTTCAGAAAATCCACTTTTCGATAAATAATGACCAGGTTACAGCCAATTGAAGTTGGCTGTAAATAACATTCAGCAACCTGTTTTCGACTTTCATCGCAATAGAACACGCTTAAACGATCAAGACTCTAATTAACAATGATCAAGAACAGGTTTATTTGTCACATATCATCATGTACATCAATACCCATGCAAACCCTAATCATAAGATATGATTTTTATCAAAAAACGCAGCCTATGAGTTTTGTATTCATCCAAACATCACAATCGCAAAAACTCGCACAATCAACCGAACTAAACATAAATCATAACACTTTTCATAACAATGATTCAACCAATACATACAATCATGATCAAGATTTCACAAACCCTAATGTGATTTGCAAAACAATTAAAATCCTAACCTTGATACGATGAAGATTAGCGAACCGGGAAAGAGTGTGGAATCAATCCGGGTTGAAGGCTTGTGCGATCCAGAGAGGGGGGGGGGGGCTGCCGTCGGCTTCTTAGAGGCTAGGGTTTATGTTTGTTTTTTTTATCATATAACCCATGCATGCCCTTATTTATATAAAACAAGGAAAAGAAGGAGAAAGGGGGTGGGGGTGGGCTTGCGACCGCAAGGGGGGGGGGTTTGGGTGAGTAACTTGGGCCTCTAGTTTAGGCTAGTTCCTTGGGCCGCAAGGAGGTGAGGTTGATCCGTTTCATGGTTCGGTTAGGTTATTTATTATATATATATATATATATATATATATATATATATATATTAAAACTAACAATCGCGAAATCAAAACGTGATATAATAATTCACAAAATTCACAAACGTCTAATAACACATAGCACGTAATTTGCCCAATGCATTCAAAGTTAGCGTAGTTATTGCGAGCGTGTAATTAAATTCTCCGAATCAATTTAGCGTAGGAATGAATAACCGTGAAGTAGCGCGTTTAAGATACCTAAAAAGCCGGGATGTCACATTATCCCCATGTTGAAAGAATTTTCATCCCGAAAATTGAGTAAGCGCGGTTTAGAATGCAACGCACAAAGATTCAGTTTGTTAGCAATGGTACAAGAAATTTCCAGGCTGTCACATCATCCCCATGTTGAAAGAATTTTCGTCCCGAAAATTTAGTTGGTGGTAACGTTAGATTGCTGCTCAGCTGCAAAAAGGTGTGGGTATTTGCTTTTCATTTGGTCCTCTCTTTCCCACGTGAACTCCGGTCCACGCTTAGAATCCCAACGAACCTTGACGATCGGTATCTTGCCGTGCCTTTGAGTCTTGATCTCACGATCCATGATCTCGATAGGTTGTTCCACAAAGTGCAGTTGTTCATCCACTTGAATCTCATCCAATGGAATGACTAGGGTCTCATCTGATAGACACTTCTTCAGATTTGACACGTGAAAAACGTTGTGAACTCCACTGAGTTCGGCAGGAAGGTCTAATTGATAAGCTACGGGCCCGATACGTTTCAAGATCACAAATGGGCCTACGTACCGTGGGTTTAGTTTGCCTTGTTTCCCAAAATGGATTACACCCTTCCAGGGTGACACCTTTAGTAGGACGCGGTCGCCTACTTGAAATTCGAGCGGTTTGCGTCGTTGATCAGCATAGCTTTTCTGTCGATCTCGTGCCGCTGCCATGCGGTTTCTGATTTGCACAATCTTTTCAGTAGCCTCAAGTATCAACTCAGGACCTGTGAGTTGACTGTCACCGACTTCTGCCCAACAGATCGGTGATCTACATTTGCGACCGTATAATGCTTCAAACGGTGCCGCTTGAATACTCGTATGGTAACTGTTGTTATACGAGAATTCCACTAAAGGCAGATGGATTTCCCAACTGTTCCCAAAGTCTACCACACATGCCCTAAGCATGTCTTCCAAGGTCTGAATAGTCCTTTCACTTTGACCATCCGTCTGAGGGTGGTAAGCTGTGCTCATATCTAAGCGTGTACCCAACGCTTTCTGAAGTGACTGCCAAAAGTTGGACGTGAAACGAGCATCTCTGTCTGAGATGATGGATGTTGGCACTCCGTGCCGAGAAACTACTTCCTTAATGTAGATGCGAGTCAACTTATCCATCTTATCTGTTTCTTTGATCGCTAGGAAGTGTGCGGACTTAGTTAAACGGTCCACGATTACCCAGATGGTATCGCAACCACCCGGAGTTCGCAGGAGTTTGGTGATAAAGTCCATCGAGATCTGATCCCATTTCCACACTGGCTTCTGGTATTCCACCTTAACTTTTGCACAAGTCAAACACTTGCTAACGTAGGTGGCTATATCCGCTTTCATGTTGGGCCACCAGTACGCGGCTTTAAGGTCTTGATACATCTTGTCCGAACCGGGATGGACAGAGTATCGGGATTTGTGAGCTTCGTCCATAACTAGCTTTCTGAGGTCTCCGTAGAGAGGTACCCATATACGATTCATGAAATACCGGGAACCACTGGGTTTTACTTCCCAATCGCGTTCCATCTTTCCCACAGATTCGGCCTTAATGTTTTCTTCCTTAACTGCTTCTAGCTGCGCATCGCGTATCTGTTCGGGTAACCCCAAATGAATGGTGAATTGTAATGCTCGTACCCGACGAGGTTTCATGTGCTCCTTCTTACTGAGGGCATCAGCTACCACGTTAGCCTTACCCGGGTGATACCGAATGGCACATTCATAATCGTTCAAGAGTTCGACCTAGCGACGCTGTCGCATGTTCAACTCCTTCTGGTCAAAGATATGCTGGAGGCTCTTGTGATCCGTGTAGATTGTGCACTTTGTTCCATATAGGTAGTGTCTCCAAATCTTAAGCGCAAACACCACTGCTCCAAATTCCAGGTCATGTGTTGTGTAGTTTTTCTCGTGAACCTTCAATTGTCGAGACGCATACGCGATGACCTTATCACGTTGCATGAGTACGCATCCCAATCCCTGAATGGAAGCGTCACAATATACCACAAAATCATCAGTCCCTTCCGGCAAGGACAGAATGGGTGCACTGCGAAGTTTCTGCTTCAGCAATTGAAATGCTGCTTCCTGCTTATCACCCCAAGCATACTTAGTGACTTTCTAGGTGAGAGTGGTAAGCGGTTGCGTGATCTTTGAAAATCCCTCAATGAAACGTCTGTAGTAACAAGCCAAACCTAAAAATTGGCGGATCTCTGTCGGTGTCCTGGGTGCTTCCCAGTTCTTGATAACATCGATCTTGGCGGGATCAACGTGGATACCCTTTTCATTCACGATATGCCCACTGAACTTCCCGAATCCAGAAATCACACTTTTAAAGCTTGGCATATAGTTTCTCCTGTTGAAGTAATTCCAGCAATAATCATAGATGCTCAGCATGTTCTTCTTCACCCTTAGAGTAGATGAGTATATCATCGATGAACATGATGACAAACTTGTCGAGATACGGCTTACACACGCAGTTCATGAGGTCCATGAACACCGCGGGTGCGTTGGTGAGACCGAAGGGCATGACCAAGAACTCATAATGGCCATACCGAGTACGAAATGTCGTCTTAGAGATATCTTCCTCCCTGACGCGTAGCTGGTGATAACCGGACCGTAGATCAATATTGGAGTAGTAGCTTGACCCTTGAAGTTGGTCGAAGAGATCGTCGATGCGAGGTAATGGGTATCGGTTCTTGACGGTAACCTTATTGAGTTCGCTGTAGTCGATGCACCTGCGGAAGGTCCCGTCCTTCTTCTTGACAAAAAGGACCGGAGCTCCCCATGGCGAAGTACTGGGTCGGATAAATCCTTTTTCTAGCAATTCCTGAAGTTGGGTAGACAGCTCTTGCAGCTCTGCTGGAGCCAAGCGGTACGGGGCCTTGGCGATAGGAGTTGCATGGTTTGCCAATTCGATTTCAAACTCCACTTGTCGATGTGGTGGAAGACCAGGTAACTCCTCTGGAAATACACCGGAAAAATCACGTACGACGGGGATATCTTCTATACGCTTCTCGTCCTTAGGCTGCTCGGTGACTAGTGCGAGCAAAGCGAAGGAGTTCTTCCTCCGAAGATACTTCTGAGCTTGATGTTTGTGACGACGCTTGCCTTCTCACCTTGCACCATCAAGACTTCATTGTTAAAGAGCGGAATACAGATACAGAGAACTTCAGCTCGGACGTCGGGTAGCCAGTCCATTCCGGCTACTACGTCAAAACTACCCAGGGTAGTTGTCATCAGATCAATGGTAAAGGTGTGGCCCGCGAGTTTAAGTTGACAGCCGGTTACTAAATGGGTCACATCTACAGATTTACCATCGGCTAGTCTATGACGTAAGGGGTCTCTAGGGGTTTAGGCGTGAGATTTAGGTTCTTCCTAAAAGACTCAGATATAAAACTCCTATCCGCACCCGTATTAAAAAGTACAGTAGCAAAATGATCGTTAAGGGGAAACTTACCGGTGACCACGTTCGAGTCGTTTCTGGCCTGTCCGCAGCCTAGCGTGAATGCACGACCTTTGGCACCTCCTGTGCCACCATTTCCATTGTTGTTGTTGTTGTTGTGGTTGTTGTTGTTGTGGTTGTTGTTGTTGTAGTTGTTGTTGTTGTTGTTGTTGTTCCCACCATTGTTGTTGTTGTTGCGAAGTTGCGGGCAGTCTCGCTTGAAATGGGTAGTGCTACCGCACTGATAGCACCCCCGGTTAATACCTTGCTGTTGAATCTGGTGCTGATTTGTCGAGACACGATTTCCCCGCGACAATCCTTTGCCGCATGTCCCATTTTGCCACATCGTTGGCAGCGATTTCCGGCACAAGGGCCGTGATGATGGAGGTTACAACGATTACATTGCGGCTTTCGACCCACATAGCCGCTTGTGTTCTGGGTGTTGTTGGCGGACTGATTATTGTGACCCTGATTGTTGTTGAAATTGTTGAATCGTTTCTGGTTTCCTTGTTGTGGCTGGGCTGACGAAGACTGTCGAGCAGGCGAGTCTTCAAATTTTCTTTTATTATCAGGGACAACTTCAGTTGCACCCCGAGATGGCAACTTCCTTTGTTCCACTGCCTTATCGGTGAGTTTGTGCACCAACCTGATCGCTTGATGTTCCGTCGCAGGGTTACTAGACATTACCATGCCCTGGATCTCAGGGACCAGACCCCCAAGATAAAACTCAAGTCGTTTTTCAATGGTGTTAGCCAGATCGGGACATAGGAACACCAGATCGGGACATAGGAACACCAGATCGTGATGTTTCGCCGTGTACGCTTCAATTTCAGATCCTACCATCTTATGGTTCCATAGCGCCTGCTCCAACTGCTGAACTCTGTCCCGCGGATAGTACTCCTCTTTGATTAGGGCCTTAAACTCGGCCCAGGCCATTGCGTTTGCAGCAATAAGTCCACGCGTTTGGACTTGTGCGTTCCACCAGGTTAATGCCCCATCTTCCAGCGTTGAGGCAGCATACTTGACCTTATTGACCTCAAGGCAATTGCACATCTCGAACACCGATTCAGACTTTTCAATCCAACGGACCAGTCCTATGGGTCCGTCTGCACCCGTGAATTTGCTCGGTTTCGCATCGAGGAACATCTTGTAGGGGTTAAGACCCCCTCCTGAAGACAGAGGATAGGTAGTCAGCGAGAAAGTCTATAAGCCCAACTATTAGATTTTCCCAGGAAAATTTACTAATGGTTACCTGCTGGTGGGTTTTGAACACCTGCCAGAGCAGCATTCACGTGTTCTTGGATCATTGCGGATAATTCTTCAGGTGTCATGTTGAGGTTTCCACGACGTCTAGTTGCCATTTCAGATCTTTGCAAGACAACACAAACACACACTGATAAGTATATAGATCCAATATAGTTATCATACTCCAAACTTCAATCATCACACAAGTTATGTCAACCCAACAAATTAAACAATCAACAGGAACATTCGATTAAATAAATTGCAATGTCTCACAAAATACCAACCAAACATCTCAGTTTAGTTATAAAATTTCAAGTTCAAACATAAGTGGAAACAAACAAACTAAAGAAAACAAAGCGGGAGTTGGCGAGACGAGTCAGTCTTCTACGTCTCCATCTCCCAAGTCGTTATCGTTGCCGTCATCCTCAGCGGCGTCTTCAGCTTCAACCGCCGGTTCCTGTTCCGGCTCCTCTTCCTCTGGATCCTCCTTCGGGTCCTCCTCTGGGTCCTCCTCTTCTTCCTCTACTAGCGCTGGAGGGACCGGTGCTGGGGCAGGTACTGGGACAGGTGCTTGATTCTGCTCCAGTTCTTGAATCCTCCAACTGGACTCAAGAACCCTGTCTTCGAGCCAGTCAGCCCTCAGCTGCTCAGCACGAAGATCCTTAGCTAAAATGTTGCGAGCTTTCTTATTCTCATATTGCTCTTCCTCGAGCTCTCCAGTTTTACCAGTTAGTTGACGTATCATCCATCCTTGTGCTTCGATGGTCTCCTGCATTCTCTCTAGTTGTTTCCTTATCATATCCCTAAGTAGGTCGTCCCCTACCTCTAACGAATTGACCGGTTCGACCGGCATAGCAGTGGTCGGACAGGAGGACGACTCCTCTCCTAGAGTGAGTCTTTTCCTAGCAGCTGAGCGTGTCTCCACGCCATGAGGTGGTGAGGGTTCGACCATAGGTGCCTTCCCCGGCGCCCTTGGTTGTAGAGGTTTGTCGGATGATGATGATGACATTGCCTGTTGGGTTGTGTAGTTAGTTACGAGTTGTGTTCATCACAATGTACATTTATATCTTACATAAAACAGTTGTAGTATAACACATAACAAGATATCACAGTTCGGTGCCAACTAAGTCTAGTGTCGTGTAATCAGCTATAGTTTAGGTCTACTTTTAATGCAAACCTCGTTCTCTATAGCTAGAGGCTCTGATACCAATCTGTCACACCCTCAATTTCCACTTGCGGAGTTTTACCGCAAGGCGTGTGAACAAACCAGAATCTGAGACACTAGTAATATCGAACGACTCTATATGATTTATTTAAACGTTTTCCAAAAACATTTGTTTACCCATTCATAATTATTTTCAATTTGTCTTAGTTTGGTTTCAAAGTTTAGCGGAAGCATTAGTTTCTAAGTTGTGCGGAAGCATTAAAGTAGAGTAAGGTAAAGTAACGGGCGCCAACACAAACGCCAAAAACCAAAAATCCTAAACAATATTCGTAAATGAGACTCGATAAAAATATGTCTTGGTCAGTGCAAGTGAGTGCACCTAGCTCTCCTAGCGTCCTGAGAAACATGTAAAGAAACAAGTGTCAACATTAAAGAAGAGTGAGTTCACAGGTTTTTATAAGTTCACAAGTTCGGTTAAAAGTTTGTTTCCCCCGTTATCCCTAACCCGGGATAACGATATAGTTCCATTAACCCTAACCCGGAATAATAACCGGAATAATAATGATATTGGTTCGTAATTAAGTTCAATGTTAACATCTAGGTAGCGAGCCTAAAGTTACGTCACATAAGTGTTCGCGATCGAAGCTGACTGTTGTGCCTCCGTGTTGCCAGGCCTATCACTGACCATGGCGAAAGTTAGGCCAAATTAATCACCCATTGACCATACCCAGTCGGCTAGCGCGACTAGCTCGGGTGGGGCTTGTAGGGCCCAGTAGTACTACTTATAATTTCCCCGCTATCTAACCCAATACTAACGATCCGAGAGTTTGTCGAGGACTTCCGTGATATAGCTGCTTAGTGACCATAACGTACATTAACATTAACTTAGTTACCGAGTAGTTTAACGACGTTAATTTCGCATAGCGTAAAAAGATAGAGTAATCGAATGTATACATGTTTCTCCCCCTGTTGTTTAAAACCGGATAAAATAGGGGCCGTGAACTCACCTTTAATTTCTCGGTTAGTGTAACACAGAAGTAGCAAATGATGGGACCGCTAATTGCGTCCTAACATGTCAATCGATTTAAAGTTAGTGTGTGAACACACTGATACAAACCCTATGCATAACTAACACACGATGCGGCACACATAATAACAATTTCGAAAACACAATCATGCATGCAAAGTATCATCATACTAAAATAGTGATCAAACCAACTTGTCATAAACACAAATCAACTCATACAACACTTTGGTACACACATACGCAAGTTATCATGTTTCAGCTTGTACGCTCATAACTAGGCTGTTTTCGAGGATTTCTATAAAATAGTTCCAACGTTCTAAAAATTCCAATTTCTTTACAGGAGATGTCAACTAAAATTTAGAATTTTATGTAAACTTTTCAAGTCCTAAAACTTTACCAATTATTTATAAACATTTATATACTAGGTTGCAGTCAGATTCGTCGCTTTCTGACTGCAGTCTACGGGAAAAATTATTTAAAAATCATCGTTTATCCAATTAACAAAATTTCAGTGGGAGTTTTCAAAAAATTCCCGTCTCCAGTTACTGTACAAATTTCGTGACCCAACCCTCTACAGATTATGCGATCCGACTCGATAAACAACTAGCAAATTTTCAGAAGTTACGCAACTTCAGCTGCTGCACTTAAATGACCACTTAAAAATAGAAAACGACATTAGAAAAATATGAATCCATCGCCATTAGAAGCATTTTTCAAAAATATACGTTTTAGGCTTCAGAAAATTTACTTTTTGATAAATAATGACCAGGTTACAGCCAATTGAAGTTGGCTGTAAATACCATTCAGCAACCTGTTTTCGACTTTCATCGCAATAGAACACGCTTAAGCGATCAAGACTCTAATTAACAATGATCAAGAACAGGTTTATTTGTCACATATCATCATGTACATCAATACCCATGCAAATCCTAATCATATGATATGATTTTTATCACAAAAACGCAGCCTATGATTTTTGTATTCATCCAAACATCACAATCGCAAAAACTCGCACAATCAACCGAACTAAACATAAATCATAACACTTTTCATAACAATGATTCAAACAATACATACAATCATGATCAAGATTTCACAAATGTCACACCCTCAATTTCCACTTGCGGAGTTTTACCGCGAGGCGTGTGAACAAACCAGAATCTGAGACACTAGTAACGTCGAACGACTCTATATGATTTGTCTTAGTTTTCCAAAACCATTTGTTTAACCATTCATAGTTAATTTTAGATTGTCTTAGTTTGGTTTCAATGTTTAGCGGAAGCATTAGTTTCTAAAGTTGAGCGAAAGCATTTAAAGTAAAGTAAAGGAACGGGCGCCAACACAAACGCCAAAACTAAAGAAAAACTCAAACAATGTTCGTAAATGAGACTCGATAAAAAGATGTCTTGATCAATGCAAGTGAGTGCACCTAGAGCTCCTAGCGTCCTGAGAAACATGTAAAGAAACAAGTGTCAACATTAAAGAAGAGTGAGTTCACAGGTTTTCATAAGTTCATTTGTTCGGTTATAAGTTTGTTTCCCCCGTTATCCCTAACCCGGGATAACGATTTAGTTCCATTATTCCCAACCCGGAATAATACTGATGGTTCCATTATTCCTTACCCGGAATAATATTGATGTTCCATTATCCCTAACCCGGAATAATAACGTTGTTGGTTCCATTATCCCTAACCCGGAATAATATTGTTCATTCGTAATTAAGTTCAATGTTAACATGTAGGTAGCTAGCCTAAAGTTATGTCACGTAAGTGTTCGCGATCGAAGCTGACTGTTGTGCCTCCGTGTTGCCAGGCCTATCACTGACCATGGCGAAGTTAGGCCAAATTATTCACCCGTTGACCATACCAGGTCGGCTAGCGCGACTAGCTCGGGTGGGGCTTGTCGGGCCCAGTAGTACTACTTATAATTTCCCCGCTATCTAACCCAATACTAACGATCCGAGAGATTGTCAAGGACTTGTGTGATATAGCTGCTTAGTGACCATAACGTACATTAACATTAACTTAGTTACCGAATAGTTTAATGACGTTAATTTCGTATAACGTAAAGAGATTGAGTTGTAGAGTGTATACATGTTTCTCCTCCTGTTGTTTAAAACCGGATAAAATTAGGGGCCGTGAACTCACCTTTAGTTGCTCGGTTAGTGTAACACAGATGTAGCAAATGATGGGACCGTTAATTGCGTCCTAACAAGTCAATTGATTTAAAGTTAGTGTGTGAACACACCAATACAAACCCTACACATAACTAACACACAATGCGGTACATACAACAACAAATCCTAACACTCAATCATGCATGCAAGTATCATCATACCAACATAGTGATCAAACCAACCTATCATGAACACAAATCAATCCATACAACACTTTGGTACACACATTCGCAAGTTATCAAGTTTCAGCTTATATACTCATAATTAGGCTGTTTTCGAGGATTTTTATAAAATAGTTCTAACGTTCCAAAAATTCCAATTATTTTACAGAAGGTGTCAACTATACGGTAGAATTTTATATAAATTTTTCAAGTCCTAACACTTCACTAATTATTCATAAATATTAATATACTAGGCTGCAGTCAGATTCGTCGCTTTCTGACTGCAGTCCACGGGAGAATTTATTTAAAAATCACCGTTCGTCCAATTAACAAAATTCTAGAGGGAGTTTCCCGGAAATTTCCATATCTAGTTGCTGTACAATTTTCGTGATTCGACTCTCTACAGATTATTAGATCCGATTCAATAAACAACTAACAAATTTTCAGCATTTTCACAGCTTCAGTTACTGTACTTAATTTGACACTTAAAAATACCAAACGACTTCAGAAAAATATAAATCCAGCGCCATTAGAAGCGTTTTTCAAAAATCTACGTTTCAGACTTCAGAAAATCCGTTTTTCGATAAATAATAATCAAGTTACAGCCAGTTGAAGTTGGCTGTAAAAACCATTCAGCATCTTGTTTTCAGCATTTTATCGCAATATAACACGCTTAAACAATCGATATGTTAAATATAAACGATCAAGAACAGATTTTTCCAATCATATATCATCATATACATCATACCCATGCAAACCCTAATCATAACATATAGTTTTTATCACAAAACGCAGCCTAATGATTCTTTATTCCACTAATCATCATAATCGCAAACTAGCACAATTTATCGAACTAAACATTGATTCTACACTACATTCAAGCATGATCAAGAGTTTATAAATCCTAGTATGATTTTGCAAACAATGATAAACTCTAACCTTTAACAATGAAGATCAATGATCCGAGAATTAGATGGGAATGGATTCGGTTTGAAGGTGATCGCGACCGAGAGCAAGGAGTGAGGAAGACTGACACGACCGAGAGCAAGTGGAAGAGATGGGCTGCCGTCGGCTTCCTTGGATACTAGGGTTTTTTTTTTTTTTTTTGTAAAGCACAACTCATGTATACATGCATATATATAGTGCAAGGGGAAAGAAAAGGATCAAAGGGTTTGGGGTTTGTGCTTGCGGCCGTAAAGGGGTTCGGGTGGGGTGGTTTGGGTCTTTAACTTGAGCCTCAAGTTTCGTTCAACTCCTTGAGTCGCAAGGAAATGAGGTCGACTCGTTTCGCGGCTTGGTTCGATTCGTCTATATATTTACTATATATATATTTTATAACTAAAATCACGAAATCGAAACACAACATAATAACTCATCGAACTTATAAACATTTAATACACATAGCACGTAATTCATTTGACAAGTTCACGAAGTTATCGTAATTATTTCGAGTGTGCAATTTAAGTCTCCGAATCAATTTAGCATAGGAACGAATAACCGTGAAGTAGTGCGTTTAAGATGTCTGAAAAACCGGGATGTCACAACAAACCCTAATGTGATTTGCAAAACAATTAAAATCCTAACCTTGATACGATGAAGATTAGCGAACCGGGAACGAGATTGGAATCAATCCGGGTTGAAGGCTTGTGCGATCGAGAGAGGGGGGGGGGGGGGCTGCCGTCGGCTTCTTAGAGGCTAGGGTTTGTGTTTGTTTTTTTTATCATATAACCCATGCATGCCCTTATTTATATAAAACAAGGAAAAGAAGGAGAAAGGGGTGGGGGTGGGCTTGCGACCGCAAAGGGGGGGGGGGTTGGGTGAGTAACTTAGGCCTCAAGTTTAGGCTAGTTCCTTGGGCCGCAAGGAGGTGAGGTTGATCCATTTCGTGGTTCGGTTTGGTTCGGTTCGGTTATTTATTATATATATATATATATATATATATATATATATTTAAAACTAATAATCGCGAAATCAAAACGTGATATAATAATTCACAAAATTCACAAACGTCTAATAACACATAGCACGTAACTTTCCCAATGCATTCAAAAGTTAGCGTAGTTATTGCGAGCGTGTAATTAAATTCTCCGAATCAATTTAGCGTAGGAATGAATAACCGTGAAGTAGCGCGTTTAAGATTACTGAAAAGCCGGGATGTCACACAGACAACATACATAGTAAAAATGTAATGAAAATCAATGTGCTCATATGCTAAGTCAACATATGCCGCAAAAAGTGTCATTGAAAATCATGCATGAAATTTTTGATAATCATGCTTAATGTTTTTGAAATCATATATATAATGTTTTTGAAATTATGCACTAGATATATTAGGTAAATACACCTTGATAAATTGATTTGAAACCACATGAAAAATCCTTGAATTAATGTTTATAGATTTTTGAAAATATGTATTTTGAAATCATGCACTTTGTATATTAAGTAAATATGCTATGTTAAATAGCTTTTAGAATCTTATGAAATATATTTGAAATCATGAAATTTTGAAATCAGTATAACGTTTTTGAAATTATGTACCATGCAAAGTGTTATGAAAAATAAGAGGGTTGTGGTATAAACATATTGCATAAGACCATTTAAGGACTCATGGAAGTATCCTTAGGTATCCAATCAAGGATTTAAAGTGATATTTTGAATATTTGTTGAGAGTTGTAACTTGTACCTTGTACATTGTTTCTTAAAAGAAATGAGTACTTAGGATTTCTGTGGAGATCGCGGGCGATCTCAAAATGAAAGAAACTACAAGAGTTGTTTGATTCGCAAGGAACCATGTTATTGGTATTGGTATTGTAGGAGTATAAGAAACATATATAATTGCATTTGTAAATAAACTAGAAACAACCATATTTATTTATATACAATCAAAGTGTTTTCGAAGTTCTTGGAAATAAACAGAAAAGACAAAAGTTCAAGTGTTTATTTAGACATCAGCACAAGCCTAATGTTGCCAGTGTTACTCTTGTGCCCATACGTTGAGTCGTCATTTGTCAGCTAGTTTAGTTGAAGTGGTTAAAATAACCACAGTTGAAGCAGTTTCCATGTGGATAGTTAGGGCTACCTGTCATCGCATGAGGTGTTGCGATGGGTTGGGTAGGAACCGCCATAGCTTGGTTTGGTGAAGTGGTTAAGCGATAGACATAAGCTATATGACCAAAATGTCAACAGTTTGAACATTTTCGGCAACAGACACTAGTGTAGTGGTGATGGTTACATTGATTGCACAGAGGCGCTTTTCCTCTATATGGCTTCTTAGCGGGTGGTGGTGCCACTTGTCTAGGTCCCACTTGGTTAAGCGGAATTGGAGCAATCACTGTACGATTCTTTGAAGCTTTACGCTTCCTTGATTTCTTTGAAGGCTTGGCTTTCATCTTTGTTGGTTCCTCATGAGTAGTCTTATCACCAAAACTGGATAAGGCTACAGCTAACTCAAGAGTTCCACTGAGTATTGTGCCTATCTTCTGGGCGATGGTATTAGCCAGTTCATACTTTTGAGTTTCGTTGTGATGAGAAGGCATTCTAGAAGAGGAAAAGGAAAATATGAGTGAAGCCGAATGAGATTGACATTGGATAGCCAAGTGAATTGTTAAAAGAAATATTGGCGAAACATAAGGATTGTGATAAATTGTTTAGTACTAAGAACAAACAAATGACATAGTGACTATTCAAAGTAAATGGGTTTTATAATGTATCGCGAAGACATGCTTTAGCCTATAAGTGGACACTCACCCCAAGAGTTCCCGGGTAAGAGTGACTGGTCCGATTAAGTGGATTTGTACAAACACTCTAGCCTTAGACAGAAAACTCGGGGTACAGGTACCCACCCTTCCAGATTGAACGTGTTCACATTAATAAAACCTAAACTTTGACGAGATTTTGAAAACTTTGAAGGCACGAAGCCCAAAAATAAATCATCTAATGATAGTTGATTTCTTGTGAAGTTTTGGAAAAATTTTGACTTTCAACAGATGTGATATGCTTTGTTTTTGGTAATCACCTAAGGATAGGTGATGGTAATGTTTTAAGAATCTAAACACAAGTAAACTTGCGTTGGGGTCCTAGGAAGGTTATAGTCTAGGTCAAAGCATTACTAATAACCTAATTCCCTATAACCAGTGCTCTGATACCAACCTGTAAAACCCCAAACCGCGTAAGAACAACACGTGGCGGAAACACTTGGGGAGTCACGTAAACAGATTGTCTCAACAACACATGGTATTTGAAGTTTCATTTTATTTGAATATTGAACATAGATTACATTGGCTTTTAATATTAACACCACTTAAACAAACATAGTTATTGTCTTTCTTATTTTAAGGCACTACAGTCCAAGTCCGATCCTACATGAGCACGTGTCAGTATCATCTAGCATCGTTCCCTGAAACATATGTGAAAACGAGTCAGCAAAAATATGCCGGCGAGTACAAAGGTTTTGTGAACATGTCAAGTCTATGGCTTTGTATATATTGCAATATAAATAACCCGACTACTAGAGTCGTAAGTGAAACCTTGTTTTGAAAGCATTTGATATTGCAATAGTTATTCAACCCAAACAAATTTTTAAAAGTTATAAAATCTAGTAGCCACGAACCTTGACTCGAAAACATTTGTTTTGTAAATCCAACTTGTAAATCATCTTGAAATAACTTGTATGGTTTATATCTTTAATCGAAAATCATTGTGTGACATTTTTTGAAATCATTTGTTCGTCGTTCATCGTTCCTCGTAATAAACCATTTGATCATCGTTCATTGTTCATTGTTCATCGTTCTTTGTTTCTTGTTATAAACCAATCGTTCCTTGTTATAGTTGTGAAAACTTTTCGTCATTCTTTAATGAGTACATTCAAACCTTTGTTGAGTCCCTTTAATAGATCCTAAAAGATCTCTTTGACAAGACTAGCAAATCAACGAATGATTTGTTAGTCATAAACAATTTCTGTTGTTCCCCAAACTACCCACCAAATCCAGTGAATAGCCTAGTAACGGGATTGTCAATCCTATGGTACCATAACTTACTACTGGGAGGCATAACAATGTTAATGAATGTCATTCGTATCTTGGATAATGCACCAACAAGTTGTATCACATTATTGAAACCATATTGTTATATAAACCATAGTATTTGTACTTTGAAAACTTGAAAACAATTAGCACATATGAATCACCCCAAAACATTTGTAAACATAAAAGAGGAGAGCGATGTACTCGCCTGGGATTTGCGGATAAGCCTTGTACAAGTGTAAGATAAAGTCCAAAGATCAAGGAATCATGTGTGTGTCCTAAAAATGGATAATAATGTAAATATCGAAACTTGAATTCGGAGGATTTGGATAGAATGATACTTTATAAACCAAATGAGTATTGGAACTCATATGACATGGTTTAATAAGTTAACATTCTGAGTTGGAAAGATTTTTATGTGCTTTCGACCCGTTAAGGTAGTTTAAGCCACTTTAACGCGTCATTTGCGTAACTACGCATTCGGATGGTTAGATATGTGTTATGATAAGTCCTTAATGCTTAAATGTGTTTGAAAATATTAATTGACCAGAATACACATCAAATTTTATGTTACATATGCTTAAAGTTGATTTATTAGCAAAGAGGGCATTTTGGTCACTTTTAAGGAATATGACAATCAATTATCATAACACTATCCAAAGGACATGACCATAAGGTATAACCTCAGAGGGTTATTTCCTATATATTTATGGTCACAAATATGCATTTGGTTGGGTCTAGAGATCCATCAAACGGGTCAGATTTGAAAGTCAAAGCGGTGGTCAAACCGTTCAACTTACGACTCTAAACAAGCACAATAACTAAGAGTGACAATTTAAACATGTCTAATTAAGTTTATAAAAGTATTTTGGCATCAAAACAACCTGTTTTGATACCCGAAAATAGATCCGTTGCAAAATACGCAAAAATCGCATTTTGACCGAGACTTTGATTTGTCAAAATAATTAGGAAAGATGGAAATCAGTAGGTATGATCAATAGGGATCATAACCATCTTGATTATCATCATATTGCAAGGTTCAATTGGATTTTAAGTTGATCATTTCATGATCAATTCTGGAAGTTAAACTTTGTTACTTTTAATCCAATTAAACTACAAGAATTGAACAAAGCATGATAGAGAACACTTACAACACCAAAGGCATGTCAAGAAAACTCAGAGATTGATCATCAAGGTGTTGCCACTTCAGTTGATAGCAGAAATGAGTGATCAAAAGTTTCAAAATGGTAGAACACATGGGCACTTTTAACACCCGTTAACCTCATTTCAAAGCTTTATAAGGACAATAAAGTACAGGGAACTTGAAATATGTCCAAAAATGTTCCAGAGGTCGGTTCGTTTGGTCGTACGGTTGCGGTTTTCGGTTAATTACAACGAAAAGCGTAACGAACGCGTGTATGACCGTAAATGCGTAACGAATGACATTTTTGCATCCTAATCACTAAAATATGATATTTTTCATAATTACAAAATTTTTTAGAAGTCCGAATATGTTCCGGATGGTGTTATACGTAAAAAGGCATTGTTTCGCAGAATTTGCAAAATAACCCCTGAAATTACAAAAGTGTGTTTTTGCCATACCAAAGCCCTCAAAACTTATTTCTAAGCTATGTAAGGGTATTTATGGTATGTTAAGCTTGTGTCACTAATCCGCAATATACTTTGCGTTAAATTGGTTTCGTTCGCGTAACAGTTTGCGTATAACTTCCATAGAAGCTTTGAGGAGTCGAAATTGTACATGGACTAAAATGTATGAATGGCACATGTAATTATAAAATTCTTGGGAATGAAACACAAGATTTCATTAGACTCGGAATTGTTCGATATTGTTTGATGCTTAAAAAGGCTCAGATGTCACATGTCGATAGGCTTTACACATTCAGTAAATTATTTCTAGGATATAAACTAAATTTTACAACTGCTTAAACTTGTGGATTAACATCTCTCAGATATATGGACTTAGTACTCCGAAATTTCATTTGATAGAATGCCTGATTCTGAGATACGAGGTCTTTATAGATGATTGATATATGGGGTATTATACAAGTTTTTCTGATTTTGCGGAAGCAATAGCCTAGAACTTCTATAATACTTTTTCTAAAATTCTCCTAAACTGCATGCAAAATTGAAATGTATCGAAAGATCTAATCATTTGCAGTGCCAAAAATATTCCTTAAGTGGAACACACCTTAAAGACGAGTCTTCATCTCTTTGTCTGTACGGTAGTACTAACCTGAGCTCTCAAGGTCTCGCGCAACCCAGATACAGATATCAGTTACGCTATATTCACCTGTAAGATGAAATCTAGGGAATCTTGATACGGGAGTATATTCTGAGATGGGAACCATAGTTAAGTCAAGTTTCATAATTCATACCTACCATATCTTGGAACAACTGAGAAATGTATCCAAAGTTTAAATGGATAAACATATCGATAAACTAAGTAAACGAGTTTAAAAATTAAAAGTCATCTAAAGGTCAACGGTACTGGATATATGTCTCAAAACAACTGATATGATCCTTAGACACGAATTCACAAAAATATGACTATAAATGTTAGGATCTGAGTTTGAATTACTTGTAGTTTTTGTTTCAAAAATGGAAAATGATTGAGTTTTAAAAGAGATTTGCAGTAGAAATAGATGAAAACTTTTACTACAAGCAATGGTCGCTTGTTTTCATTATCATCATGCTTTCAAGTTGGTTAACTCGCATGTGATTCAAAAACTCCCCCTCAGCCTTTGCAATTGAATTTTGGTAGTAAGAAAATGCTGAGAAGATGATATGCGAAAATTGATCTTTTGATAGACAAGTTAAACTGTTACACAAGTTACCTATTTATAATAAACTATCTAACCACTGAGCATCTTTGATGACGTCAGGGTTGATAGTGACAGGAAACTATATGTAACTAACTACAAACAATGCTAATACTAACTATCAGTGCTTAGCACTGTTACATTGATTATCTATCTAATGACTAAGCTCTGATCTCTATCCTCTGATCCTTGTAACTTTGGTAACCTTTGCAACTTTGTGAAGTTAGATGATAGGAGAATAGTCTTTATGGAAAGCAGTGTATGTACACCAGAGGTTGTAACCTCTGATAGTTTAACCAAAGCTCGGATAGTGTTATTTGGCTTTGTTTCATCTGTTCCTTTCATAGGGTTCAATCCCAACAATCTCCCCCTGGAGCAGATGATGCCAAAAACACTTTATTCTTGGTCTTTATTCCTCAGGAAGTATTCTCTTATTTGACCTTTGAATTGAAGTTCAAAGTTAAGAGATTCTAAGTCATCAGCATCCTTCTCCAGCTCGAAACATAATAATTCTTGGAAGTCTTCTACTGTAAGCCCGTAAGCAGCTTCCATAGATAGTTTAGTGGCATTATCATCAGACTTGAGCAGTGTCAATTCATGGGTGTCTTTGTCGATCTTCCATTTTAGAATTTTTGGGTCTGAAGGTTTTCTTGAAGGAGCTTTTATTGCTGAGGATTGAGAAGGAGCTATTTCTGATAAATCTTTAGCCAGCTAGGCACTTGAATCATCTGTTGGATAATCAATCATGTTCTGTATACCTTCTTTGATAAATGTATCCTCAAACTCTTTGTCACTCTTTTCAGACATCTCCCCTTGCCTTTTTCTGTGTAACAGGGCAAGTGTGGAATGGGCAGATGTTGTGCTGGACTTTTAGAGAGTTGGGCTTTGAGAATAGCATCTTCTTTTGAATAATCAGGTTTAGGAGGCATGGATGGATCCTTTTTCCTCCTTTCTTCCAACTTTTTGTAAGTGTATATCACCCTGACCTCACCCCATCTCATCACTTGATTCTTTGAACCATAATGGTTTTGAATTAGTTCATTCTTCATTCTATTCAGCTTCAAGTCTCTTTCAGTCACATGTTTCTTGTATATATCCTAGTTGGGAGGAGTTGGATTTTTGAGAGGGTCTTTCAACATTTCTTGCATTCTGTTGATTTCTTCTCTTAGCTCACTATGCTCCAATCCCTGAACTGTGCCCTTGTTGCCTTATACATCTTTTTCTCCATGATATACTCAAATGAGTTCACTTTTGAGCAGCTTATCTTCCCTTTCTGACAACTGGTTGCTCAGCTTATCTTCCGCTGCTCATCTTTACCAGCTGTTTATTTTTTGGCAATATCCTCTGCTTGCTTTTGTTTCAATTTCAGGTAATCATCAACATTTGCAGGTCTTGAATAGACTTCAAGGGATAGGATTGTTCTTTTGTCAGGGTCTTCCTTTGAGTAGAAACTTAGGATCTCTTTCCTGACTGCTGGTAAATCAAGAGGATATAGCTTTGCTGTAGGAGTAACTTCAAGAGTTGAAGATGTTGTAAGCTCTGATGTGAAAGTCATTGGTTGTGATGATAGTGGAAGAGGTGCAGGAATCTTATCATTATTTATCACTTTTGTGATTTTTCTCCTTTTAAACCTTAAAGTGGGTGATGGTGGTAGTGCGATCTTAGGTGGTGTGGATAATGGATGAGTTGATGTGGGAAATGTGATCATGGCAGTGGATAGAGTTGTATCTGTTGCAACCTATGCTGTATCAACAGATGTTGACACATCAGGTGCTGTAACATCTGCTTGTGTGGATGTGGGTTGTGGTTTTGAAGGTGTGATAGGTATTTGAGAAGCAGAGGTTTTGATGGTTGGATTGGTTTCAGGCTTAGTTTTAGGAGGTGTGGTTGTTGGTTGCCTAGCTTTTCTAACAGGTATCTTCTTTGATGAAGTACCAACCTCTTCTTTTTCTTTTTGTTGTTCACTCTTTCTTTCAACCAGTACCTTTCCTTCTTCAAACACATTCTTCTTATGTCATCATCAATTTTTAACTTCTTTGGACCCAAAGGTTTCTCCCCTTTTTGGCTTCATCTGTTGTAACAAAGATAACCATTGGAGGTGCTTGACCAGTGGTTTGAAGTAGATGGGCTTTGATGGCCTTGATGTCTGCAGCAGTGTCTTGATATCTAGCTTCAACCATATTTTGAACATTATTCATATGATGCTTATGTTGTAGTTCCAAATAATGTTGTTGATGTTGAAATAGAGGGTTTAAAGCATCTTTGAGATCAGCAGAGGATATAACAGAGGATTAACTTTTTGTAGCTATCATATGCTTCAGTAAACTTTTGATTTCATCAACAGAATTTTCTATCCTTGTCACTCTCTCCGTCAAATCCTGGTATTTTAGCTCATCACCTAATTTAATAGGATCATCTGAACTCCTACCTGAATTGGTAGTTGTATCTATGGTATCATTAGCAGTGGTTTTAGTACCAACTTCAACCATAGATTCTTGGAACTGGGGACTTCCCACAACAGAGGTAACGGTTGTTGCCTCAACAGTGGTTGCCTTCAACCAAGTCTTAGTAATGAAACCACTGTCTAACCGAGAACTTGGGAGTTCAGCAATTGTAGTGGCTGCTTGAGTTGAACTATCACCAAGGGTTACATGTAACCCAAGGGATGTAGCCTCTTCATGTGCTGATGGGCTAGCAATGAATAAAGAGTCAGACCCAGCCTCTTGATGAATTCTTAGTAATAGGTTGTTGAGAAGTGCTAGTTTGTGTCTGGTCTAATTCAATTGCATTCAGCAATGGTAACATAGTAGGTGGAAGTGTAGTCATTGGTGAAGGTGGATGTGTAGAAAGTGACAATGCCCTGGTAGAGGGGCTGTGGAAGATAGAACCAAGTGGATCTAGAGCTTCATAATTTGGTGTCCCTGTGTCTACAACCTTTTCCTTTTGTGAGGAAGAAGGAGGAGTTTCAAAGCCGGTTGAAGATCTTTGAACCATCTGCTGGGAAGAAGTAGCAGCGGTGGTTGGTGACTTTGGTGCTGTCGTTGGGTTAACCTCTGGGATCTCATCTTCCAGAGGACCCTTTTTGGGTTTGGTGGGCTTTTTGGTAAGTTTTTTGGTTTTCTTTTTGAGGATTTTTGGTGTGGGCTTCAGAGCAGCGGAAACTCTGCTTGGATCTCATTTTGGGGAAATGACACAGGGTGTTCTATGTCATTTAACTTGAAAAATTGAGAGATCGATTGGGGGTAATTTGCATCAACACTCCCCCTACTCTTGAGATTATTATATAAGGAACACCAACAACAGTTGAGTGAACCTTAGCATTATTCAGAAGTCACGAAGATAATCAATGTAAATTGGGGCTTTGACTTCTAACATGTGCTTGAATTTCGACTTTTGCAAAATTCGAATCATTGGATGATAGCTAGTATTTGAGTTGTTTGCTTCAAGTATGGCAGTGTAATTATGTGGGATTTTGATTATGAGAGTGTAGGGTGGAAGTGCTTGTGTGGATTTCTTCGAAGATTTTGATTTGGGAGCCATTGTGTTAGAGAGAAAAACAGTTTTGAGATTCTTGAAATCGACACAGTTTAGGGTAAACACTGGTAAGGAGTAAAACATGGTTTTTATAGGGGTTTTGAAAAAGTGAACATGACGTGGCATCTGATGCAAGATCTGATGGCGAACATCTGGCCACGTGTAACCTTTGATGAGAGAAGTACTGATTTTTAACACTATCAGTGGATAGCTATCAGTGTTTTGAATAAGTGGTAAAAATGGAAGTCAGATGATACACTTTAACAGTGGATAAGATTTTGAAGCCTATCAGAGGTTTTGAGCAAACGATGTTATGAGCAGACTTTTAAAGATTTATTGAATAATTCAATTTTAACTATTTTTAAGGATGAGTTTTTGATTTTCTGAAAACATTTTGATGATATGTACGCATGGATATACAAGAAAACTTGTTTTTAATCCATGTTTAGCATTCCAATTCTTGAGATCAAGTTTTCAAAGGTAGATGTATCCAATGCCTTGGTTAAAACATCTGCCAACTGATCTGAAGTATGAACATGATGCAAAGAAATCAAACCTTTTTCATAGCAATCTCTCACAAAGTGATGTCTGATGTCAATGTGCTTTGTAGTTGAATGAGAAACTGGATTTTTAATGATGTTTTCAGCAACTTGACTGTCCAATCTGAGTGGAGTCTTTAGTGCAGTTACACCAAAATCCAGCAACTGGTTTTGAAGCCACAAGAGTTGAGCAGTGCAGCTAGCAGCAGCAATATACTCTGCCTCAGCAATGGATGTTGAAACTGCAACCTGCTTTTTGCTTTGTCAAGACACTAGACAGTCACCTAGGAATTGACATCCTCCTGATGTGGACTTCCTTGTATTTTTGCACCCAACAAAGTCACTATCTGAAAAACCTGAAAGCTCAATATTCCCATTAGCTGGATACCAGATACCAAGTGTGGGAGCACCTTTTATGTATCCGAATATCCTTTTTACAACAATAAGATCAGACTTTCTAGGTAATGCCTGTAATCTGGCACAAACACTTGTTGCAAACATGATGTCTAGCCTTGATGTAGTTAGGTACAATAAAGACCCAATCATGCTTCTATAAAGAGTTTGATCAACAAGGTCATCTTTACCATCAATGGTGACTAGCTTGGTGGTTGCCATGGGTGTGCTACATGGTTTAAAATCATCCATATCAAACTTTTTAAGCAGTTCTTTCACATACTTGTTTTGATGGATAAATGTACCATTTTGCAATTGTTTAACTTGGAGACCAAGAAAACATTGGAGCTCACCCATTGCACTCATCTCAAACTCTGCTTCCATGAGTTTTCGAAACTCTTCACACATAGCAGTGCTTGTGGATCCAAAAATGATGTCATCCACATAAATTTGGACAAGCATCAAATCTTTTCCTTTTCGTTTTAAGAATAGGGTTTTATCTATTTTACCTCTAGTAAACCCTATGGATAAGAAAAAAGTGGATAGAGTTTCATACCAGGCTCTTGGTGCTTGTTTCAAGCCATAAAATGCTTTGTTGAGCTTGTAGACATGATTAGGATGGAATGCATCTTCAAAACCTGGAGGTTGACAGACATACACCTCATCTTTGATTTTTCCATACAAAAATGCACTCTTTATATCCATTTGATACACCTTTATGTTGTGGTTAGCAGCAAAAGCTAAGAACAGGCGAATAACTTCCAACCTTGCTATAGGAGGAAAAGTCTCATCATAGTCTATACATTCTTCCTGTCTGTAGCCTTGAACCACGAGCCTTGCTTTGTTTTTGACAACAATACCCCTTTCATCAGTTTTGTTCTTGAAGACCCACTTTACGCCAATCGGACTTACATCTTTTGGCAGTGGCACAAGCTCCCAAACCTGTTGTCTCTTGAACTGAAGGAGTTCTTCTTGCATGGCTTCTACTCAGCTATTGTCTTTCAGTGCCTATTGATACTTGACTGGCTATGTGAGGGATAGAAAACCAGCAAAAAGATAATATTTTGGGATTGGCTCCGTGTGAGCACCCCAGATTTGATGTAACATGATCTACTGGATGGATTTTGAGATAAATCAAATCACCTTGGTATGGAACAATAGAATTTTGAGGTGATGGCTACAAATGTGTATCATCTGAGCTAACCTCTGCTGGTGAATTTGAAGTATCAGCAACTGATGTAAATGGAGGTGGTGGTGTTAGGGGTATAGAGGTAACATTCTGATGATTTTTGTCCCCAATTGTAGGACTTTTATCAACAGATGTTTGATTTTGTGAACTGGCAGAGGTTTGAGGATCAAACACTGTTGACCTAGAAGTGGCAGAGTTTACACAAGAGCTTGTGGCACCTGATCCTCTGTTGGAAGAATTGACTTTTGTTTGTGGAAGCACACAGTCATATTCTTGATCTTGATCTTCTCCAGATGATTTTGGTGTACCTGCATTGTCTAGCTTGATAGAAACATCAGCAAATGTGAATTTATCTAAATCAAAAAGCTCTGCAAGATTTGCTAGGATTTTCAGTGATGAAAGTTCATTGAACTTCACATTCAAATTTTCTTCAACACACTTGGTATTAGAGTTAAAAACTCTGTAGGCTTTAGCAGTGGTTGAATATCCCAGAAAATAACCATAGTCAATTTTGGCTGCAAACTTAGATATAGAATCTTTTAAGTTCAAAATGAAGCATGGACAGCCAAAAACTTTAAAATAGGAAATCAGAGGTTTGATTTTATACAAAATCTCATAGGCAGTCTTTTGATGCCAGGGGTTAATCAAAACTCTGTTTTGGACATAGCAAGCAGTGTTTACAGCCTTGCCCAGAAAGAAAAGGGTAAACCAGAGTCTGCAAGCATAGTTCTTGCTGATTCTATTAAAGTTTTATTTTTCCTTTCAACCACCCCATTTTGCTCTGGAGTTCTTGGAATGTTATATTGTCTAACAATTCCTTTTGACTCACAAAAAGCATCCAACTCCCTATTTTTAAACTCTGTTCCATTGTCACTCCTAAAGATTTTAACTGGAAGATTAAATTGCTTTTCTACTTGTTTAACAAAGTTTTGCAAGATGATTGCAGTATCATCCTTAGAGTGGAGAAAGAAAGTCCATGTAAACCTAAAGAAATCATCAACTAACACTAGGCAATACCTTTTGTGTTTTAAGCTCATGATTTGCATTGGGCCAAACACGTCCATGTGAAGCAATTGTAAACACTGGCTTGTTTTGGACTCTTCTATTGATTTGAAAGAACTTTTATGTTGTTTTCCTTTTAAGCAGGAAACACAATGTTCTTCACAGGAAAATTGCTTGTGAGGCAAACCTCTTACAAGACTTTGTTTTGAGAGTGTGGTGATAGTTTTAAGATTTGTGTGTCCAACTCTTCGATGCCATAACTCAGTCTCTTTGCTAGAAGCAACTGAGAATAAGCATATTCCAGACATAGGATTATCTTTTAGCATATCTACCACATACACATTCCCACTTCTGTGTGCAATGAGTTGTGCTTTGCTCTCAGCAATGATTTGATCAATCTTTTTAACAACCTCTCGTCCCACAATTTGACAAGTTTTCTTAGTGAAGAAGGATCCATACCCTCTGTCACTCATTTGTGAGACATTCAGCAGGTTAAATCTTAGATTATCAATTAAATTCACATTTTCAAACTTGAGTTTACCAGCCAGAACCGACCCAGACCCTAGAACCTTTCCCTTTGAGTTATTACCAAAAGATATATCACCCCCCATGAGCCATGAAGTCCTTGAGAAGGGCTCTACATCCTGTCATGTGCCTGGAACTCCACTATCTACATACCATAAGCTATCAAGGAAAGTAGAGGGTTCCTGCACATCAAGTAATAGATCAGTTAAGATAGGTCTCCAAAGCCAAAATGGCTTTGGATGGGGTCACAGATGGTCCAGCCTCAAGTCTAGGACAACAGTCAGTGGTTTGGATATTTTCTTGTAACATCTACTCTTGACCATTTCCTATCAGATGATTGTATCCATAGGGATGCTTATTCACTATTTGCTATGAAGGTTTTGTATCCTTCATAAGTAAGAGGAACCCTTTTATAGGTTGGTTGGCCATACCCTCTTGGAAATGAATTTGATGGTGGGGCATCTGTCACTTGCACCTCTCTAGGAACAGAGGTTTTGTTTAAAGCTTTTGTAACAGATGTTTCAATTGGTTGAAAACTCTGCTTGGATTTATTTCCAGCATAACTTGAACCTTCTCTTTGTAGTGCTTTTGCCTTGATCTCTTTTACCTTTTGCTCATAGTTTTTGAGATAGGCACACTCTTGAGTTAAGTGATTTGTTTTGTTGCAGATGGTGCATCTTGAAGAGTTTTGATAACATAAGTTTTGTTAATGTCATAGGCTTTTAAAAGAAAACAATCTGCAGCCACATGATTTCTTTTTCACAAAATTCACAAACAAGTTTTTAATCTTTACTCTTCTTTTCCTATCAGACTTTTTATGAGCAGTGGTTAACCTCTGATGGTACATCTTTGATAGGGATCACCAGTGCTTTTGGGGCTTTAATACCATCAGGGGTTGTAAAGTCCATTGGCTTAAAGTTTTCTATAATATCACATTCATCTGACTAGGTTGGTTTAAACTGATATTTTTCAATTTCTTTATCTTTTGTTGAAACCTCTGATTTTTCCAAAACAATTTTGTTTCCAGATTTATCTGTGATTTTTATTCCTTCACCAGCCAAATTTGTTGGGACTATTTCAACCAACTCAGAATCAATTTCAACAACATTTTTCTCATTTTGGTCATAGGTTCTAAAACCAACACCAAACTTAATGTTGCTCTTGATTTGAGCATCAAGCATAATCTCATAACCTTTACAGGACTCAACCCATTTTTCACAAGTGATTTGGTTTCTTCTAACTCCTTTTTACACACTTGGTATTTTTCTACCATAGTTTGGAGTTGGTCCTTGGTTATGCTTGATTCATGTCTCAGGCTACTCATTTCAGAATCTTTTTCACTTAACTTTAATTTAAACTCTTTAATTAGTTTTTCAAAATTAAGTTCATCTTCTAAAATTTTGTTCCTCAGGTTTTCATTCACCTGCTTAATGTTTGCAAAAGCAATGATGCATTTGTCAGAACATAGATCTTTAAGGATCTAAGGTGATACCTTTGTAGCAGCCATGAGAGCACAATCACACTCATCTTCACACATCAACATTCCATGGGTCACCAGGAGAGTTCATTTCCTCATCAGCAACATTTTTCTTTTCTTCACTTGAAACCACTGTTTCATCACAAACTTGAACTTCATCAGTTTTTGACACTAACTCCAAAGATTCAACATCTTCAGCAATTGTCTCTAAAGCTATTAAAAAAAATTCTTGTTCAACATCATTTTTGGCTATTAAAGCAAAGTTCTCATCAGACAAATCCTCAGGCAAGCTACTCCAATCAACATAACTTTGTGTGAAAAAGCTCTATTGACCAACCTCTGCTGGACTAGCAGTGGTTTGAGCAAGTTGTGTGACAATGGGTACTTGTTGTACATGCACTTGAGGATGTGATGGTGCCTAAACATATTGAATTTATGGAGCAGTGGATTGAACATAATGCACTAGAACAGTAGTAGCAAGATGTGCAAAGTGGGCAGTGTTTTGAACATGTTGAGAGGGGTATATTGGGAATAATGAGCAGTGTTTTATGTGTGCTAAGGTCTAGGGCCAGGATAAGTCACTATTGGTCCAGAATTTTGAGACCTGCATTCTCTGGCAAAGTGTCCTAACCTATTACACTTATAACACTTGACTTTTGATTTATCCAGCCCAACTTCAACCCCCCATGCAATCCTGGGAATTTCCTACCAGTTCTCTTATAGAATTTACTAGCCCTAACACTCAATAGGGCTAGTTGGTGCAAAATATCCATTTCTTCAAGATCAGAAGGTTCAAAGTGTTGCAAGTCATTCAACTCAAAGGATAGATTATCAAAGGTTTGGCTTTCCCCACTAGCAGTGAGAGCATAGTTGGGTGCGTATGTTTCAGATCCAAAGTTGCCACCAGAAGTAATATCTATATAGTGATCATAACTTTGGTCCTTACTGCTGCCAGATCCCTCTTCTTGGCCAAAAAGAGCTGTATTACCCAATGAATAATCATCAGTCATTTTGCCAGAATCTTGCAACTTCTTTTTCTGGTTTAACTCTTTCTCATAAGTGAGGAGTATCCCATGAAGTTGTGTCAACGACATTTCTTTAAACCCAATAGACTTTCATGTTACATAAGCTACAGTCTCCCACTTATCTGGTAATGATCTAAGGAAATGACTATTGACAGTCAAATTAGGAAAAACCATGGATGAGACAGCTGTAACGTTCGAACTGTTGTGTTAGAGACTCTCCTTTCAAGTGACAAAATGTTTCATACTGCTGATTTAGAACTTCTCTGTTACTTTCAATCACTTCCTCAGTCCCAATGAATTGCTCTTTCAGTGCATCCCATAACTCCCTTTGGACTATTGCAATGGAGTAGACCAGCATAAATCTCATTGGGTAAGGCCGAAGCAACTATGCTAAATGCCTTAGCATCCAATTAAATTTTCTGGAAATCGTGCTCCGAAAAGTTTTCAGGATTTTTTGGCACTTGTTTAGTTGGATCCTCTGTGCTTGGAACCATCGGAACGTGAGGTCCATAAGCAACAGATCTCCAGCAACCGGTGTTTTGCTGAGCAAGGATAGACCCATACATCGGTGCCAAATGAAATATTCATTTTTGAGCATCGGTGATTTGAATAAGGATCCAGAGTTGGCATCCTATGTGTTTTGAGACATTTTCAGTTGATTTTACACAGATTTCTGTTTTAAAAACTTTGAATCGTAATAAAACTCTGTTTATCAAGCAAAAAACCCAAACTAAATAGCATAGAGCTGATCTGTTCAAATCAAATGGATTTTTAGATCGAATTTGATGAATCAAGCTCTGATACCAATCGTTAGGATCTGAGTTTGAATTACATGTAGTTTTTGTTTCAAAAATGGAAAATGATTGAGTTTTAAAAGAGATTTGCAGCGGAAATAGATGGAAAACTTTTACTACAAGCAATGGTCGTTTGTTTTCATCATCATCATGCTTTCAAGTTGGTAAACTCGCATGTGATTCACAAACTCCCCCTCAGCCTTTGCAATTGAATTTTGGTAGTAAGAAAATGTTGAGAAGATGATATGCGAAAATTGATCTTTTGATAGACAAGTTAAACTGTTACACAAGTTACCTATTTATAATAAACTATCTAACCACTGAGCATCTTTGATGACGTCAGGGTTGATAGTGACAGGAAACTATATGTAACTAACTACAAACACTGCTAATACTAACTATCAGTGCTTAGCACTGTTACATTGATTATCTATCTAATGACTAAGCTCTGATCTCTATCCTCTGATCCTTGTAACTTTGGCAGACCTTTGCAACTTTGTGAAGTTAGATGATAGGAGAATAGTCTTTATGGAAAGCAGTGTATGTACACCAGAGGTTGTAACCTCTGATAGTTTAACCAAAGCTCGGATAGTGTTATTTGGCTTTGTAAATATGTTTGTACATAGTTCTTTACAGAATAGTCTTTGTATCATCTGTTTCTTTACAGATTAAAACCAAAAAGATTTTCAGTGTGTTTTAGCATAAACTTACAAAAATACAAAAAGATTTTGTTTCTACATTGTTTTCAGCAAACCAATGTTGGTAAAATTTGGAAGTCTGGTAAGGTGCTAAACTGGTGGGAATCTAATTGACAACGGGCTGGGAGCTAATCTATAAATTTTAGAAGCCAAAACGATTAAAAGTTCATTAATTTGAAACTTGATTTTGAGAAAATTCAACAGTTTGTTCATAACGGGTCAAATCGAGGTCATTAACTTGGACTCGGTAGACAAATCGGTTAACCAAGGTCCATTAGCTTGGACTTGGTCAACTGAGTGGATTGTTAAAACTGGTAAAATCTGAAAAGTTCAGGGTCTAAATTGAAAAATTTGAAAATTTTGAATTTGAAGTTACTCAAGTTCGCCAGGACTTGTGATTAAGTTCGACCAAACCTATGTCTTGTTTAAAATGTTTTTCAGTCAACAAGTTCGCTCGAACTTGTGTCGAATCTTAATTGATTGGATGTATAAGTTCGCCCGAACTTGTAGACTATATATAGTAAACAAGGTCGGCCGAACTTCATCGTCTGTTATCACAACTTAGAGCGAACTTTATAGAGAATAAGGCGATTTTTGAAATTGGTAATTAAACGTCGAAGTGCTGCCCGATTGAATACTGATTTGTGGTGATTTGCGCATCACTAATCATGGCAATGGTAGGTGATCTGATTTTGGACCTTAGATTGAACGAGTTTAAGAGATTTAGATCTGAGATTGACTGTTGAACATGTTCTGGTCTTTTAATGATAAAATTGAAACTTAAAACATGATTAACATACATAATCGACCGTGGAAATGTCATAAATTTGAACAAATCAGTTTGAATAACATGATTGCAGGTTCTTGGTGAACAAGACGACAAGTTCGCTCAAACTTGTCTATAAGTTCGGCCGAACTTGTCATTAGGTGTTTCAAATGTAAAACTATAAGTTCGCTCGAACTTATCTGAGAAAAATTTAAAATGATTCTCATTACAAGTTCGCCCGGACTTGTCTAAATGTTTTGATAAATCTTAAACAAGTTCACCCGCACTTGTATGAAAAGTGATTAATTCAGTTTAATGAAGTTCGTCCAGAATTGATGTTTTTGAAATGTGTTTGTTTATATTGCAAGTCCGCCCGAACTTAACCAAATGAAATTGTAAAATTACCAATCAAGTTCGCCCGAACTTGATGGAATCTTGTAAAAATTGAAAAGTTTCGTCTAATTTCGTCTCGATTTACGTGTTTGCAGAATATTGAGCTCTCGTTTAATAAATTTCACAACACATGCATTACGCTGGATAAAGCTATCTGTCCGTCTCTAGAAGCATTCAAAAGTATTCTCGAGTTTATGCAGCGAATCCCTATTCATAAGGCGATTACAGAGAAAACAGTGGTGTATAGATCACATGTCAATAGATTTTGGATGTCCGCAGCAATGAATGAGGATGATACTGCGATAAAGTCTGTGGTTCGTGATGATAATGAAGACAAAGAGATCACAGTGACAGAAGCTGATATACACAAAGTTCTAGAATTCAATGATGCAGCTAATGATCCGATGATGCTAGACGAACCAATGGTTAGAGGTTGCTTTTGCCGCATGGGATATAAGAGGCATGAGAATGAATCTACACTGAAGAAAGGATCTGTCCCTAATCCGTAAAAGTTCTTGATGCATGCAATCAGTCATACTTTTAGTCACCGAAAGGCCGGTTTGGACGACGTACAAGATTATATGGCCTGCATGGCGACTGTTGTTGGTGCATATGTCTATTGCCTACGTCATTATGTATCAAGTCTGAGTGAATAGGGCTTAATCTGTTAGAAATGAGGCGTACTTATGTGAGAAATGGGCCAAGTTCGATTGAGATTGGAATTGAGAATCAAGTCCAGCCGAACTTGACTAGGTCAAGTTCGCCCGAACATATACTCTAACCAGCGAACTTCTAACCCTATAAATAGGTGCCTTGGTTATTTCATTTGTAACTTGGAGAGATTTTGGCACATAGACGGCGAAGCTCTGTCGGATCTAGTTCTCGAATGTATTGAACTTTAGATCAATGAAAACAACATTTAAATGAGTAATTCTTGTTATTTGGTTAACTTGTCATTATTTTCCGCCTAATTGGACAATAGATAACAAATTTAGGTTCCCGTACTAATTGTGGACATTCCTACAAGTGGTATCAGAGCCTGGATACCTAAATTTGCTGGAATCAACACACGAATTTCTCTTATTCATCTCCATTCTATCATTTTTCTTAACATTTTCACATATTTGATGATTTCATGGACAAAATCAGCTAAAAATTGAACATGTCATGTAAAATACACTTGTGGTAAACCCCTGAGAGTTTGGGCATCAAATTCAATCGAATTGATATCAAAAAGTTGAAAAAACCATGTTTTCAAAACTCATTTCAATCGAACTTAAAATATGAAATTCTTCATTCAATATCAAGTTCGACTGAACTTGAGGTGCTGGTGATAAAACTTGAGATCTTTATCTAAGTTCGACCGAACTTGTGAAAAAGTGAACTCAAAATCTGATTTTCAAAGAAGTTCGACCAAACTTGTCTGCTTCTAATCAATTTTCGAGTGTTTTTGATCGTATTCTCAGATAAGTTTTCAGATTGTCAAAATGGAAGATTTTCACAACGTGTTCGTTTCACAAATGGCTTCTTCATCAAATGCTAATACTCTTGCGGCGAACTAGATGAATATCGACAATGAAATGGGTACTACGTCGAAACCGCCAAAGCTAATGAGTATAGACAAGTTTGAAGGATGGAAGTAAAAGTTTTTAAATTGGATACAAGCGAATCAATTCAATAGCTGGGTTGCGGTTCAGGATGGGTACAAATGGCCAAAGGATTAGCGTGATCAAGATCTTCCACTAAACAAGTTTTCATCAACTGACAAAGAAAATTATGTCGCTGAGAAGAAAATGATTAGCTTGATACAATAATCAGTAAAAGAAGATATCTTGATTCTTTTGCCAGAATATGAAACATCACAAGAATTATGGCACGCTCTTTGCGACAAATTCAACGAAAGTGATGAATGATTAAAAGCAAAAAGGCCTTGATTAAAAAAGAGTTCGAGATCTTCACGATGATCAAAGGTGAGTCATTGAAGCAGATGATTGATAGATATTGTCACCTCATGGTCCAGATGATAAGACAGGACATTAAAAGATCTAATGAAGAGCAAATCGAGAAATTAGCCGATGCACTTCCTGAGGGAGAATGGACAACATATCTGATGAATCTAAAGAACAGTCCATCTTGGAGACATTTCAAATTGTCATCCTTCATCGACTAATTAGAAGGTCACGAAATGGAATTGATGAAGATTGCAAAATCAAAGAATGCTAATGTTGTTCAAGATGTCGGTGTTTATTATAAAGGAGGTGTTCAAGATACTCCGATTCAAAGCCCGAAAATTCAAACTGCATTTAGTGCAAATACAAATTCTTCTCCAAATCAAAGTTCTCCATATGCTGGATATACTAGTGCTAGTTCAAGCTCATCATTCCAAAATCAGACAAGCCAAGCCAGTTCTGATTCAAATGTTTTCCGGTGCAACATAGCAGTCGATTTGAAGAATGTATTTCCTGAAAAAGTGGCCAAATAGCACATAGCACTTCTTGCTACCGTTCTTGAATCCTATGAAATTCATGTTGCTGGAAAGATTGGTAATCCGGAAATGACCTCCGAGGATTACGATCAGGTGGACGAAGAAGAGTTGGAGCTGATGGATATAAAATGGAGTCTAGCATCTATCATCAGAAGAGTTACCATGTTTGTGGCACTCACTGGAAGAGATATTGGTAATCCAAGCAACAAGCTTGGATTTGATAAATCTAAAGTCATATGCTTCAGGTATCGACAGAAGGGACACTTCAAACAAGAATGCAATAATCAAGAAGCAAGTGGAAACCAAAACTCTTTCGGCAACAACAATGAGTACTACAAGAAAGCTCTTCAATATAAGCCATATCCAAAGAGAACACAAGTCGAAGTTGAAGATAAATCTGCAAAGAAAACCGAACAAGGTCTTGTTGTTAGTCATGAAGAAGATGGTTTTGATTGGAACATATACATCAGAAAGAAAACAGGTGTGGCCATGATAGCAGAGTTAGTGGATGAATCTGATACATCGTATTTTGATGTTGTTCTAGAGAATGCTATTCTGGAAGGTTATAGGCAGAGAGCTGAGGAAGAAGAATTAGCTTACCTTGAGATGCAAAAAAGAAGCGTTGAAATTAGAGGCAGAAAAGGTAAAAGGTAAGGTAAGTGTGTCTGAAAAGGAAGTTGTGAAAGTTGTGGAGTTTGAAAAACCTTGCACAAAGTACGCAAATCCTTGTGAACCATGCCTTGATAAAGTCAAAGTCATAAGAGAATTGATTGTACATAACGAAAATTTTCGTTATGATTACAGAATCATGAAAGAAGCTTATGACAAAATATCAAGTAAATATAAAAATGTCGAAAAAGCTAATTGTGAACTCAGTACTAATGTAAAGATGTTAAATGCTACGGTAATTGAAAACAATAAGCTATTAACATGTATATTAATACTATTGCTGAAACAAAGTGTGAGCTTCATGATGTAAAAATGTTGGTGCATATGTCTGTTGCCTACGTCTTTATGTATCGAGTCTGAGTGAATAGGGCTTAATCTGTTAGAATCTAGGCATATTTAAGTGGGTTAGAGAACAAGTTCACTCATGGTTGTATTGATGTTGTCAAGTTCGGCCGAACTTGACTATGTCAAGTTCGCCCGAACTACCACACTACCAGCAAACTTAGAACACTATATATTGGTGCCTTGGGATTTCATTTGTAAGAGTTGGAGAGATTTTGGCACAGAGACGGTGAAGCTCTGTCAGATCCGGTTCTCGAATGTATTGAACTTTAGATCAATGAAAACAACATTTAAACGAGTAATTCTTGTTATTTGGTTAACTTGTCATTAGTTTCCGCCTAATCGGACAATAGATAACAAATTTAGGTTCCCGTGCTAATCGTGGACGTTCCTACAAGTGGTATCAGAGCCTGGATACCTAAATTTGCTAGAATCAAGACAAGAATTTATCTATTTCATCTCCATTCTTCTATTTTTCTTAACTTTTTTCACAAAAATGAAGAATTCACGGTCAAAATCTGTTCAAAATTGAACATGTCATGTAAAATACAGGTGTGATAAACCCCTGAGAATTTGAACATCAAATTCAAACGTTTTGATATAAAAAAGATGCAAAAACCATGTTTTGGAAACAAGGTTCAGCCGAACTTAACACTGAAATTCTTTGAGTTTAAATCAAGTTCGACCGAACTTGATTAGTTTTTTCAAGATTTTGAGCTTAAGTCCGCTTGAACTTGTTGACTTTTGCTTGAAGTTATATAAAGTTCGACCGGACTTGATTTAATTCTAGTGAAAATTCAAACTTAAGTTCGACCGAACTTACTAGTTTCTTCTAAAAATTCTCAAGTCCGCTAGAAGGTTGAATTTTCTCAAAACACCACATCAAGTTCAACCGAACTTGAGTGTATTTGATAAAACTTTGGAAATTAATTCATCTAAGTTCGACCGAACTTGTGAAAACCTGAAATCAAAACTTGTTTTCACACAAGTTCGACCGAACTTGTCCGTTTCTAATCAAATTTCGAGTGTTTTTGATCGTATTTTCAGATAAATCTACGGATTGTTAAAATGGAAGATTTCCACAACGTATTCGTCTCTCAAATGGCTTCTTCATCAAATGCTAATGTTCTAGCGGCGAACCAGATGAATATCGACAAAAAAGGGTACTACATCGAAACCACCAAAGCTAATGAGCATGGATGAATTTGAAGGATGGAAAGAAAAGTTTGTGAATTGGATACAAGCAAATCAACTCAACAGCTGGGTTGTAGTTGAGGATGGTTACAAATGGCCAAAGGATGAACGTGATCAAGATCTTTCGTTGAATAAGTTTTCAAATGCCGACAAAGATAACTATGTTGCGGAGAAGAAAATGATCAGCTTGATACAACAATCAGTGAAGGAAGATATCTTGATACTTTTTCCAGAATATGACACTTCGCAAGAATTACGGAATTCGATTTGTGAGAAATTCAAAGGAAGTGATGAAATAATCAAAAGCAAAAAGGCTTTAATCAAGAAAAAATTCGAGATCTTCACGATGATTAAAGGTGAAACAATGAAGTGGATGATTGATAGATACTGTCATCTCACGGTTCAGATGCAGAGACATGATATCAAAAGATCTAATGAAGAGCAAATTGAAAAGCTGGCTGATGTACTTCTAGAAGGAGACTGGACAACATATTTGACGATTCTGAAGAATAGTCCATCTTGGAGACACTTCAAGTTGTCATCTTTCATTGACAAATTAGAAGGTTATGAAATGGAGTTGATGAAAATTGCGAAATCAAAGAATTCTAATGTTGTTCAAGATGTCGATGTCTATTACAAAGGAGGTATTCCATACTCCGATTCAAAGCTGGAAATTCAAACAGCATTTAGTGCAAATACAAATTCTTCTCCGAGTCAAAGTTCTTCATATGCTGGTTATACTAGTGCTAGCTTAAGCTCATCATTCCGAAATGAGACAAGCCAAGCCAGTTCTGATTCAAATGTTTTCCGGTGCAACATAGCAATCGATTTAAAGAATGTATATCCTGAAAAGGTGGCCAAACAGCACATAGCACTTCTCGCTACCGTTCTTGAATCATATGAAAGTCTTGTTGCTGGAAAGATCGGTAATCTAGAAATGACTGCCGAAGATTATGATCAGGTGGACGAAGAAGAATTAGAGCTAATGGATATCAAATGGAGCCTTGCATCCATCATCAGAAGATTTTCTAAATTTGGGGCTCTCACTGGAAGGGACATTGGTAATTCAAACAACAAACTTGGATTTGACAAGACTAAAGTCACATGCTTCAGGTGTCGACAAAAAGGACACTTCAAACGAGAATGCAGCAATCAAGAAGCTAGTGGAAACCAAAATCCTTTCGGCAGTAACAATGAGTACTACAAGAAAGCTCTTCAATACAAGCCATATCTGAAAAGAACACAAGTCGAAGTAGAAGATAAATCTGCAAAGACAACTGAACAAGCTCTTGTTGTTACTCATGAAGAAGATGGTTTTGACTGGAACAGATACATCGGAAAGAAAACTGCTGTTGCTATGATGGCAGAGGTAGTGAATGATTCTGATACATCGTATGTCGATGCTGTTCTAGAGAATGCTATTCTGGAAGGTTATAGGCAGAGAGCTGAGGAAGAAGAATTAGCTTACCTTGAAATGTAGAAACAAGAAGCTTTGAAAGCAGAGGCAGGAAAGGTAAGTGTGTCTGAAAAGGAAGTTTTGAAAGTTGTGGAGGTTGAAAAACCTTGCACAAAGTGTGCAAGTCCTTGTGAACCATGTCTTGATAAAGTCAAAGTCATAAGAGAATTGACTGTACACAACAAAAACTTTCGTTATGATTACAGAACCATAAAAGAAGCTTATGACTAAATATGAAGCAAATATAAATATGTTGAACATGCTAATGGTGAACTTAACGCTAATGTAAAAATGTTAAATGCTACAGTAATTGAGAAACAAAAGGCAATTAACATGTACATTAACACAATTACTGAGATAAAGCGTGAGCTTCACAGCATGAAAATTGAAACGTAACGGGTAATACATCTTCTAAAGAGCTACACCAAAACGCATATGTAATTATCACATTTTACCAACGATTAAATCAGAGGAAAATGGTGAGAAATCAAAGCGTAAAGAGTACGGATGTGTTCCTCCACCATTTCTTGCAAGTTATTCATTCAAGAAAGATGATGAGATTGAAAATGCATTTAATCTACTTATATTGTCAGATAAAAGAATTAAATTGCCTGAGAACATTGACGTAGACTTTACGAATTCAAACAATGACAATGAAGCGGTGGTTAAAGATGTGGTAAAGAATGTGTGGGAAAATGATTCTGATGACGGCAGCTCTGAAAGCGCCAAATCAAGTTCGAAAAACTCGGAATCACAATCTGAAGATGACAATACATCATCAGAACATGATCTAAGTGATGATCCTAATGTTGTCATGTACAAGAATAAGGAATCTGATAGATTATACTTCGATGATAGTTTTCCGATTCGGAACGTGAAAGAGGATCAACTTGATAAATTTTTCAAACTTATAGAAGTTTCATCAGAAGATCTTGAGAAAAACGAGAAAAGATTTTACTCAAAACCCAAAAGGAATGTTAACAATTATCAGAAGTTTGGTGGTGATTTTCCTGAGAAAAGGAGAGCAAGATTGGGTTTGGAAAAAATGAAGATGAACCGAGAAGGAATCAGAAGTCGCCATGTCATGAATACAAAGGTAAACACATGAAGTTTGTGTATGGGACAAATACGGTTCAGGAAGAAGGTATGATTGGTAAGAAATCAAATGATGAATTCAAGAAAGAAAAAGAACTTCGGGACAAGGCTAAAACAAAGTCCACAAGTGAAGTAAAATTCACTAGTGGAAATGAATCTGATAATCGGACTTGCTTTAAATGCAATACTGTTGGTCATATTGCTCGCAAGTGTCTGAATCTAAAGCCTGTGTTTCCACGAAGAAAAACTCTGTCAAAAGATGAAAAACAAAAACAACCAGAGATTGTAAAAGCTGACACAGAATCAATTAGAAACTATGAATCTAACGACGAAGTGAAACTAAGACGAGTTCAAAGTTTGAGAACTCAACATTTGAAATAGGTGAAACTTCAAAGTTAAACGAAAACAAAGATTCTAAGTTCTATATCAAGAAAGCTAGAAACAAGCTACAATCTTGGGTTGCTAAGAAAAGGCTTTCATCATCAGAAAAACCAAAATCTGTTGCTGAAAAAACTGAAAATGTTAAATCAACTGAGTCAGTAATCAAACAGACGAAGAAAGAAAAGGTCAAAACGTTTTCACAATCAACATTGGACGAAATGCTTGATGGTGATTTTGAATATGATGAAAAGTTAGAATATGGTTATGATGCTTATCAGTACACACGCAAAACCAAAAAGATTCAGGTTTCATTTTTCAAATAGTTATTTCATGTGCAGGAGTCCCAAGATCCACTCTATCAAGGTTGAGACAGGATAGCGGAGCTCCATGAGTATTTTAACTTATCTAGAAAGTCATAATCTTTGACGTTTTTGAAATTAAAAGTGGTTGAACAAGAAAAATTGAAAAGAATGTTTAAAAATTTGTGAAAATCCACACCGTTAAACAGAACACTGATTGTTATACTGAAAAATTACTTAAATTTGATTTCCTACAAGTGATTCTTACAAGTGGTTTTTACAAGTTGAGATTAACAAAGTTTAATGGTTTGTTCTGCTGACAGGTGATAATGCAGAAGATGAAAAAGGATCGGACGACGAGTTCTCGGGATCCTCATTGGTTTGTTACATTTTTTTAGAAGAATTTCTTTAAATCAAAAATCAAAAAATATGTTTTTGATTTTAGGGGGAGTAAGAAATTTTTTAGAAAAACAAAACACATATGAAAAAGTTGAAAATTCAAAAAAGAATTATAAATTCAAAAAATGTACAAAAACATTGAAAAAGACAAAAATAATTTTGTTGTCAAAAAGGAATGATAGTACATCAGTGGACTATCACAGTATGGTAAAGAAATGTAAAGTTTAAAAGTGATAAACAAGTCTTACTGTGGATGTGTCGATAGACTTTACACGTTCAGTAGATTGTTTTCGGGATATAAACTAAATTTTTCAACTGCTTAATTTTGTGGATTAACACATCTTTGGATACATGGACTTAGTACTCCGAAAATTCGATTGAAGGGTTGCCTGATTCTGAGATACGAGGTCTTTATAGATAGTTGATATCTGGGGTATTATACAAGTTCTTCTGATTTTGTGGAAGCAATTGCCTAGAACTTCTATAATGCTTTTGCTAAAAACCCCAAATTAACATGAAAAATTTGAAAAGAATTGAAAGATCTAATCAATTACAATGCTTAAAAGATTCCTTAAGTGGAACACACCTTAAAGACGAGTCTTAATCTATTTATCTGTACGGTAGTACTAACCTGAGCTCTCAAGGCCTCGCACTAACCCAAAGACAGATATCAATTATGCTATATTCACCTGTAAGATGAAATCTAGGGAATCTGGATTCGGGAGTATATTCAAGAAGTGGGAACCATAGTTAAGTCAAGTTTTCATAATTCATATCTTAACATATCTTGGAATAGTTGAGAAACGTGGTAAAGTTTAAGTGGATAAACATATCGACAATCTAGGTAAACGAGTTTAAAACTTAAAGTCATCAGAAGGTCAATGGTACTGGTGATATGTCTCAAACAACTTATATGATCCTTAGACACGAATTCACAAAAATATATTTGTAAATATGTTTGTACATAGTTTAGTTTACTTGTTAAAATTTATGTAAATACTTTACTTGCTTTTCTAAGATAAAACCAAAAAGATTTTCAGTGGGATTTAGCATAAACTTTCTAAAATACAAAAAGATTTTGTTTCTACATAAGTTTTAAATGAGCCAATGTTGGAGAACGGATCTTCGAAGTCTGGTAAGAAAATCTGATAAATGTTTAAGAGTTCATTAATTTGAAACTTTAAATCAGATTGTTCTTAACGGTTTTTTAAACTGAGGTCATTAATTTGGACTTGGTTGATATATTTCGTTAATCAAGGTCATTAACTTGGACTTGATCAACTAAGTGGATTTTTACAAATCAGATGATAAAAATGTGAAAGTTGAAGGTCTTAAATGTAAAATGTATTCAAGGTCATTAACTTGAACTTGAAACAACCAAAGTTTTGGAAGAGATTGAAGTGAAGATTAAAATTTGAAATGTTGATAGTACAAAATTTCAAAACAGTGAATCTGGAATGTTTATTTGAATGTCAGAATTTATTTAGACAGGTAGTAAAGATTGAGGGGGAGCTGAATAAAACACTGTCCAAAGATTTCAGAAAGCTCAAAGCTAGGGGAGTTTGAAGTTTAAAGACCAAAGCAAAGGGGAGTCTGAAAGATAAAGCTTAAAGCTAGGAGGAGCATGTTGATTAAAAGTTTTATCAAGTCAAAGCTCAAGAAAGAGGAAGAGGATGTAAAGCTCTAAAGTTGATAAAGCTTATTCACGAACTAAAGATCAGAAGACTCAGAAGTTTTTAAAAGTCAATGACTGCGGCAACATCCAAGGGGGGTCTGTTGGTGCATATGTACGTTGCCTACGTCATTATGTATCGAGTATGAGCGAATATGGCTTAATCTGTTAGAATCTAGGCATATTTAAGTGGGTTAGAGAACAAGTTCGCTCATGGTTGTATTGATGTTGTCAAGTTCGGCCGAACTTGACTATGTCAAGTTCGCCCGAACTACCACACTCACCAGCGAACTTAGAACACTATATATAGGTGCCTTGGGATTTCATTTGTAAGTGTTGGAGAGATTTTGGCACAGAGACGGCGAAGCTCTGTCAGATGCGGTTCTCTAATGTATTGAACTTTAGATGAATGAAAAGAATATATAAACGAGTAATTCTTGTTATTTGGTTAACTTGTCATTAGTTTCCGCATAATCGGACAATAGATAACAAATTTAGGTTTCCGTGCTAATCGTGAACGTTCCTACAAAAAATAGAAACAGAAAAGTTACACTACAAACGCTTATGTCATTTATCACATTTTGCCTACGATTAAATCGGAAGAAAATGGTGATAAATCAAAGCGTAAAGAATACGGAAGTGTTCCTCCACCACTTCTTGCAAGTTACTCATGCAAGAAAGATGATGAGATTGAAAAGGCATTTAATTTTTAACTTTTAACAGAAATGAAAGATAAATTGCCTGAGAATATTGACGTTGACTTTACGAAATCAAATGATGACAATGAAGTGGTTGTAAAAGATGTGGTAAAAAATATGTTAGGAAATGATTCTGATGAAGGCAGCTTCGAAAGCGCCAAATCAAGTTTGAACAACTCAAAATCACAATCTGAAGATGACGATACATCATCTGAAAAAGATCTAAGTGATGATCCTAATGTTGTCATGTACAAGATTAAGGAATCTGATAGATTGTACTTCGATGATAGTTTTCCGATTTGGAACGTGAAAGAGGACCAACTTGATAAATTTTTCAAACTTATAGAAGTTTCATCAGATGATCTTGGGAAAAATGAGAAAATATTTTACTCAAAACCCAAAGGGAATGCTAACAATTATCGAAAGTTTGGTGGTGATTTTCCTGAGAACAGAAGAGCAGGTTTGGGTTTGGAGGAAAATGAAGATGAGCCGAGAAGGAACCAGAAGTCGTCATTTCATGAATACAAAGGTAAACACATGAATTTTATGTATGGGACGAATACGGTTCAGGAAGAAGGTATGATCGGTAAGAAAACGAATCATGAATTCAAAAAGGAGAAAGAACTTCGGGACAAGGCTAAAACCAAGACCACAAGTGGAGTGAGACCCACTAGTGGACATGTTTCTGATAATCGGACTTGCTTTAAATGAACTACTGTTGGTCATATTGGTCGCAAGTTTCTGAATCTAAAGCCTATGTTTCCACGAAGAAAAACCGAATCAAAAGATGAAAAGCAAAACCAACTAGAGATTGTGAAACCTATCACAGAATCAAATAGAAACTATGAATCTAAATGTGAAGTGAAACCTAAAATGAGTTCAAAGTTTGAAAACTCAGCATTTGAAAAAGGTGAAACTTCAAGATTAAATGAAAACAAAGATTCTAGATTCTATATTAAGAAAGCGAGAAGCAAGCTACAATCCTGGGTTGCTAATAAAAGGCTTTCTCATCAGAAAAACGAAAGTCTGTTGCGGGAGAAAACTAAAAATGTGAAATCAACCGAGTCAGTAATCAAACAGACAATGAAAGAAAAGGTCAAAACGTTTTCAGAATCGACATCGGAGGAAATGTTTGATTATGATTTTGAATATGATGATGATTTTGAAAGTGTTTATGATGCTTATCATGTCAAACCCAAAATCAAAAAGGTTAGGTTTCCTTATTCAAATAGTTGCTTTGTGTGCAGGAGTTCCAAAAGATCCGCTTTGACAAAACCAATATGGATAGTGGAGCTTCATGTTACTTAACTTATTCAGAAAGTCAAATTCTTAATCATTTTGAGAAAAGAAGAAGTTTTGGGAGCTTGGCTCTAGCTATTGTACAACTATCTGTGTCTTTTCCGGAAGGAAACAACTTGGTAACTTCGATGACATCGATGTGATTCTCTGACAGATATCGCTTAAAAATTCCCATATACCGGGAATGATAAGGTGTGCGACCAATACGATTTTAATTCCAGTAGCACCTCATCTAGAATGCTACTATATCACGTGAAAATGCTTAAAGCGTGATGAGGTCTACTGGTCACATGCATCACCATGATGCCCCTACACGTGAGACCAGATTTAATCACAGGCGTACATGTAATTTTGTAAAAGATGACTATGTAATGAGTCATCGCATCAAGATTCCATATCAACGGAGTACCTCCCGCAGGGGTGGAATATAGCCACGCTCGACTAACGTTTCATAATGATAATGTTAATAGAACGGGAAGTAATCACTTCTCATTCTAGTGACTTTTGTGACCCAGTTTATATTTAGTCTGATAAAATGTAGTATCGTTTAAATCTCCAACGTGTGAACTTTATAGCTTATGTTAATGAAATAGATGTTTTCGTTTAATGGGGTACCAATTGTGTACTTTTATCCTTATCTGGGTGAGGGGCATAGTTCACAAGATGGTTTATCACCACTTGACGATCTCGGTTCGCGCTTTTTTTCGATTCCAATTCGGGTTTGGTAAGATCTGCACTGTATATGAGTATAAAAAGATGTAATGCCTTCCCATCTTGGCACCTCCGCCATTTGAATCACCGGTTAAACGTAAGGGTTTCGTCGACTTCGTTCATGCCAAATCAATTTGGTTTAGGTTGAGAAATTCGTGTGGTTTTATAAAACCAGGGGCTAAAGCCTGAATCCATAGTCACCTAATTCCGATAGGGACCATTGACCATTAAATATGATTTTCCCGTTAGTCTCATATTCATAATAATGTAGGATTAGTCATTCGTGTGTTCGAGACTAGGGTCGTTAAGTTTCTCGACCCCTTGGCCGTAGGATTAGTCATTTCTGTTTCCCAATAGGGCACGGAAGGAATACGTGTTGCTGGGAAATGTAATAACATAGATCCACAATCGCTCGACAATTTCTTGAAATTAACAAAAGCAGTTTCAAGGAGGCTGAATGAAAACCGTAATCAATCGAGGTAAGCCTAGCACTCTGACAGTTAGGATACGAATAAAGGTTATGAGTGCCATTTCACATTCAGTCAGCGAATCCACCCAAGCACTGATTTACACTTTCGTCGTTAGGTTTTAGTTGGTATCACACATCAAGGTATTACAATTCGTATCGTATGTTAAGTAACCCTCCCCAAGTTTGAGGAGAATTAGTTGTAGCATCGAAGTCTTATTCGTATTTTAAGTATATAATACGTGCTTATCAAAGGAATTCCCCCTCTGGATGGAAATGATATCCGAAGGATGTATTCGGAAGATTCAATAGTCCCTTCATCTGGAATGATCGGGACTACTAGATTTCTGGTTTAGCTTTCCCCCAAGTGGGTTCAGCGCACAAAAGACACCAATTATAATATTCGGACAACTCATGACTATTCCTATTTCAAAGAGAGTTTGGTTTTGACCGTATTCCTTCACGCATGGTAGTTCGTGCTTTTCATAGTATGGCGTATATACGTCACTCCAGTCACATGCTTTGCCCGCACATTTAAGCACTGGCCCCTTTTGGGTTAAGTCTAAGTGCAATTTTAGCAGTGGTATGATGACAGATATTATTACATACATGATAATGATGTTGGTTATACAGGTTGTGGGCTTATGCGTGCGAAGAAATTGTGTGATATGGTATTATTCAATATGAGACATTAATGCATGTATATATATATATTTTGTTTATAATAGAATGGTCTTGAAACGCTCACCACAAATGACTGAGGCAGAAATCGCGTAAATGAAAGCGCACAACTTCCGACAATCATCCCCACGATCGTTAATTTCACTAGTGGTATTAATACACAGGTACATATATACAGTATTATACTTTTTCTCCCGTTCTTATTTCCTTAAGGAACACAAGATTTTCGTCACTCGAAAATAACAAAGAATCGGGTTGCTCGGTAACATTGTATTTTACGAATACTTATTTAAATTGATCAAACTGAAAATCAATTGAAGGTACCAACTAGTTGAACGGAGACGAGGGGTGTTTCAACAATATTTCCATGATCTAAAGAATTCAGTCCTTGTATACTCATGAGGACTAGCAACGCCGTCTACCGAATAGCTTTAGGTTACTCACAAGAGTAGGGTATCGTTCACTTTATATCCCACCGGCGGATGAAAGTCAGTGTATCCTATGTATCATCCTCCTACAGGAGACCTTACCAAATAACACCTTTACAAAGGTCCGAAGGGAATTTCAAACATCCCTTAGGAATTGTGAATAACATCGGGTATAATTATTTGGAGTCCTCGAATGTTTCGGGAGGAGGATGAGACATATGGTGTTTTCCCGGGTCTTATTATTATCGTAGTTGGGGAGTCACCATGTTTTATAACATATAAGTATCTAAGTTGGCCCCTACTCAGGACCAATCACACGGTCGTCATAGGTATCATGACGTGAAAAGCCTAAATCGAAAGGAATCAAAGAACCATGTATACACTTATGCGATTTCTAACATGAATGCACTGCCCTCATACAGGTGATGTTGGTTCAAGACTTAGTATAGCCATCACAAAAATATTACCGAAAAAGGATCAAAAGAACCGGTTGTCTAGAGTCTGCAGGTTTGGATTGGAGTTGTCCCATGGGTTAGTCATCGGATTACTGTACTCGAATACTACTCAAAGGCGATCTCGTCTTTCATCAGAACATATTTTCACTAAGTTATGCGAGCTAAAAACAAGGGATCGTTTGCAATATAAACATTTTATATGATTCTCTTAAATGTCGTCCTTCGAATTATATATATATATATATATAAAATAATCGTCCAACAAAAATTCTCTTTGTGTCATTTTGTTTCCTAATTATGCATTAGAAGGTAGCTTCGTTAGGATCCTTCGTACCGTTCATTCCCTACTCATCGAGTTACTGGGGATTTATCTTGTATCGGTTTGAACAAAATCGATAGGGCGTATCAAATTAGTAATTTATATGTACCAGACCTTAACACTTTCCAATAGTGTTAGTAAGGAGAATTGAATTGATTTGAAGTAGTGAGTCGGATTATTTCATGATTATAGTTTTCTTACTTCGTACAGGGGTTATGTCACCCTTAACCGAAATTTACCAAATTGACACTTATATTGGATCGCGGTTAATGTTGTATATTTATAAATCATATGAGTGTTTGGTTAATACGAAGTATTAACGGTTACGAGGACTATCGAAAAAATGTTTTCGCCTCCACGAGTCTTATTACAATCACATCCTCATCCACACAACCTCTTGCCGATCTTTGATTACAACAGATGAGTTTCTCCATTTATGTGTTACCCCTAAATCCTTTTGGGTTATTAATACCGATGGTAATTACGTGTTCTTACTAAGACTTAGAGATTGTACTGAACGACGGTTAGTAAAGGAAATATATGCTTCAACCGAATAATTTCATAGACGACGGTCTGCGACATGAGTATAGTTTGTTCGTCGTAACGTAATGATTTGGGATATATGACTGTGCGTTCTAGCCAATCCCACAAAAAGAAATAAATGACACCGAATTGTCTTACCAAAGATAAAAACATTGTTACCATTCATGAACAAACATAGGGTAAATCGAGGTGGGTGAGTTATCGCCGGCTAACCCCAAAGTGTTAGGTACAGAGTACTACTAGGGTGTACTACCTCTGGAAAGTAATACTACATATTCTAAAAAGGACCTTCCCAGGATTAACCTAAAGGTTGATAGATGTCGACCCAACTACCTTTCATTTAGAATTATCGTAGATGCGTATAGATGTTGTAGTTACGAAAATTGTGGCATCATTTATCGTATCAAACAGGGTCGAGGTCTCAATACCGCATTGCCCAAAACATAACCGAACAAATCACAACATGAAGCCCATCTGCCCTGAGTAACGGTACCTTGATCATGTAGCCGGGTGTTTATATATAGGAAGTACTGCAACATATCCACCACACACATATACCTGATCAATATTCCGTTCTCCAAGATATTCGGGCCTCATACTACTTTCTGCAAATAACCAACTGAAATGCGAAACAATCAACAATCGTAATAGAACACAATGTAACCGGTGGTCACACGAAACGGTGTTCCACATTGTAAAGCGTTTCAAAGGAATCTGTATCATCACAAACTCTATACCCCATGGCATTGGATGACAATGGGAAGGGTAACTTATTCGCGCACTCTATGCCACCTCCATGACCCAGAGATCGTCATATTCAGGTATAACATATATCGAAACACGTGCTAAGGAATACCACAAAGTATAATAGTATCACATGACGTGAAAGCTAAAGCCAATTTTGTAAGAAAAAGAGGAATCCAACGGGCAATCAAATGAATCATGGATTTAAGGATGAAAAGTTTTTTAAATTGCTTGAACTCTGCGGTTATATAACAATCAAATGTGAAACAACGAGAAGCGGAGTAAGGATTCGTATACGTCCTTCCAGCTTATCAGAACAACCCACACGTTCTTTATGTACCTATGTTCTTTTTAGAAATACCATTCTGGTATGCAATCGTTGTCATAATAATTATAAGGATAGAGTTGGTGAGATCGTATTGCACTAAAGGCTTGGGGTCTCACATCATAATGTATAAGTAACAACTATGGAAGTGATATGAATCCAACTCTCGTGTATATTAAACAGGTGGTCAGTAGGAATGTGGAATGGACTGTAATACTAGTTTTCTGCCTATCCCAAAGGCATATGTAGTAACGCATTATCCACCAATCCCAATTCATGTATCAATTCTCGCACAAACATTCACACAATATCACCTTAGCACACGTATGTATCATTCCACGTATTTAAGTGTGTTTATTACCGCGGCTTTCCCAACACTGCCTCGTATGAGCAAGTCTGTTATTACGTTCCGGACCATAATAACCCACTTGCCCCACAAGGCCATCCTGGTACTTGCAAATAGGATACTTTACAGTGTTCACTAACGATCTTGAGTAGAGGTTAATTTTTTTCAATGATGTCCACTAAGGTCCGAGCCTGTAGTTATAGTCTAGGTTTCCTTAAAGGCACCTAATTCTCTATAACCAATGGCTCTGATACAATCTTCTGTCACACCCCAACTTGCAGCGGAAGAAAAATATACGGGATGCAACATACACCTCTGGTACAAGCACATTGTTTATAAAGACACTACATTTTATTACTTACAAAATGTTGATTACATACTACATGTATGTTACAACTGCGTGTTCCCATGAACCACATAAGTCTTCTAAGTCACATGCGTCTATATCAGGGTTCGCCTACAAACATGTCTTGAACAACATACACGGATCACACCAGTCTAAAGTTACCTGAAATGCATGTTAGTTTTAAAAAGGGTCAGCTAAACGCTGCGTGAGTTCCACTAGTTTAATTATTGTGTAAAAATATGTGTTAACAAGTTTAATTGCACTGGTCACAGTCACAGTGACGGTCACAGCCACAGTTATAGTCACAGATTGCCCGATGGAATTTCACGTGAGTACAAGTGAAACCTGACTATTTACCCCGGGTCGTGTCACCCAGACACTCCCGGTCCACCAACTGCGTTACGTGCAGTTCAACGCCCCCGGGTAGTTATGCCTAACACATACCCAAAAGTTGGACGAGTGCAGTTGCTTGTGGCCGGACATCGCACCCTCCGGCCTCAACTGGGTTTGTCGGACCAATAGTACTATCCACTGCCCACGGCTCAAATTAATCACTTGTAATAGGGGTATTCGTGAGTTAGGTAATTCACATCATCCCAAGTTGGTGCAATTAACACAGTTTTATAACATGCAAATCACTTCAGAAAACAGTAACACAGTTTAAAAGTAGTGGAGTGAAGCTCACTCCCAAGTTGGTGTAATCAACACAATTTTAACATGCAAGTTCCCAGGAAACAGTAAAACCATTCAAAAGTGGGGAATTGAAACTCACAGTACGAGTAGTGATCTTAACGCAAGAGTGATCAAGCAACTGGATCAACTTTAATAACCCACATGCGAGTATGGACTCAAATTAGTATTTAAGTTGGTAATGGTTATAACTTGGATCTGGTCAGGAGTTTTACTCCGGATTGAGTCTATAGGATACTGGTATGGTGATGGACGTCAGGGTTGTATCAGTTTTCAGTTTGGCTTCCGGGCACCGTTTCGCGTGCCAGACAAAGTCAGTAGTTTAACGTGTTCGGGTAATGGTACGGGAATACCAATAATGCCAACACGTGGTTATTTAAGAATGATTAACTTTTCATCAAGGGAGTTTGAGTATTTGGGGAGCTTAGATTACCCAAATTTGAGTTTCCATTTTCACCGTTGGGAATTCTCCCGAATTGTCTCAGTACATACCCATAGTGCCCAATTTACCCAGAATTCTCCCGGGAGCTGCTTCGTTTTTGTGCCCTGGCTTTGATTATTTTCAAACCTTATGTCACAGTCTATGACACAAAAGTAAGTTATTTCAGGAACTCGAGATCTTAAATGATGCTACTGATAACCTAATAATCAATGTCAAAGGTTTAATGCGTTGTTAAATGTCAAATCTCTGTTTAACACGTTGTTCAAGGCTAAGGACGCCAACCTCACATCGTTGGTCCTTAGTAGTATCATGTTAACCATGACGTGCTCTCGGATTCTTCCGAGAGGTAATAACGATTGCTTAGCATAGCACACAAGTCATAAAAGTTTACAAGGTTTTCGTGCAATTAATGTTTTAATCATGCTTTAAGTTTAGGACCTATTAAGGTGTACCTATTTCGTCATGGATGTCACACATAATCATAACAACATCATGATAAACATATCCTGTCCGGTTACCACGGACTTGTACCAATCAAAGTTTACCGGAATTTTTCAAAGTTGTCATAGGTGAATAGTGCTTTCAGCACTTTGCCAACATATTCGGACATAGTTTGTGGTTCTCTCGCGACACAGTGAATGTATTGATATTGTTTAGCATAATTAACCATGTCCTACGATTTCTAGACTTTACGCGACATAATCATGCACTAAATTAAGTCGTAACGAACACAATTAAGTATATTATGAAGTTGTTAAGTTGTACGGATTTACCATTATTTTGCCGATTGTCACATTCTCCCCCCGTTAAGAAAATTTCGTCCCAAAATTCAAGCTGTGTTACAATTTGTAGGGGAGCCTTGGAACAAATGTGGATACTTGGACTTGATTTGATCTTCACATTCCCACGTAAACTCGGGACCGTGACGTGAGTTCCAACGAACTTTAACAAGTTCAATACGACTTCTCCGTGTCTTGTGGACCTTCCAGTCCATAACCTCAATGGGTTCTTCAATAAAATGGAGTTTTTCGTCGATGTGAATTTCATCCACTGGAATACTAATCGTCTCCAAAGTAGGGCTTTCTTTAAATTCGACAAATGAAATGTGTCATGTACACTACTGAGTTCGTCCGGTAGTTTCAACTTGTAAGCAATGGTTCTAATCTTTTCCACGTTTACCAAATCTTGCTACGCCCTTCCAAGGCGAGACTTTCAATAACATTTTATCTCCGACTTCAAAAGATAGTGGTTTTCATCGCTTGTTGGCATAGTTCTTTTGTCGATCACGAGCCGCCTTAATACGGTCTCGTATCTGAAATATTTTGTCCGTAGTCTCTTGAACTACTTCCGGACCAATGAGTTATTTATCCCAGTCTCCGGCCAACATAGCGTTGACCGACATTTTATAGGGCTTCAAACGGGGCGGCCTGAATGCTAGTGTTATAACTGTTATTTTATGAGAACACCACTAAAGGCAAGTGGGTATCCAAATTTCCACCCAAATCCAACACACAAGCACGTAACATATCCTCTAAAGTTTGTATTGTTCGTTTGCTTTGGCCGTCCGTTTGAGGGTGAAAGGCCGTGTTAAGATCCAACGGTGATCCAAAGGCCTTTTGGAATGATTGCCAAATCCTTGATATGAATCGACCGTCTCGATCCGATATGATAGAAATAGGCACTCCATGTCATGCCACAATTTCTTTGAGGTATAGCTCGGCTAACTTCTCTATGCTATCCTTCTCACGGATAGGTAGGAAGTGTGCAGACTTCGTAAGTCGATCAACGATTACCCAAATCATGTCGTGACCTCTCGAGGTCCTGGGTAACTTAGTAATGAAGTCCATTGAGATTTGTTACCATTTCCAAATGGGAATTTCAAGTTGTTGTAGTAGTCCCGAAGGCTTTTGATACTCTGCCTTAACCTTGGCGCACGTGAGACATTTTCTGACGTAGTCAGTGATGTTGCCTTTAAGGTTAGGCCACCAATAAAATTCTTTCAAGTCTTGGTACATCTTATCCAATCCGAGATGGATAGAGTACTTTGACTTGTGAGCTTCGACTAGAATAATTGTTCGTAGGTCGCCAAAGAATGGAACCCAAATCCGTCCCATAAAGTATAATGTTCCATCCTCATTTGGAACCAATTGTTTCTCCATTCCGCGGAGTGATTCGGCTGGTATGTTCTCCAGGTTAAGTGCTTCTTGGTGCGCATCGCGAATTTGCGAAGTGAGGTTAGTTATGGTCATCTCTAAGGCTCGAACCCTTAGAGTCTTCACACGTTCTTTCCGGCTCAAGGTGTCTGCTACAACGTTCGTCTTGCACGGGTGGTACTTTATTTCGCAGTCGTAATCATTCAATAATTCAACCCAACGTCGTTATCGCATATTTAATTCCTTCTGATTAAATATGTGCTGAAGGCTTTTGTGATCCGTGAATATTGTACATTGAGTACCATACAAATAGTGACGCCAAATTTTCAAAGCGAATACTACCGCACCTAGCTCGAGGTCGTGCGTGGTATAATTTTTCTCGTGCACCTTAAGTTGTTGCGACGCGTATGCGATGACTTTTTCTCGTTGCATCAACCCGCAACCAAGACCTTGATGCGATGCATCACAATAAACCACGAAGTCGTCGGTACCATCGAGTAAAGATAAGATAGGCGCGTCATAAAGTTTATCCTTTAGTAGTTGGAAGGCCGCCTCTTGTTTCTCGCCCCAGTCAAACTTTTTATCCTTTTGCGTTAGCGACGTTAGCGGTTGAACAACTTTTGAAAAGCTCTCTATAAATCGTCTATAATAACCCGCTAATCTCAAAAATTGTCGCACTTCCGTCGGTGTCTTAGGCGCTTCCCAATTCTTTATCGCCTCAATCTTGGCTGGATCAACATGAATTCCTTTCTCATTCACCACGTGCTCGAGAAACTGTATCTCGCGAATCCAAAATTCGCATTTAGAAAACTTCGTATAAAGTTGTTCCTTCTTCAAAAGCTCCAAAATAGTTCGTAAATGTTGCTCATGTTCGTCCTTCGATCGTGAATATATTAATATATTGTCAACAAATACTATCACGAACTTGTCCAAATATGGCTTGCACACACGGTTCATGAGATCCATGAACACCACCGGTGCATTTGTCAAGCCGAACGGCATATAAGGAACTCGTAGTGACCGTAACAAGTTCAAAAGGCTGTTTTTGGTGAACTTTCTTCTTGAATTCGTAGCTGGTGATAACCTAATCTTAAGTCGATTTTAGAATAGAACCTCTAGCCTTGCAATTGATCGAACAAGTCATCAATTCTAGGTAGAGGGTATCAGTTCTTGATAGTGAGTTTGTTCAACTCACGGTAATCTATACACATGCGCAAGCTCACGTCCTTCTTTTTAACGAATAATACCGGAGCTCCCCAAGGTGAGAAACTCGGTCTAACGAATCTCTTATCCAACAACTCTTGAAGTTGTGTGGATAATTCTTGCATCTCGGACAGAGCTAATCAGTAGGGAGACTTCGCCACCGGTGCCGCTCCAGGCACTAAATCGATGCGAAACTACACTTGGCGTTGTGGTGGCAGTCCCGACAAGTCTTCCGGAAAGACTTCTGGAAACTCCTTCACGACAGGGATATCTTCTAACTTCGGTTCTTTGGTTTCCTTATCAATTACATGAGCGAGGAAGACGATACAGCCTTTACGGAGACATTTTTGCACCTTCATACAATTAATAATTCGCATGGGTGTCTCACGCTTTTCTCCATGCACAATGAGTGTCTCTTCGTCCGGTAGGGGAATGCGGATCGTTTTCTCATGACAAACCACTTCCGCCCGGTTGTCGACAACCAATCCATTCCAACAACCACATCAAAGCTACCCAAGTCGACGGGTAAAAGATCAATCCAATTTTTTTGTGTTCCAAGTTCAAGTGTACAACCTCGAATAATTTCTCCCGATTCGATTATTTTCCATTTGCTAGTCCTATAGAATACGGAATGTTTAGTTTACTCGACTCTAGGCCAAGCATATTTTTAAATTGTATAGATATAAAACTAAAGTCGGAGCCAGTATCAAATAGAATGGATGCGAAGTGTTGGTTTATAGGAAACATACCCGTAACCACGTTCGGGTCTTGGTGTGCATCCTTAGCTCCTAATACAAAAGCTCTCCCACGAGCTTGGTTTTCCTTCGGGCAATCCTTCCGATAGTGCCCCTTATCTCCACATCCATAACATCCTTGCCCCTTGCCGTTTCCATTTTCACCTTGGTTGTTATTAACGTTACCACCTCGGTTTCCATTACCTCCCGGGTTTCCATTACCACGTCCGGTACCCGCCCAACAGGTTTCCTTGTTGTGCCCGATCTTACCACACCTGTTACACTTGGTATTCCTACAAGGACCCAAGTGGTGAAATCTACACTTATCACATTTTGGTAAGGTGCCAGCATAACCTTTGCCTCGAATTTTGCTACGTGGATTCACCTCTCTACCCTTGTTACTGTTGGGGTTAATATTGTTTTCCCGAGTACCCTTCTTGAAGTTAGAGAATTTGCGCTTGCTATTAGTAGTAGACTCCACATGGGTATCCTTTTTCTCAGATCCTTTCACATAAATCTTTTTCATCCTTACAGCCTCCTCGGTAAGGCTTACAGCCAAAGTAACCACTTGGGTTATAGTAGTGGGGTTTCCAGAAGTGACTAGGCTCCTGATTTCAGGGTGAAGACCCAAGATGTAGCGTTCAACCCTTTTGAACTCCGGGTCGACCATAGAGGGAACCACTCGAGATAAGTCGTGGAATCGTTGTGTGTATCCCGTGATATCAACACCAACCATAGTACGATTCCAGAATTCCGTCTCTAATTTCTACAACTCAGCCCGTGAGCAATACTTCTCACGCATACGCTCCTTTAACTCATCCCAAGTCAAAGCATAAGCCGCCACATCTCCCAAAGTTTTAACTTGTAAGTTCCACCATGTCAATGCCTCGTCCAAAAATAATCCAGTCACATCAACCACAATATGATCGGGAGTACATCAGCTCATACGAATGGTGGAATCTGTTTTCTTGGTCCAACGTACGTAGGCCATAGCACCGCCAGTGCCGTCATAGTTGAGAGGCTTGCATTATAGAAATTGTTTGTAGGTGTAGCCTGAAACGTTGAACCAACATGTTATATATAAAAGAGAGTTATGAAAACGCACCAATACAATATGGAAGGAACTGTTTAAGTTGCTATAAAAATACTTTAGGTTACCATTAGTGGTGTTTCCACTAGAAGAGCCTCCTGCCCATGACCGCCAGTTCCGTTGGTGCCACCGCTGTTTTCAACGCGATTTGCCTCGTATTGCGCCAGGGCTTGGGAGATTCGTTCCACCAGAAGTTGGTTCAATTTTGCCTCATTAGTAGGCATGGGGTTTGGTGCTTTGCATCGTACGTCCCTTCTCTTGGGTGCCATGACCTTCCAATCACAGGTAACGAACAGGTTAGACAAATATTTAATAGTAAATATTGTCGGCTAGCATATATATGTATATTTTACATAAGTACTCATCACATCAAACAAACATCATTCACCACAACAAGACATGCCTAAGATAAATCACAATGTGATATAAGGAAAAACATAATACCAAGCTTTCATATATATATTCGACAACTTGGTACATTGTTTTAAGGTAGAAAAACAATAGCACACGGGAAAACATAATCCCGATCATACAAGTTTATAATACATAAAAGTGGCAAAATATTTTCTTCCCATCGGTCTTCCAAGAGTCTTCAAGTGTCAATATATGCATCTAGTCTTCACATATCAAAAGCAGAAAACCGTCTAATAGCTGCGAGGCTGTGGGACATCAACTGGGGAAACAGGAGGGTTGACAGGTAAATCAATTGTATGAGGAGTGGTAGGGTATCTGGAGTGTGTCGGGAAGTGGGAGCAGCTGGTGGGACAGTAGTAGGAGTAGGGATCGGTGAAGGAATGGGTGTTGCAATAGGGATGGTGCCAAAACTAAAGTCAGTGGCATTCACCCGCAGCTCAACGCGGCAAATGGCAGAAGATGATGCGCTGTCACTCACATCTGACGATGAAATAGCTACAACCGACACAACCGAAGAAGACACCTCCAAGATCACGAGATCAAAGACCTCACAGTCGCCTATATCATCATCCAAATGGTCCACATAGAAGACGTTGACCTCGTCCTCGTCGTCAGACATATCGATAATGGGTGGAACCATAGCAAGTGGTATAGCGGGAATGGGTATAATCTCTATGTGGTGCTCGCCATGGGGATGGCCAATGATAATAATATCATGGGGCGGAAGTGGTGCGGATAACGCATCGTCCTCTATGGGGACATCATCCATGATAGGGTCGGGTAGTGCGAACAGTTGGAAATCCTCTAAGTCCTCATCGTCGGTGTAGGACCGATCCTCGATGATTAGGAACCTAAATTTAATATCTAACGTCCATAATAGCAGAAATATTATGTCGTGTTTACCAATAGACAATATTTAATCAGTTAATCGTCAGTTTTATAGATCAAACATTCTGGTTACAAACTGACAGAGCTTCGCCTCTGAAATGCCAAAGCTACAAATGAAGTAGGCTAGCTAGGTATTTATAGGCTAACAAGTTCGCCCCTAGGGACACAAGTTCGCCCGAACTTGCATAAGCAAGTTTGGCCGAACATGCATTTACATGTTACTTATGGGCGAACTTGGCTAAGCTAAACATAAATATTTCGTATACCTAGCCTATTAATCTCTATACAATACAGACTCGATATAAGACTAAGACATAGACATTATGCACCAACAGACTCCCCCTTGGATATAGTCTTCGTCTTGTATATAAACGTTAAAGCACACGACCGAAGAAGTTCTTGAACGGCTTCCTTCGATGTTCTTTCTTTGGATCAGGCGTTTGATCAGTTGGCGGTGGTCTTTTAAAGTTAGCCATTCTTAGCGAACTTTGCCTTACTGCTTTTTCCATTTTTTCTTTAATCGCCTCATTTCTGGTTTCCTCTTTTAGAAACTCACCTCTCTCCACAAATGAAGTAATGCACGTGAAGTAATTCCAACCTTTAACAGCTTTGTACGTAATCATCTTCCACAACAACTGATCTATTGTTTTCATATGATAAGTAACATTCAGTGTTTGTACTAACTCTTCCATATCCCAATATGGCAATGTTTTGAAATCAGCAAGATATTTGAAGTATTGCACTCCAAATTCCCATTTGATTGCATATACGTTGAGCTCTTTAAACCATCCCCAACTCAGAATATCTCCCAAAGAAACATCTTTATTTCTAGTGAAGAATGCTAGTGGACGTCGAAACTTACGTTCACGTGGCATCTCCTTGAACTAGGACTTTTTCGCTTCAGCTATCTCTTCTTTGGTCATCGGTTTAGGAATCTTTCCTTCTCGTAACGCTTCAGCAATCCTATCTTTCAACATATCTTCATTAAGATGTTTATACATCTCTTCAAGTGTAGGAAAACTTTCTGAATTTTGACCGACGTATTTAGCTTTCTGATCTGATTCATCATCTGAGGACCAATCTTCAACTATCACTCGATTGTACTCATCAGCTTCAAACCTTCTCTCATACTGATACTCTTTCGGTTCAAATGTGTTAACATTCATAACTTCTTCAAAATCAAACTCTAAGTTCTCAGTTTCAACTTAAACTAGTCTCGCCAAATCTTCTTTTGTGTAGTTATGTACAAAATCACCTTCTTCCACATTGTGTTCCAACAATAGCATTAAAGGCTTCGTGGGTATTGTAGTCACAGGCTTCGCAGAATGATCAATATCTAACAAATCAATATCATCATCAGTTGACCCTTTCTGTCCTGACTCCCCTGGCTTTTATCTTCCATCCTGTTTGACTCATCGTCCATGAGGTCAGAAAAATCAAACTAATTAAATACTTTGGCTTCAGTGATCTTTAAACCTGTACCTCCCTGATCAAAATCATCACCACCTTGATCATAATCATCGTCATCATCACGAACATTCCAATCCTCGTAACCTTCTTCCTCTTCATCCTCTTTATTAACTTTCTCAGCTTCTTCATTGCCTTTTCTTCAGAAACACTAATAGGATCAGAAGACTTGACAGATTCATCAACCTTTTGGATATCAGACTCAGAAGCTTTTGAAATATCTTCAACTAGTTTCTCAGGAACATCACAAGACTTCTCAGCAGTCTTAGAAAATTTAGGGGCTTCGCCCTCAACATGCTTTCCTTTACCACTTTCAGCTAATTCTTTCTCAGCACGCTCTTTAGCTTCATGACGATCCAGACGATCATATCCAGCGATGAAATCAATGTTCAGATTGTTTGCTAACACTTTCTGCAATCTGTTGAATCTTCGATCGTTCAATGCTTGGATAGTCTTTAGATCTGCAATTTCTCATTCACGTCTTGCAAACTTTCAATTAGTGCTTTGAAATACTCCCTTTCATTCTCTAATACCTTCACTTTGTCATCAAGCAACTCTTTTTCAACCTCACTTTGATTCACTTTCTTAACAAGCTCGGCCTTTTCAACCTCATTCTGTGCAACTTTCTCTTCTAACACCTTCACGCGCTTTTCTAGCATCTCAAATTTAGATTCTGGGAAAAATTCATCCAAGTCTTCGAGACTGATTGGACCATGTGGCATATCACCAAACAGATTTCCCCTTGGTGTCTTTGGCGTTGAATCTTTAGGTGTTGCAGTTTTTGGTGTTGACTTCTTAGGAGTAGAACTTTCAGGAACATAAGTCTTTGGAGCAATAGGAGATTCAACGATAGGAACTTTAACAAATCCAGACACAGGAGGTTCTTGTGTAACTCCTTGCCTTTCAGTTTCAGCATGAACAATAACAGGAGGTTCTTGTGGAGGAGGTTCTTGTGTGGCTCCTTTCTCCTGAGCACCAGAAGGTTCTTGTGTGGCTTCTATGCTTTTCGACTTGCTTTTATACCTCTAACTTACAGCCTTCTGAGCTTTCTTTGCTTTTCTTTTCCCTTTGGTATCAGGTGACCCTATAGTCTTCTTAGAGATTTCGATTGCTGGAGACTTTGTACGCTTAGACTTTTTCTTCGGTCTCTCTTCGTCAGATTCTTTTTCAGTGTTAGGATCAAAATCCGCATCCAATTTTCTTTCCTTATCTGCTCTATTCTCTGCCTCAGTCTTTTCTGGCTCTTTAGCAGGAACTTCTTCATCAGATTCTTCATTCTTAGAAGTAGCAGAAATCACATCATCTTGAGTCGTTTTGACAGTTTCTTGACCCTCAATAACCACTGCAGCGCTCGATCCAGCAACCGCTTCAACATTTTCAGGTTTATCCTCATTGACAAGCATAGTTTCGACTTTCTTCGCAGCACGTTTCTTCTTAGGCTTATCAGCTTCTGCCTTTAAAAACCATTCGCTCCTTGCCTTTGGTTTGAATTCCTTAAATCATTCTTGCTCAGCTTTAAGCTCTTTCTTGTCATCACTACCATCCTTTCTCCACTTGTTATCAGGTGGCGAGATATAATTTGAATCTTTTATAGCTCCAAACACTGGTTTCGCAACAGGAGCTGAAGCTTGCTTCTGGAACTTGATTAGCTTCTTTACTTTTGTTTCATCAAAATGAACTAAATACAACACATCATTTCGGTCTTGTGCAATGTTGGCATACTTCTCGTCAATTAACATCTGAACAAATATTGGATATAGGCATAGCCTTGAATCTTCCATGTTCTTCGACATGTGAGTGAAAACCATCTTAGAAACATTGAACGACTTCTTCATAATAAGCTCCGTTTCCATGCTAGCCAAATAGTCTTGACCATCATCTAATCCAGCTTCATGATGGCTGAATGTATGAATTAGAGCATGCATCAAAATCTTGTAAGGGTTTGGCACTTCCTCTTTCTTCAGCGTTGGCTTGTTCACGCTCCCCTTATAACCCATACCGAAGAAACAACCACGTACCATCTTCTCGTCTAAATGAATCGGATCTTCTTCATTATCTTTGAATTCCTGAATCCGTCTAATATCGTCTTCAGTCACAGAAATTGGTTTAACTTCATTGCCGACTTGCACAGATGAAGTGATCGTCTTCTCATATTCGCTTAAACTTGCATTCATCCAGAAGTGAACAATGTGTGATCGATATGATACTGTGCGCTCTGTAATAGCTCGGCGAATATGTCTTTCCTCGAGAAACTTCAATATATTGTCGTACTCCTTCAGTGACGGGCAGATAGATTTGTCAAGCGTAATGCACGTATTGTGAGTTTTGGAGAACTCAACAGAAATTACACGCGCTGGTACCTGTGCCTGAAAAATGACGCAAAACAATTAGCATAATTTTCGAGAAAAAATAACAAAAATTTTCTAACACTTATATCAAGTTCGGGCGAACTTGATATATATGTTCAACATTCTGTTTTACCCAAGTTCGCCCGAACATGTTATATCAAACATGTTCATTATATAAGTTCGGGCGAACTTAATCACAAAACAACAATTCCGCATTTCAAGATCCAAGTTCGGGCGAACTTCCACATGATATTCAAAACAAATACATGAAGTTCGGTCGAACATATCTCAATTCTCTTTATTCAGTTTTTGGACAAGTCCGGTCGAAGACGTCATTTAAATCAGATTTTTTTACACGACTACAATGCAAGTTCGGTCGAAGATATTAAGATTTCATTTATTCATATTTTTAGACAAGTCTGGTCGAAGTTGACAACAAGTTCGGCCGAACATGTCGTCTTCTCCAAAGAAACCAACTTGTTCAAAACAGTTAAACATCCGTTTCACTTCAATCAAAACATGTTATACGGTCGATTTTATGTGTAGATTAAGGATCTATGTTCAATTTTGTCCAATAACACCTAGAACTATAAATTTTAAACTTTTCAGATATGAAATTTCAATAATAGTTCAATCCATGGTTCAAACATCGATTTTATACCTCGGCAATTGTAGATGGTGTGTAAATCACCAAAAACAAGCAGACTTGGGCAGAGTAACGATGTCAAATTGTCAATTTCGCTCAAACTCTCTCAGAGAATCAAGTTCGCTCAGGGATTGTGTGTTAGCTGATAAGTGAGTTCGGCGAACTTGATTGGTATTTATACCAAGTCAAGTTCGGGCGAACTTGCTCAGCCCAATCATGAAAGCCCATTCAAGTTCTGGCGAACTTATCTTTTAAACAACACAGCCATCTGTAAGTTCGGTCGAACTTGTTGATTGTTAAACTTGATTTGTTTAGCAAGTTCGGCCGAACTTGCCAAACCACATTTTAAACTTTTTCAATTTTTCAAATTTAACCCCTGAACTTTCCAACTTTTTATTAGTTATGAAAATCCTCTCAGTTGACCAAGTCCAAGCTAATGACCTTGGTTAACTTATTTGTCTGCCAAGTCCAAGTTAATGACCCCGGTTTGACCCGTTACGAACAAACTGTTGATATTTTCAAAATCAAAGTTTCAAATTAATTAACTTTTCATCGTGTTGATTTTTCAGATTAACAGATTAGCTCCCAGCCCGTTGTCAAAGAGATTCCCACTAGTTCTAGCACCTTACCAGACTTCGAAGATCCGTTCTCCCACATTGGTTTGATGAAAACAATGTAGAAATAAAATCTTTTTGTAATTTTGTAAGTTTATGCTAAAACATACCGAAAATCTTTTTGATTTTTGATCTGTAAAACTGAAATACAATGTAATAAGCAATGTAAACTATGTACAAAAATATTTACAGACATATTTTTTTGAATTCGTGTCTAAGGATCGTATCAGTTGATTGAGACATATCACCAGTACCCTTGACCTTTAGATGACTTTAAGTTTTAAACTCGTTTACCTACATTGTCGATATGTTTGTCCACTTAAGCTTTACCACATATTTCCACTGCTTCAAGATATGTTAAGATAAAATTCATGAAACTTGACTTATCTGTGGTTCCCACTTCTGGAATATACTCCCGTATCCAGATTCCCTAGATTTCATCTTACAGGTGAATATAGCGTAATTGATATCTGTATCTGGGTTGTGTGAGACCTTGAGCTCAGGTTAGTACTACCGTACAAACAAAGAGATGAAGGCTGGTCTTTAAGGTGTGTTCCACTTAAGGAATCTTTTTAGCACTTCAAATGATTAGATCTTCCGATTCTTTTCAACATTGCATGCAGTTTGGAGTTTATAGCAAAGTATTATAGAAGTTCTAGGCCATTGCTTATGCAAAATTAGAAGAACTTGTATAATACCCCAGATATCAACTATCTATAAAGACCTTGTATCTCATAATCAGCCAATCTTTCAAACAAAATTTCGGAGTACTAAGTCCATATACAAGATTTGTTAATCCACAAGATTAAGCAGTTGTAAAATTTAGTTTATATCTCGAAAAAAATTTACTGAACGTGTTAAGCCTATCGACACATCCACAGTAAGACTCGTTTATTACTTTTAAAACTTTACATTTCTTTAGCATACTGTGATACTCCACTGATGTACTATCATTTCCTTTTATGACACTGAACTCTTTTTGTCTTTCAAAATGTTTTGTACATTTTGAATTTTTATATGTTTTTGGATTTTAAAATTTTCGAATGTTTTTGTATTTTCTCTAACATTTCTCCCCCTAAAATCAAAAACATCTTTTTGGATTTTAGGTTTTAACAAAATTCTAAAGTTGAAAGATATTTACAAACCAATGTGGATCACGCGAACTCGTCGTCCGATCCGTATTCAACCTCAGCGTCCGCACCTATCAGCAAATTTTTCAAACCGTTAATTCTTAGCAAGTATTTAAACTGTGAAAAAGGAAATGGTTTGGTATAAAAATCAGCCTTTTGTTCGTCGGTGTGGATTTTTTCTATTCGTACTAATTTCTTTTCATACAATCACAAATGAAATGATAACGAATTTCAATGTGTTTGGTGCGTGAGTGATGAACCGGATTTTTAGTTATATCTATGGCTGCCTTGTTATCAACATACAGCAGAGTGTCTAGAAATTGCAGACCATAGTCTCTCGTCTGATGTTGAATCCACAGAATTTGTGAACAACAGCTGGAGGCCGAGATATACTCACCTTCACAGGTAGAGAGAGCGACCGTAGTCTGTTTCTTACACTGCCAGGTTACCTTTCTTATTCCGAAGAACTGGCACCCCGCTGTAGTTGATTTTGAGTTCAACTTATCTACACCAAAATCGGAATCAACATAGGCTGTGAGGTCGAAATTGTCGTTCTTCGGGTACCACAAGCCGGTGCTTGGGCATCCTTTCAGGTATCTGAAAATTCGCTTCACGATCTACATGTGTAGGATCCTCGGGCTTGACTGATATCTGGCGCATAGGCAAGTTGGATACATAATATCTGGGCGTGATGCTGTCAGAAGCATCAGCGATCCAATCATCGATTTGTATAACGTCTCGTCAACTTTGGCTCCAGTCGCGTCAACGCAAATGCCGTGATTTAGAGCAAGAGGCGAAGATAAAGGCTTCAAGCTTTCCATTCCAAACTTAATCAAGATGTCGTGAACATACTTAGTCTGATGAATGAAAAAACCATCCGGAAGCTGATCTACATGCAAACCAAGAAAGAACTTCATTTCGCCCATCAAGGACATTTCGAATTTCTTTTTCATGATTTCGTCAAACTCCTTGCAGAGACTATCGTTTGTAGATCCAAAGATGATGTCGTCAACGTAGATTTGAACTATAATCAGATGGCCATCAACTTCTCTGGTGAACAAAGTACTATCCACAGTTCCTCTGACAAAGCCGTTTCCGACGAGATGTTGCGATAATGTCTCGTACCAAGCTCTCAGGGCTTGGTGTAGTCCATAAAGAGCTTTAAGTAGGAATGCTTTCTTCTTGTTAAGTGGATCGACAAACCCCGGTGGTTGTCCAACGTACACCTTCTCGCGTAATTTGCCATACAGAAAAGCCGATTTGACATCCAATTGATAGACCTTAATCCTTTCCATGATGCGAAAGCTAGAAAAATTCGAATAGATTTCAATCGAGCTACTGGTGCATAGACTTCCGTGTAGTCCATCCCTTCCTGCTGGTGAAATCCCTTGACAACAAGCCTAGCTTTGTTACGAACAATAACCCCTCTATCATCACGTTTACACTTAAAGACCCATTTTGTATCAATTGCTTTCTGATTTTCTGGTAAGTCTTCAAGCTTCCACACACCCAACTTCTCAAACTGCAATTATTCTTCTTGCATTGCTTGTACCCAATTTTCATCGGCTAAAGCTTCATTAACTGTCTTTAGCTCAATCTGAAAGATGAAACATGAATAGAAGCAATAGTTCTGGGTTGTAGCAACACGTGTGTAGAAACAACTGAGTGCTTTATTAATTTGCCCTCGAGTTCTAACACCAGTTTGAAGTTCTCCGATTATATTTGTTGATGGATGATAGGAATATGATCGCGACAATTCTTCACTTGGAACATCTACTGAGTTTTGCTGATTCGTGATGTTGAGATCAACGACCAATTCAACGTTTGGAGAGTTTGATGAAGCTTCATTTATGTTATTCGGGACTGCAGATTGGTTAAGAAGACTTGTTATCTGCTCCACTTCTTCATCTGAAGAAGATGATTCCCCATCAGCATCAAATGTTAGTGCTTCATCTAAGTCTTTGATTCTGAGGCATACTGGGCTCCGTTGTTGTATTCACTTGTTCATTAGGGGCATTTGTTGGAGGAGTAACAGGTGTTGATAATGTTTCAGAAATATTTTCAGCCGGAACACCACTATTGCTTGAACTTGTGCCTGAAGAAGATGGATCCAACGTGGGTTGATTAACCACAATTGGTCGAACAATTTGTTCTTGATTCGCTGACTGGTGAAGGTAGTATAACGCTGCAACTTCTTCATCAGTCGGTTCTTCGAAGTCAAATGACTTCCAAAGGTCTTGATAGTAAAACAGCCCGCATCACCTTTCCTTTGAATAGGATCCGTGTAGTTGAAACAATCCACGTGCTGTGCTTCAATAACCTTTCTCAATGAAGAAACATATACTCTTCTGAACGGACTCGCGTATCCGACAAAGAAACCTTCAAGAGATTTAGCTCCGAATTCACCATCTTGGTTTATTACGGTACATGGTGCACCGAATGGTTCTAAGAACTTCAAATTTGGCTTCCGTTGGTTTATCATCTCAAAACATGTTTTCTTTGTTGGTTTGACAGTGAGAACCCTGTTTAGCACCGCTTCACTCCAGAAGCTGATAGGAAGTTTAGAATCTGGAAGCATGGTTCTCGAGGTTTCAATCAAAGTTCAGTTTTTCCATTCAGCTACTCCGTTTTGTTGTGGATTATAGGGAGCACTAAACTCGTGCAGTATCCCTTTTGCGTTGCAGAATTTCTTCATTTGGTTATTCTTAAACTCTGTGCTGTTGTCACTTCTAATGCGTCTGACCGGCATATGATAAATGTTTTCGAGTTTCTTGAATATAATAACCAAGTTCTCAAACGTTTCGTCTTTTGATTCTTGAAAGAATACGCACGAATATCTCGAATAGTCATCTGTCACGACCAAGCAATATAAGTCTCCTAAGATGCTTCGAACATTTACAGGACCAAATATGTCCATGTGGAGACGTTCTAATGGCAACTTGATTAAGTTTAGAATTCTTTGGACGAGATTTCTTTATCTGCTTTCCCTTTTTACATTCCGAGCAATGACCAGACATCTGAAAACTTCGAAGATTTGTGCTTTCTACAAGATCATTATGAACCAAGAAATTCATTTTTTGCAAATGAATATGCCCCATCTTACGATGTCAAAGAACAGAATCTTTTTCAGTAGCCTTTGACACAAAACATTGTGCTGATTTTGATGAAGTGGTAGCGACACCCATATCAAGAACATATAAATCATTCTCTCGCGGTGCTCACATCAGAATCCAGTCAGTTGGTATTTTGAATCCCGGCTTCAAGATAATACACTCTTTGTCGTTGAATGAACTATGAATTTCTTATCACAAATCTGCGATATACTCAGAAGACTGTTCTCAAGTTCTGATATAGTTCACGCGATCAAATGAAACTACGCCATTGGAGAGTTTTCCCTCAGCGATTATCCTTCCTCCTTGATTTCCTGCAAATCCAACATATCCACCATAGATTGCTTTAATGTCGAATAGCAACGCCTTCATTCCCGTCATATGCCTGGACGCTCCACTATCCAAAATCCACTTAGAAAGTATGGATCTCTGGAGTCCCTGCACATTTTAACAATCTATTTAAAAAGCGAGACCCAAGCCTTTTTGGTCTTGGGTTGAATTGGATAACTATCATCAAAATCAAATTCACATTCATCAGCATAATCGAATTCTTCATCTGAATTTTTTATGATATTTACGTTTGAAAACTTTAGTCTTTTTATCTTTTGATTTGTTACCACTTGCATTTTTAACAGTTTAAGATGTGGTTTCAATTATGATTTCAGATTTTGATTCTTTCTTGCTATCACTAGTCTTAACAGGCTTAGACTTAGTGATTTCAGGTTTAGATTCTTTCGTGTTATCAGTCTTTACCAGCTCAGACTTAATAACACCAGATGTTGTTGACCTTTTCTTGGTAATCCAGGCTTGAGATTTGATATTAGCCTTCTTGATATAAAATTTGTTTTCATTTGCCCTAGAAGTTTCTCCTTTTTCAAAAGTAGAATTCTCAAACCTCTTTTCTATTTTAGGTTTAACTTCTAGCAAAGATTCATTTCTTTTCAAAATCTTGATTGGTTTTTCAAACTCTGGATACCTTGGTTTTACAACATATGATTCTCTTCTTCGAGGATAAGCCGGTTTTGATTTCAGACATTATCATGCAATATGACTCATTTCGTTGCACTTGAAAATGTCCGATTATCAAGTGGATCTCCTTTAGTGGGTGATTTTACCCCACTTGATGTTTTTGCACCACTTGTAACCTTGGCTTTATCTCGAATTTCTTTCTCCTTTTTAAACTCATCATTTGATTGCTTACCAATCAAACTCTCTTCATGAACCGTGTTTGTCCCATATTCAAAATTCATGTTTTTGTTTTTATATTCATGAAATGGTGACACTTTCTTTACTGGTTCATCTGATTCTTCTAGACCCAACCCTGCTCTCCGGTTTTCCGGATGATCACCACCATTCCTTTGGTAGTTGTTTCTTTTAGGTTTGGAATATAATTTTCGTTTGTTAATTTCCAAATCCTCTGATGTGACTTCCACGAGTTTAAAGAATTTATCAAGCAATTTTCCTTCACATTCTAAATCGGGAAGCAATCATCAAAGTATAGTCTATCTGAATCCTTAATTTTTTACATTACAATATTAGGATCGTCACTTAGACCATCCTCTGACGACTTATCGTCATTTTCAGACTGTGAATCCGGAATTCTTTGAACTCGAGTTGGCGATTTTTAAGCTGATGTCATCAGAATCACTTAGAACATTTTCAACCACTTTGTTAACAACAACATTTTTATCAACATCAGATTTAGCATAGATTATATCAATATTCTCTGGCAACTCATCTTTTTTCTTAGAAAGTAACTCAACATTGAGTGCCTTATCCATCCCGTCTGCGGTTTTGCGACAATACTTCTTGCAAAGGGGTGGACGCACACTGTCGGAAGAATGTGATCAATAACATATGCATTTGTGGTATAACTTCTCAACAACTATTGAACTCTTTCAGTTTCGATTGTCATGTCTTGAAGTTTTTGTTTGGTTTCAGCAATGGTGTTAATAAAAATGTTAATTGCCCTTTGTTTATCCATTATTGTTCCACTCAACATCCTTATATTATCATGTTGTTCGATGTTATTTCTGTCGAGTCTGCCATAATCATTTTTCATTTTGTCATATGCTTCTTTCAGTGTGCGATAATCGTATTTCAACAATTCATTATGCACATTGTTTTCAGAGATGATCTTTGATTTTTCGACACATTAGACACAAGGTTCAGTACATTGTGTACAAGGTTTCTCAACCTCAGCAACTTGTACTTTGACAACTTCTTTCTCACCAATTTTTACCTCTAGACCTACCTTGGTTAGATTCGCCATTAAAGCTTTATCTGCCATGTCCTTGAGGTCTTCGACTTTCACTTCTTGAGTGACATCAATGATCACTTCATCAATCTTTTTGTCCTCAACCACTTGTTCTTTCGAGCTTCCATCAAAATGAACTGCAAAACTATCACAAGAATTAGAGGATAAAATTCCTTGTCTCTGCATATGGATATATTCCTCTTCTTCCTGCTGTTGATGCAAGTATTATTCCAGAAGAGCTTGTTTGAAAGCTGCTGCTGCCGCTGTTTCCTCTGCGGAATTATCTTCAACTATCTCCGCCATCAAAGCAACTCTGGTGTTTTTCCCAATGTAAGAATTCCAATCAAAACCATCATCTTCACTGGATGCCACCATAGCTTTCTCAGTGGTGCTATTGTCAGGCTTTTCTTGGATTTCAACCTGAGTTTTCTTTGGAAACGGTTTATATTGAAGTGCCTTTTTGTAATATTCATATCCTCCTCCGAAAGGACTTTGATTTCTGGTTGCTTCGGTGTTCTTACACTCTCTTTTAAAATGCCCCTTTTGACGGCATTTAAAGCACGTGACTTTGGTTTTGTCAAAACCCAACTTGGTGCTGGAATTTCCTATGTCACGGCCTGTGAGTGCAACGAACTTTGTCACTCTCCTGATAATCGAAGCTAAGGACCATTTGATGTCCATTAATTCGAGTTCTTCCTCGTCTACCTGGTCATAATCTTATGCAGTCATCTCGGGGTTTCCGATCTTACCGGCAACAAGACATTCATAAGATTCTAATACGGTAGCAAGTAGTGACATATGTTGTTTTGCAACTTGTTCTGAAACAACATTGTTAAAATTCACTGCGATGTTGCATTTATATACATTCAGATCAGAACTTTGTTGTTGATTCTGGTTCACTTCGCTTTGATAGGTTGAATTTGAACCAGTGCTTGAGTACGAACTTTGAGGACTCTGATCATACTGAGGATGTGATTGATTCTGATTCTGTGGAGAAGCATTCATGTTTGCACTAAAAGCCGTCTGAATTTTAGGACTCGAAATACTATCTAGCATTCCGACTTTGTAATAAAGACCGACGTCTTGAACAACATTAGCATTTTTTGACTTCGCCATCTTCAGAAGTTCCATTTCGTGGCCTTCGAGTTTATTGATAAACGTCGACAACTTGAAAAATTCCCACTTATCACTGTTCTTCAGAACCATTAAATACGTAGTCCATTCACCCTCTGGTAGTGCGTCAGCAAGTTTTTTGATATATTCTTGTTCTGTCTTTTCGAGACCGTCTCTTCGCTTTTGCACTTAAAGATGACAGAAACGCTCGATCATTTGCTTTATGGTCTCATTCTTTAGCATGGTGAAGATATAGAACTCTTTCAGGATAAGTGCCTTTTTGCTTTTGATCATTTCGGCACTGCCTAGATACTTCTTCTGTAATGACAACCAATGTTCTCTTGCAGTAGCATACTCTGGTAGCAAAATCAGGATATCTTCTTTGACAGATTGTTGGATGAGACTGATCATCTTTTTCTCAGCAATGTATTCGTCTCACTATACTGTCAAATGTTGTACTTTTCAAGGACTTGCTGATGTTCATATACCGGAACAGTGTAGCCTCTTTCAATTGACACCCAGCTAGCGAAGTGCATGGCTTGAACCCAATAGGTAAATTTCTCTTTCCATGCTTCGTACTCGTCCATGCTCATCAGCTTGGGTGGTTTTACAGTTGTTCCCATTTCATTATCAAGATTGACTTGATTGATCACATTGGCATTTGACGAACTAGCTCCGGACATAAAAGCTCTTAGTTGATCCTCCATTGTGAACAACGAAACGTGTACTCTGTAAATTTTTCAAAACCTTTGAAAACAAATAGTCCTACTACAAGTTCGGTCGAACTTGTAACAACAAATGAAGAATTCTCAGATTTACTAACAAGTTTGGTCGAACTTGTTAGATTTGTTTTAAACTACTCAAGTTCGGGCGAACTTGCTAAAAATCACTTGAAAAGTGATGTTTTAGGACAAGTTCGGCCGAACATGGCCAATAAGTTGGATCCTTAGGGTTTTCAAAAACATGATTTTTTTCAAAATTTCGACATGAATTTGGTTTAATTTGGTCTCTAATCTTTCAAGGGTTTCTCTTTGTTGTATTTTACATGATATATTCAAAATTCAAAAGATTTTGACAGTGAATTCTTCATTTTATGTTCAAAAGTTAAGAAAAAGAGAAGAATGGAGTAGAAATAGAAGTGTCCTTATACAAGATACTATCAAATCAGGCTGTTCTAGCTCTGATACCACTTGTAGGACCGATCCTCGATGCTTAGGAACCTAAATTTGATATCTAATGTCCATAATAGCGGAAATATTATGTCGTGTTTACCAATAGACAAGATTTAATCAGTTAATCGTCAGTTTTATAGATCAAACGTTCTGGTTACAAACTGACAGAGCTTCACCTCTGAAATGCCAAAGTTGCAAATGAAGTAGGCTTGCTAGGTATTTATAGGCTAACAAGTTCGCCTCTAGGGACACAAGTTCGCCCGAACTTGCATTAGCAAGTTCGGCCGAACATGCATTTACATGTTACTTATAAGACTAAGACATAGACATTATGCACCAACAGTCGGACTCAATGTCATGAACCTCATCTGGCTTAGAATCATCATCGGAAGAAGTGATCTCAATCCCATGCGGATACTCAACGTGAGGTGCAACCTCCATTGGGTCAACGTCACCGTTAATGCCACTACTGGCAGAGGAAACCGTCGTTCCCCAGCCAAATAACCCATACAACATGTATATATATGTATCAATAAATAATACCCTTACTTATCATATATATAAAAAGGCAATACGTAACATGTAATCACATTGGTTTGGACGTGTCCATCTAGTTTCTGCAAGTCTATCCCATATAGACTATGCCCCAAATAATTTCTTTGCATTATTTATTTGAAAATGCGTTTTGTATAGTGGATCTTGCATTTTTGTATATGCAATGAAAACCTTTGTTTTTGTAAAACCGTTTTCGTGAGAGGATCCTACTGATTGTAGACTAGACTAGAATAAGAATCCTAGTTCACTACAATCGAAGCTCTGATGTTGATACATGATGTCTATTGTCTAGGTCTTGGATCGAGTCTGAAAAAGTATTGAAAAAGTATTTATGTGTAATGCACAAGTTCGGCCGAACTTGTGTGAAGGTAGATCAAGTTCGCCCGAACTTAATCTAGCCAATCCACACTTCACCCGAACCTGTTGCTCTATATATAGGTTGTCTTGGGTCTTTCATGGTAAGAACTCTGTGTTGACAACGACGAAGCTAGTCTGTTTGGATACTTGATGTAATACTTTGGACATTAAAAAACAGACAATTTAAACAGTAAATCTTGTGTATTCGATTAACAAGTCACGTAATTTCTGCTTACGATGGAATTTAGATACAAATTAGGTTCCTAAGCAGTGGAGGAGTGGTCCTATCAAGGGGTATAAGAGCCATGGATACCTAATTTGCTGAGATCTACACAAGACACTCTCTATTTCTACCAATTTCTATCATTTTTCTACACTTTTTCACAAAATTGATGAATCTACGGTTGAAAATGTCTAAATTTTGAATATGTCACATAAAATCACCTAAGTACAAACCCCTGAAAGTTTCGTAGCTAAATTCAATCGATTTCAGGTCAAAAATGTCAAAAAACCATGTTTGAGAAACAAACTTCGCTCGAACTTGTACATCAAGTTCGCCCCGAACTTGGCTTAAATCATCATTTTTGTTGATTTAGCCAACTTCGTGCGAAGTTGTTGTCATTTTCAAAGAATTTTTGTTCAAGTTCGACCGAACTTAACAAATTTTTGTTGAAATTCTAAAAAGTTCGCCCGAACTTGATAAAGAGTTTGAAATTTTCTTGAAAACATCATGAGATCTCCCGAACTTGCTTAAAATTGAAATTCTCTGAAATTTTTCGCAAGTTCGCCCGAACTTGTTGAAATTGAATCTGAATTTTGTTTTTTGCACAAGTTCGCCTGAACTTGTCAGTTTGCTAATCAATTTTCAAGTGTTTTTGAACGTGTTTCAGTCATAATCGTCTGATTTTCGAGATGGATGATTTTCATAATTTTTTTTGCTACAGGAACAACTCAGGCCTTAACTTCAAATGAAAACGCGGTAAACTAGATGAATCTGGATAATAATGGGAACTTCGATTAAACCGCCAAAGTTGATGAGCATGGATGAGTTTGAAGGCTGGAAAGAAAAGTTCGTGAACTAGGTTCAAGCGAATCATTTCTACAGTTGGGATGCTATTCAAACCGGATATACGTGGCCAAAGAATGAACGTGATCAAGATCTTGCATTAGTAAAGTTTACGCCAGAATATAAAGATGCATATGTGGCAGAGAAGAAAATGATCAGTCTGATACAGCAATCAGTGAAAGAAGACATGTTGATCTTGCTACCTGAATGCTTGACGTCACAGATGTTGTGGAATGCATTATCTGCAAAATATCTGGGAAGTACTGAGATGATTAAAAGCAAGAAGGCTTTAATCAAGAAAGAGTTTGACATTTTCACGATGATCCATGAAGCAGATGATCGATAGATATTGTCATTTGATGGTTCAGATGCAAAGACACGATTGATAAATTGGCAGATGCACTTCCTGAGGGGAGTGGTCGACCTACTTGATGGTATTGAAGAATAGTCCAAGTTGGATGCATTTCAAGCTATCATCTTTCATTGAAAAGTTAGAAAGACATGAGATGGAGTTGCTAAAAATGCCAAATCAAATAATGCAAATGTTGTGCAAGATGTAGGTGTGTACTACAAAGGAGGTGTTCAGATTTCGAGTCTGAAAATTCAAACGACGTTTAGTGCGAATATGAATTCTTCGAATCATTCTTTCCAAAGTCAACCAAACACTCAATCATACCCGAGTTATGATCAGAGTCCTTCGAACACAGGATATTCTAGTACTGGTTCAAATTCACCGTTCTAGAGTCAAAATAATCATTCAAATCAGACAAATCATTCTAATTCTGACCCAAACGTATTTCAGTGCAACATTGCGGTCAATCAGGAGAATGTTTTCCCTGAACAAGTGGCCAAACAACATATAGCACTTCTTGCAACAGTGTTTCAATCATATGAAAGTATAGTTGCGGGAAAGATTGGGAATCCAGAGATTACTACTAATGATTATGATCAGGTTGATGAAGAGGAGTTAGAACTGATGCATATCAAATGGAGCTTAGCATTGATTATCAGAAGGGTCACAAAGTTTGTTGTGCTTACTAGAGAGACATTGGAAACTAAAGCAATAAGCTTGGATTCGATAAGTCAAAAGTAACGTGTTTCAAATGCAGACCAAAGGGGTATTTCAAACGCGAGTGCACAAATTTTTGATGCATATGTATGTTGCCTACGTCATCGTATAACATCGAGTCTGTGTTTCGGAGCGAAAAGTTAAGTTTATTGATGAGAATCAAGTTCGCCCGAACTTGTAAAGTGCATGAACAAGTTTGCCCGAACTTGGTCATGCAACATTTGGAGCAAACTTGTTCTCCTATAAATAGGAGTCCTGATTTCTCATTTGTAAGAATCAGAGATTTTGTCAACTGGACGGCGAAGCTTTGTCCAAGTGTTTCCAGGATCTGTAACGTCTACATATTAATGACACAGTGATTAATCAGTAACAAACTTTTATCCAATGTCACCTATGCTAACGGATTCCGTAGGTTTACCTTAGGTTTGCCAAATTAGGACTAGAATGATCCATACACAAACCCTCAATTGGTATCAGAGCAGGATTGGCCTAATCTGAAGACATTGGACATAGAACTTCACATCTTCTACTCATTTCTTTCATTTTTAACTTTTCTTGGACATTTCACGGATAAAACGGACTGATTTTCTAGTGTAAGACGTATAAATCACAATAGTAAGTCCCTTGAAAAGATTAGAGCTTAAAACAACGAACTCATGTCGAAAAACTGAAAAAACCATGTTTGAAAACATAACTTCGCTCAAACTTGTAAGCATGTTCGCTCGAACTTGATTGAAAAACTAACTTTTTAAGTGATTTTTCATCAAGTTTGCCAGAACTTGACTGATTTTTCAAGAATTTTTAGGTAAGTCCGCTCAAACTTGAATATTTTTCCTCAAATCACATCAAGTTCGTCCGAACTTGATTACATTCTGTGGAAAACTTATATCAAGTTCGCCCGAACTTGTTAATTCTCTTGGATTTTCTCACAAGTTCACTCGAACTTGTATTCAGAGTGAAATTTTCATAAAATCTCAACAAGTTCGCCCGAACTTGTTTAAGTAGTTGATTTCACATGCTTTGACAAGTTCGCCCAAAATTGTCCAAGGTTTCTTAAAAAAAAAGTTTTCAAAAAAAAATTAAACGTTAGATTCGTATCGACGAGACGAGTTTAAAGCTCTAATCTGGTAAAAAACAGTTTAAAAAAAAATTTAAACGTTTTTAGCAAACCGATATGTTAATATTGTCGATTAAGAAGTCAAATTTTACTGAATTGTCTATTTGCTAATCATTTTTCAAGTGTTTTTGAACGATAGATAAATTTGGAAAACGAAATGGGGTCCGTGAAGCCGCCAAAGTTGATGAGTATGGACGAGTATGAAAACTGCAAAGAAAAATTCGAGAACTGGAAACGAGCAAATTTCTTCTACTAGAATATTCATGAGAAGAAGATGATCAGCTTGTTACAGCAATCGATAAATGAAGATATTTTGATTCTACTACCTGAATATGATACAACACAGAAGTTATGGAAAGCTCTACGTACTAAATATAAGGAGAGTGCTGAGATGATTAAGAGCAAGAAGGCTCTAATCATGAAAGGGTTTGACATCTTCACAATGCTGAAAGGCGAAATGATGAAACAAATGATTGAATGGTTTTGTCATCTGAAAGTGATTATGAGGAGACATGGGCTTGAGAAAACGGAAGAAGAATACATTGATAAACTGGCTGACACATTGCCTGAAGGTGAATGGACGACATACCTCATGGTCCGAAAAGGAAGTCCAAACTGGGAATTTTTCAAGTTATCCACTTTCATTGACAACTTAGAGGGATATGAAATGGAATTGCTAAAGAAGTCTGATCTTGTCAGTAATCAAGGAAATAATTTGGAAATGCAAAGTCCAAATGATCAGTTGAAGAGAGAAGGAAGTATAATGGCAAAGAACTGTGAAGAAAAAGTTTCAAGTACATCTACAAATGAGTCTTCAAGTTCTAAATCAATCTGCCCAGTCTTTGATGTAGATCTAAATGATTATCTGGCAGATAATGCCAAACTCTTGAACAATCTAGAGAGTTTGACATTATAGAATAAAAAGTTGTCAGGATCTAAGTTTGAATTGATTGTTGTTTTTGTTTCGAGTAATGGAAAATGATTGAAAAACAGAAAATAAATGCAGCGGAGTAATGGAAAACTTCTACAACAATCAGTCGGTCGTATCATCATCTTGCTTTAAATTAATTAAACTATTGCATGTGATTCACAAACTTCCCCTTAACCCAATAACAATCGTTTGATAGTAAGAAGTGAAGAAGATATGCGAAATTGATCTTTTAAAGAAGACAGGTATTAACTGTTACATTGAGCGCTATTTATACTAATTATCTAACCACTGATTGTCTTTCAATGACGTCAGGGTTGATAATGACAGCTAACAAAACGTAACTAACTACAAACACTGCTTAGACTAAACTATCAGTGCATAGCACAGTTACATTGACTAATCTAATACTAAACTAAGCATTGTTGGCTATCCTCTGTTCTTGTGATCTTCTATCAGCGGTTGAGAGTTTCTTCTGTTAGATGATAGGAAACAATGTGTTTATTGAAAGTAGTAAATACTCATCAGCGGTTAGAACCTCTGATGGTTGGATCAAAGCTCGGATGGTGTGTGTTGACTATGTATCATCTGTTCCTTTCCAAAGGTTCAATCCCAACAATCTCCCCTGGAACAGATGATGCCAAAAACACCTTATTCTTGATCTTTATTCCTCAGAAAGAATTCACTTATTTGACCCTTGAATTGTAGTTCAAAGTTAAGAGATTCTAAATCATCAGCATCCTTCTCAAGCTCTAAACTTAGTAGTTCGTGGAAGTCTTCTACTGTAACCCCATGGATAGTTTAGTGGCTTTATCATCAGACTTGAGCAGATTTAATTCATGGGTGTCTTTGTTGACCTTCCATATTAGAATTTTTGGGTTTGAAGGCTTTCTTGAAGGAGCCTTTATTGCTGAGGTTAGAAAAGGTGCTATTCATGTCAGATCGTCTACCAACTTGGCACTTGTATCATCTGTTGGATAGTTCATCATATTTTTTGATGCCTTCTTTGATGAATGCTTCTTCAAACTCTTTGTTAACCTTCTCTGATATCTCCCCTTGCCCTTTTCGCTTTAGCAAGGCAAGTGTAGATTGGGCAGATGTTGAGCTGGACTTTTTAGAAAGTTGGGCTTTGAGAGCAGCATCTTCTTTGGTATAATCAGGTTTAGGAGGCATTGATGGATCCTTTTTCCTTTTGGCTTCCAGCTTCTTGTAGTATCCAACACTCTTAACTCCCCCCATCTCATTACATGGTTCTTTGACCCATAATGATTTTGAATTAGCTCTTCTTTCATTATTCTGAGCTTCAGGTTCTTTTCAGGTACATTCTTTTTGTATTTGTTCCAATCTGGACATGTAGGTTTGTTATGAGGATCTTTTAGTTGTTCTTGTATTCTTGCATTCTCTTCTTGAAGCTCACTCACAGACCAATCTTTGAAATGTGCCCTAGTTGCAATATATTTCTTGTTTTCCATGATGTAAGAGATGTACTTTTCTTTCAAGAATTTATCATCTGCTTCAGAAATCTGATTTGATAGATTCTTTGAAAATCTTTCCAGTGATTGGACTTTGCTCAGCTGAAACTTGTATTGGTTCTGCACTTCTCTGTCAGTTTTACCTTCAGACAACTTCTTAGCAATATCCTCTGCCTGCCTTGAGTTCCAGATACCTATCAATATTTGCAGGCTTTTGATAACCTTGAAGAGATGGGAAATGTCTTTTGTCTAGATCTTCTTCAGCGTAGAGAGACTTGATTTCTTTCCTAACTTCAGGAAAATCAAGAGGAAACTTCATAGCTGTAGGAACCGCTTCTTTTGAAGGAATAGATGTTGTAGTTGGGGAAGCAGAGGTTAGATTTAACATTGGTGCAGATCCAAGAGGCATAGGAGCAGGGATCTCTTCTTCATTTATGACCATTGTTACCTTCCTTCTCTTAACTGATTGATGGTGATGATGGATGGCTTGGAATTCTGGTTGGTGTTGGTAGTATTTGTGTAGAAGTGGGAAAAGTGATGATGGCACTGGTTGTGATACCATCTGCTCCAACCTCTGTTGTATCAACAAATGTTGGCACAACAGTTACTGTAACATCTGTTGGGGTAGATATGGGAGTTATGTGAGAAGATGTGGTTGATTTTGTGATGACAGAGGTTTTTGTGGTTGGATTGGTAACAAATTTAGTTTTGAGAGGTGTGGATTCTAGTTGTCTTGCTTTTGTAGAAGATCTCCTCCTTGTTCAGGTACCAGTCTCTCCCTTTTCTAACAGCTGATCAATCTTTTTCTCAACCAACACCTGCTTTCATCAAACACAGTCTTCTTGTGAGACATCTTTGTCCTTGCCATGATATCTTCAGTTGAGTCTAGTGTCTTTGAGCCATCTGACTTAGGGATATTCACTGTAGGCCTTACCTTTGTATCACCCATCTTCAACTTTCTTTTCCCAAAGGTTTCTCCCCTTTTTGGCTTCATCTGGACTCACAAAAATGACAGTAGGAGGAGATTTACCAGTGGTGGTGAGTAAGTGGGCTTTGATTGCCTTGATGTCTGCAGCAGTATCATTGTATCTTGCATCAACCATATTCCTAAGTTCCATCATCTGATGTTTATGTTTTTGCTCCAGGAAATGTTTTTCTTGTTGAAAGATTGGATTTATTGCAGATTTGAGCTTAGCAGTGGTTTGAACAGGGGGTTGACTCTGAAGAGTGATCAACTGTTTCAAAAGATCTTTAATTTCGTCAACAGTGGTTTCAACATTGGCGACCCTCTCCGTCAATTTCTGGTATTTTAGCTCATCATCTAACTTAATAGGATCATCTGAACCCCTACTAGATGTGGTAGTTTTATCTAAGATATCATGAGCATGTATTTTGCCACTTGCTTCAATCTTAGATGTCCCTTTTTCTTGGTTCTGTGAACTTCCCACTGGAACAGAGGTTACCTTAGTAGCCTCAGAAGTGGTTGCATTCAACAAGGACTTAGCTATGTAACCATTGTCCAATTGAGAACTTATGAGTTCAGCAATCGTAGCGGCTGCCGTTGTTGAACTATCACCAAGGGTTACATGTAACCCAAGGGATGTAGCCTTTTCATTTGCTGATGGCTAGCAATTAGAAATAAGTCAGACCCAACTTCATGTTGGAGTATATTCTCATTGATGAGTTGGTGAGAAGTGCTGGACAATGTCTACTCAATATCTATTGCATTCAACAAGGGTAACATTGTTGGTGGAAGTGATGTCAATGGTGAGAGTGGCTGTGTAGAAAGCAAGATTTCCCTAGGAGAGGGGCTGTGGAAGATAGAACCAAGTGGTCCTAGAGCTTCATAATTTGGTGTCCCATTGCCTACAACCTGATCCTTTTGTGAAGAAGTAGAAGCAGTGATTGGTGACTTTGGTGTTGTCACCGGGTTTACCTCTGGGATCTCATCTTCCAGAGGACCCTTTTTGGGTTTGGTGGGTTTTCGGGATGCTCTGGATGGTTTCTTTTTGGATATTTTAGGTGTGGGTTTCAGGAAAGCGGTTGTGATTCCCTGATCACCTAGAGCAATAGGCTCAGCAGCCGAAGGTTGAGCTTGAACATTTTGTTCTTGTAAAATAGGCTCAGCCTCCTTTGCTTCTGTTTGGAAACTTTGTCTTGATTTGTTATTCGTGTAAAGGTTTCATGATTGAGGCGGCCAGGGTTGGTTACGATACCTTGTTTACTTACATCTGATTTAATTTGGTCTTGCAAGTAAACACTCAAGAATTGACGACGTATCAAGAAAGCTTTTCTTTTTTAAATATTTATAAAATTATTAATGAGATCATTGAATAGTACCTGGGAAAGGTTAAAATCAGAATCAGTTAAGATTGCAGATCCTAGATATTGCATGTTTAAAGGGATCTCGTTAAAGGCAGTAGTTTTTTGCAGAGACACAGGTAAACAATGTGTGAAAAAAGAATTTCATCTCTGCAGGAAAGTTGGGTTTGAAGATTGTCATACCTTTCTACTGCCCGGTGTAACCTCTTTCAACAAACTCATGCTGCATCTCCCTCAAAGGAAATGGTACCGGATGTTGCATATCATTTAGCATGAAAACTTGGGACATAGATTGTGGGCTTATTTGCATTTGTGTGCCACCAACTTTGGAAGTGATGGAATAGGGCACACCGTCAGCAGATGAGTTTACTTTAGCATTTGCCCAAAATTCTCTTAAAGAGTCGATGTAAACTGGGGCTTTGACTTCCAACATGTGCTAAAATATTGATTCTTTCAGAATCCGGATCATTGAATGATACGAGTGTTTGCGTCGGTTTCTTCGAGAATAGCAGTGTAGTTATCTGGTGTTTTGATGATTAGGATAAATGGGGGTTGTTCTTGTGTCGATTTCTTTGTCGATTTGGTTTTAGGAGCCATGATTTTGGAAGATTTCTTGAGAGAAGGGCTTTGAAAATTTTGAAATCGCACAAGAAAAGTGAAACCTCTGTTTGGGGATAGAACAGGGTTTTATAGGGTTTTTCAAAAAGTACACTTGACGTGGCGTCTGATGCAACATTTGTCGAATAACATCCCACGTGTAACCTCTGTTTGGCACTGGAAAACAGTTGTTTGGCGAACCACTGTTAGAGCAAAACTACCGGTGGTTGTGACCAATTTAAACACTATCAGAGGTTTGCATGTGGATAGATTTTTCTAAACAACAGTGTTTTTGTGCTATTAGATCTTTGAACAGACTTTAAGGATTTATTGAAAAATTCAATTTTAACTATTTTAAAGGATGAATTTCTGATTTTAAAAACATTTTATTGCTATTTACACATGGATCACAAGAAAATTTGTTTTTAATCCATGTTTAGCATTCCAAGCCTAGAAATCAAATTGTCAAATGTGGAAGCATCAAGTGCTTTTGTCAACACATCTGCTAGTTGATCCTTGGTATGGACATGTTGTAAAGAAATCAGACCTTTTTCATAGCAATCCCTCACAAAGTGATGTCTGATGGCAATGTGCTTGGTGGTGGAATGTGAAACTGGATTTTTGATGATGTTTTCTGCTGCTTGACTATCAATTTTGAGAGGAGTCCTCAAGCCAGTCACACCAAAATCCAGGAGTTGATTTTGAAGCCATAAAATTTAAGCAGTGCAACTTGCAGCAGCTATATATTCTGCTTCAGTAGTGGATGTGGATACTGCAACTTGCTTTTTTCTTTGCCAAGACACTAGGCAATCTCCTAGGAATTGGGCTCCCTCAGTTGTAGACTTCCTTGTTGTTATACATCCAGCAAAGTCACTATCAGAATATCCTTTTTACAACAATAAGGTCTGATTTTCTTGGCAATGACTATAATCTGGCACCGACACAAGTAGCAAACATAATGTCTGGCCTTGAGGCAGTTAGGTACAATAAAGACTCAATCATGCTTCTGTATAACGTTTGATCAACAAGGTCATCGTTCCCATCTACAGTGACTAACTTGGATGTTGTCATGGGTGTACTGCAAGTTTTACAATCATCCATATCAAATTTCTTAGGTAGTTCTTTCACATACATATTTTGATGAATGAAAGTGCCTTTTTATATTTGTTTGACTTGTAAACCAAGAAAACATTGCAACTCACCCATTGCACTCATCTCAAACTCTGCTGCCATGAGTTTTCTAAACTCTTCACACATGGCAGTGCATGTGGATCCAAAAATGATGTCATCCACATAAATTCGGACAAGCATCAAATCTTTTCCTTTCCATTTAAAAATAGGGTTTTGTCGATTCTACCTCTAGTGAAACCAATGGATAAGAAAAAAGTGGATAGAGTTTCATACCAGGCTCTTGGTGCTTGTTTTAGACCATACAGTGCTTTGTTTAACCTGTAACATGATCAGGATGAAAGTGATCCTCAAATCCAGGAGGTTGACAAACATAGACTTCTTCCTTGATCTTTCCATACAGGAATGCACTTTTGATGTCCATTTGATACACCTTGATGTTGTGGTTAGCAGCAAAAGCAAAGAACATGCGAATGGTACTTGACAGGCTATGTGAGTGATAGAAAACCAGCTAAAAGACAAATGTTTTGGGCTTGGCTTCTTGTGAGCACACCCGCATTGATGTTGCCAATAACTTGATCAAATGGATGGCTTTTGAGGAAGATCAAATCAACTTGATATGGGACAATGCCCTTTTGAGGTGAAGCTTGCAAATGTGTATCATCTGAGCTAACCTCTGCTGGTGAAATTGATGGTCCAGCCTCTGATTAGAATGGTGGTGGAGGGATTGGTGGAATGGTAGTGAAAGTGGGTTGACTTTTGTCCATTTGTTGTGGACTTTTATCCACAGATGTTTGGTTTGAAGAGCTGGCAGAGGTTTGAGAACCAACCACTGTTGGACTGGCAGAGTTTTCACCATTGCTACTAACCTCTGCTTCTCCACCTGTAGTATTGATTTTGAAATTTGGAAGAATGCAATCATATCCTTGCCTTTGAAATGATGATTGTGGGGTACCTGCAGGGTTAGTCTTGACAGACACTTCTTCAAATGTATAGTTAGATAAATCAAACAATTCAGCAGGTCCATTTGTTGGGATTTTCAAAGATGAGAGTTCATTGAACTTCACATTTAAAGTTTCCTCAACACACTTGGTACTAGAGTTAAAAACTCTGTAGGCTTTGGTAGTGGTTGAGTATCTGTTAGTGCATAATGACTATGTCTTAGTCTTGTATCGAGTCTGTATAGTTTTGGCTATAATACGTTAAATTAGAGAGTTAATTACATAGTTAGTCCCTGTGGTTTGTATAAAATAACATACTTAGGTATTAATAGTTTAAAATCACCTTCTAGGGTATTAACATTTCATTTTGTAACGTTTGGGGGTATTAACTTATAGAGTATTAACATAGTTAGTCCCCGTAGTTTACACAAAATAACATACTTAGGTACTAATAGTTTAACAAACAATTAACGTCAATACCTCCAAATGTTACAAAATGAAAAGTTAATACCCTAGAATGTGATTTTAAACTATTAGTACCTAAGTATGTTACTTTATGCAAACCACAGGGACTATCTATGTAATTAACTCTAAATTAGAAGGTTAATTAAGTAATTAGGTTACGAGTTCGCTTGGAATTGCATTGTAAGATCAAGTTCGGCCAAACTTGATCAAGTTAAGTTCGCCCGAACTTGATCACCTACCAGCGAACTTGCAACACTATATATAGGTGCCTTGGTGTTTTCAGTTGTAACTTTTGCTATTTTGGCACATAGACGGTGAAGCTCTGCCGGATCAGGAACTGAATGTATTGAACATTATTGATCAATAAAACAACGTTTAAATAGTAAATCTTGTCTATTTGGTAATCATGTCATATTGTTTCCGCCATTATGGACATTAGATACAATTTAGGTTCTCGTGCTTACGTGGAGACGATCTAACAAGTGGTATCAGAGCCACGGTACCTAGATTGGTGAAATCATAGCAAGATCTACTCTTATTCTACCTCTTTCTACCATTTTTCTTCATTTTTCAAAGAAAACAATGAATTCACAGATAAAAGTTGCTTATTTTTTAGTATGTCATGTAAAATCCACTTGTGGTAAACCCTGAGAGTTTGGACATCAAATTCAAACGAATTGGTATCAAAAAGTTCAAAAAACCATGTTTTGCAAACTCATTCTGGCCGAACTTTACATCATGTTCGCCCGGACTTGATTAAAATTCATTGATTTTTAATCAAGTTCGCCCGAACTTGAGTGATTTTCAAGGGTTATTATACCAAGTCCTCTCGAACTTATACAATTTTCTTCAAATTCTAATCAAGTTCACCCGAACTTGATTGAATTTCTGTTGAATTTTAGTTATACGTTCGCCCGAACTTAACATTCCACTTGAAAGTCACCATTAGTTCGCCTGAACTTAGTCAGGGAGAATTTTCAAAAGTAAATCATAAGTTCGCCCGAACTTTTGATATTCAAAATCTGATTTTCCCATACTACAAGTTCGCCCGAACTTGTCAGTAATTCTGATATTTTTCAAAGTTTGAACGTGTTTTCAGCGTACATGTTTCGATATTCGCGATGGTTGATCTATAGAGAGCGTTTATGTCGGGAGTGGGTACATCCAATGCCAATGTGATACCTCAAGTTAACCTCGACAACGAAATTGGCACGTCCCTTAAACATCCAAAGTTAATGACTATTGTTGCTGCAAAATGTCTATGTCTTAGTCATATATCGAGTCTGTATAGATTAGATGTGAATAGGCTAGCAAAATCAAGTATTTATGTAATTGGTAGTCAAGTTCGCTGGTTATATTGTGTTGATGTCAAGTTCGCCCGAACTCATTCCCTCACTAGCGAACTTGTATTGCTATAAATAGCTAGCTTGAGTCTTTCATTTGTAACTTTTGGTGCCTTGTGTAGCGAATCTCTGTCAATTTGGAGACTTGAAGTTTATCAATAAAATTGGCGTTTAACTGACTAATTCTTGTTATTTGGTAATCATGTCATATTGTTTCCACCATTATGGACATTAGATATCAAATCTAGGTTCCTATGCTATCAAGATCGGTCCTACAAGTGGTATCAGAGCAGGATTGGCCTAATTTGAAGACGTTGGACATAGAACATTTAATCTTCTACTCATTTCTCTTAATTTGATTTTTCTTGGACAATTCACGGACAAAATGGACTGATTTTCAAGTATAATACGTAAAATCGATAATAGTAAACCCCTTGAAAAGATCAGAACTTAAAACAAACGAATTTATGCCAAAAATGTGAAAAAACCATGTTTGAAATCACAACTTCGCTCGAACTTGACTGAAAAACTCACTTTTTTGAGTGATTTTTCATCAAGTTTGCCCGAACTTGCTGATTATCAAGAAATTTCACTCAAGTTCGCTCGAACTTAGCTATTTTTCATTAATTTTAATCAAGTTCGCCCGAACTTGATCAAAATTGTTGAAATTCATACAAGTTCGCCCGAACTTGTCATCTCTCTTGAAAACCATCACAAGCTCGCTCGAACTTGTTTGAAAGCGTACAACTTCGCCCGAACTTTTCCATTACAAGTTCGCTCGAACTTGTCTAAGGGTTTTCTAAAAAAAAACCGTCTCGGACATCATTTATCGTTAGATTCATATCGACGAGACAAGTTTAAAGCTCTAATCTGGTACAAACAGTTTTTCGAAAAAATTTAAACGTTTTTAGCAAACCAAGACGTTAATATTGTTGATTAAAAAGTCAATTTTTTTCTAAAATAGTCTGCTTGCTAAACATTTTTCAAGTGTTTTTGAACGACAGATTAGTTTGGAAAATGAAATGGAGTCCGTGAAGCCACCAATGTTGATGAGTATAAATGAGTATGAAGCCTGGAATGAAAAATTCAAGGACTGGGTACGAGCAAATCACCTCTATGGTTGGGTTGCTATTCAAACTAGATTTAAATGGCCAGTCGATGAACGTAGAGCTGAGCTTTCAGTATCAAAATTACAACTCAACTGAATGCTGCATATTCCCATGAGAAGAGATTCCTAACCTCGTTACAGCAATCGATAAAAGAAGATATCTTGGTTTTGCTACCAGAGTACAAAACTGCACAGAATTTGTGGAAATCTCTAGGCGCTAAATATTTGGAAAACGTTGAGATGATTAAGAACAAGAAGGTGCTAATCAAGAAGAAGTCTGATCGTGTTAGTGATCAAGGAAATGATCAGGAAGCACAAAGTTCAAATGTTCAGTTGAAGAGAGAAGGGAGTATAACGGCAAAGAACTATGAAAGAAAAGAGTCTTCAAGTTCTAAACCAGTCTGCCAGGGATTTGATGTAGATCTTAATGATTATCTGGCAGATAATGCCAAACTCTTAAACAATCTAGAGCGTTTGACATTAGAAAATAAAAAGTTAAAAGAAAATGAAAAGAATTTTGAAAACAAAATAAAAATTTTAGAAAATTAAAAATTACAAATGGTAGTAGATTTTCAAAATGAAATAAAAATGTTTAACAATGAAAAAATTGTTTTTGAAAAATTAAATATAGAAAATCAAAAAGCAATAAATTCTCATATTGAGAAAATTGCTTAACTTGAAAAAGAAGTTAAGACTGTTAAAAATAAAACTGTTAATTCAGAAAACTTATTGAAAAGTTTTGTGACTTCCTCATTAAAGTTAGATTATATATGTCCAAAACCGATCAATGTGAATAAAAAGTAAATTCCAATAAGTGATAAAGTCACAAATTATGACAAAGTCATAATTGAGAATTGTGATGATGATACCGATGATGAAAGAACTAAAAATGATAAACATGAAATATTTTTAAAACTAAAAGAAAAATTTCAAGAAACTATTCTACAATCTACTGAAAAAGGTGAATATTCAACCCAAAAACCTTCTAAGAAGAATGGAGAACGAAAACAAAAGGAAAAACAAAGTTCTAAAAATTTTCAAAGGAAACATAAAGGCTCATTGGTACGATTATCCAATCATTATAAAAATTCACAAAAATTTGTAAATAAGTAGTGTAGGTTGGACCACAGTGCTTCAATGTCAAATCAAAGTTTTAGAAGAAACAAGAAAGATGGTTACCACACATCAAATCAATGTTATGATTTCAGTGTTTGGTTTGCTAAAAAGGATCAGTATGAGAACGGGAAGTGTCATAAATGTGGAGTAACTGGAAACATTGCTAGAAAATGCTTTCAAATTAATCATAAACCTGTTCATATTGATAAGAAAAATTTTGATGATTTGAAAGTACCAACTCAGGTTTTGAAACAATGTACAAAAACTACAAACAAGGTGAAAATCAGTTATTAATAAGTTTTCAAATTTTGAAATGGTGAATCCTCGAATAGTAATGAACAAAAAGTTTCTTCATTGTATTTCAAGAAAGCTTTAACAGAAAATCAATCATGGTTGGTAAAAGAAAAATAAGTTATACAATCAATGAAAATTGAAAGGTTATAGGACTTTTCGAAACTTGAGAAAGTCCAAAATAAACCTGATTGTGTAAAGAAAATCAAAATTAAGGTTGAAGAAACAACGCCTAAGACTACAAAGGCTTGGGTGTCTCTATTCAACTAATTGTTTGAATTTTTGTGCAGGAACTCCTAAGAAGAAAGTAAATTACTGAGAATAGAGTTCCATGGCACACAATAAAGACGGGCTGGGTTATCAAGTTTTATATTAAGGCCATTTTTTCAAAAGATTTGAAATTCTAACATTTACTTGAAAAAAATTTCAAATTTTTTTGAAGAAAAATTTGAAAAAAATTTCACAGAACCCTCACTGTTGAATAGACAAAACTCATTGGTTTAAATTGTTATAAACGCAAAAGTGTCAAGTTTTTTTTCATCATGAGGGGGAGAGAGCTTTAAAAGAAAAACTGTGAAGCAGTAATGGATGGAGATTGAAGTGATACTCATCAGTTGGTCAATGTTTTTCTTAAAAAGCAAAAATTCCAAAAATAAGTTTTTGAATTTTAGGGGGAGAAAAATTCTTCAGATAATCCAAAAACATATTAAAAACAAAAACAAAAAGTACAAAAACATTGAAAAAGGAAAAAGAGTTTTGTGTAAAAAGGAAATGATAGTACATCAGTGGACTATCACAGTATGCTAAAGAAATGTAAAGTTTAAAAAGTGATAAACAATTCTTGTTGTGGATGTGTCGATAGGCTTTACACGTTTAGTAAATTGTTCCCGGATATAAACTAAATTTGACAACTGCTTAATCTTATGGATTAACATCTCTCGGATATATGGACTTAGTACTCTGAAATTTCGATTGAAAGATTGCCTGATTCTGAGATACGAGGTCTTTATAGATAGTTGATATCTGGGGTATTATGCAAGTTCTTCTGATTTTGCGTAAGCAATGGCGTAGAACTTCTATAATGCTTTTGCAAAAATCCCCTAAAACTGCAGAAAAAATGAAAAAATCGAAAGATCTAAGCAATTGCAGTTAAAAGATTCCTTAAGTGGAACAACTCCTTTAAAGTCGAACCTTCATCTCTTTGTCGATACGGTAGTATTAACCTAAGCTCTCAAGGTCTCGCATAATCCAGATACAGATATCAATTACGCTATACTCACCTGTAAGATGAAATCTAGGGAATTTTGATACGGGAGTATATTCCGAGATGGGAACCATAGTTAAGTCAAGTTTCATAATTCATACCTAAAGATATCTTAAAACAATTGAATAATGTGTTGAAGTTTAAGAGGACAAACATATCGATAATCTAGGTAAATTTGTTTAAAACTTAGTGTCATAAAAAAGTCAACGGTACTAGTGATATGTTTCAAAAACTGATATGATCCTTTAACACAAACTCAACAAAAATATATGTGTAAATATGTTTGTACATACTTAGTGTTTTGATATTCATTTCATAAAAAAAGATTATATTATCCTTTAGTTTTGACCACTAGTGTTGAAAAGCTTGTATTCAAAATCTAAAATTGTTGAAAGAAATTTAAAAACTTTTGAAAATTGATTTAAAAAGTTTAAAAGGTTCATTAATTTGAAACTTACATTTGAACAAAATCATCAGTTTAGAGTCAAAATGTTTTAATCAAGATTATTAAGTTGAACTTGATAACATAAAAACAGATATTCAAGGTTATTAAATTAGACTTGATTATCTGAGAGGGGTTAAAAACTGATAAGAAGATTAAAATTTGAAATGTTTGTGTTTAAAAGTATCAAAGTTTGAATCTGAAATGTTTCTTTGAGTGTTTAAAGAACTTTGAAACAGGAAGTTGATTTTAAGGGGGAGCTGGATAAAACACGTTAATTGAAGATACCAGAAAGCTCAAAGCAAGGGGGAGCATGGTGATTAAAGTTTTATCAAGACAAGCTCGAGAAGAAAAGAGAAAAGGATTGTAGATGCTATGAAGATCATGGAAGTTAAAGTTATTCAAGAAATAAAGTTCAAGAGATCATTAAAGACTCAGGAGCTTAATTGAAGAATGATGACTACGGCAACATCCAAGGGGGAGTCTGTTGGTGCATATGTCTGTTGCCTACGTCATGGTATAACGTCGAGTCAGTATAGCATTTCGAGAAAAAATTACAAAATTTTCAACATATTACATCAAGTTCGGGCGAACTTGATGTTGAATTTACAAACAAGTTTGTCAAGTTCGCCCGAACATGTCACAACACATGTTCAACAAAAACAACATAAATTCGGGCGAACTTATTGTTAAAACAATTCAAATTTCATCACAAGTTCGGTCGGACTTGTGTTAAAATCATTTTTATTTAAGTTTTCATTAGCAAGTTCGGGCGAACTTGATAACAAGTTCGGCCGAACTTGTTATCTCCTACACCAATACCTGCACATTCACTAATTTTGTTCTGATCAAATTCAATGCAGTTACATGGTCGGTTTTTATGTTTACTACAATTATAAGTCCAATTTGTCCCTATACTATCTAGATCTACCATATTTATCAATTTAAGATCTAAGTAAGACGTTTTGAGCACATATCATGAATCAAATTACAATCTCTCACCTCCGCCATTGCAATAGATGTGCTAATCACCTAAAGCAATCAGAATTTTGGCAGCACAACAGTAGATTCTTTGCAATTTTAACAAAATTCACTCAATCGCTAAGTTCGCTCAGAGAATATTGAAACAGATAATGAAGTTCGGCCGAAACGGCTTGCTATATATACCTTTGCAAGTTCGGGCGAACTTGTAAGCCCAATCCCTTGAAAGCCCAAAGTAAGTTCAGGCGAACTTACATAATCTCAACAATAATCAAACAAGTTCGGTCGAACTTGTTTCTTTATAACTCTCTAAACCTTTTAAGCAAGTTCGGCCGAATTTGCCTAAACTAAGTTTGAGTTTTTCAAAATTTTGCAATTAAGTCCCTGAACTTTTCACCTATTTATCAGTTCTGAAAATCCACTCAGTTAACCAAGTCTAAGCTAATGACCTTGGTTAACCGATTTGTCTGCCGAGTCCAAGTTAATGACCCCGGTTCGACCCGTTATGAACAAACTGTTGAATTTTTCAAAATCAAAGTTTCAAATTAATGAATTTTTCCTCGTTTTGGATTATCAGTTATAGATTAGCTCCCAGCCTGTTGTCAATTAGATTCCCACCAGTTTAGCACCTTACCAGACTTCGAAGATCGGTTCTCCAACATTGGTTTGCTGAAAACAATGTAGAAACAAAACCTTTTTGTATTTTTGTAACTTTATGCTAAAACACACGGAAAATCTTTTTGGTTTTAATCTGTAAAGCAGATAAACTATGTACAAGACAAAGTAAACTATGTACAAACGTATTTACAGACATATTTTTTGTGAATTCGTGTCTAAAGAATCATATCAGTTGATTTAGACATATCACCAGTACCGTTGACCTTTAGATGACTTTAAGCTTTTAATTTGTTTACCTAGATTGTCGATATGTTTGTCCATTTAAACTTCATCACGTTTCTCAATTGTTCTAAGATATGTTAGGTATGAATTATGAAACTTGACTTATCTATGGGTTATGCGAAGCCTTGAGAGCTCAGGTTAGTACTACCATACATACAAAGAGATGAAGGCTCGTCTTTAGGTGTGTTCCATTTAAGGAATCTTTTCAGCACTGCAAATGATTAGATCTTTCGATTCTTTTCAAGTTTGCATGTGGTTTTTAGGGGTTTATAACATAAAGTATTATAGAAGTTCTAGGCTATTGCTTCTGCAAAATCAGAAGAACTTGTATAATACCCCAGATATCAACTATCTATAAAGACCTCGTATCTCAGAATCAGGCAATCCTTCAATCGAAATTTCAGAGTACTAAGTCCATATATCCAAGATGTGTTAAACCACAAGTTTAAGCAGTTGTGAAATTTAGTTTATATAACAGAAACAATTTACTGAACGTGCAAAGTCTATCGACACATCCACAGTAAGACTTGTTTATCAGTTTTTAAACTTTACATTTGTTTAGCATACTATGATAGTCCACTGATGTACTATTATTTCCTTTTGTGACACTGGATTCTTTTTTTTTTTCAATGTTTTTGTACTTTTTGATTTTTCATATGTTTTTGTATATTCTCAAAATTTTCTCCCCCTAAAATCAAAAACATATTTTTGTATTTTAGTTTTTAAGAAATATTAAGCTAAAAGATATGACAAACCAATGTGGATCACGTGAACTCGTCGTCCGATCCGTAATCAACCTCAGCTTCCGCACCTGTCAGCAAATTTTTAATACCGTTAAGCCTCATGAGATATTTAAATCATGTTAAAGGAAAAGCTTTGGTATAAAAATTAGCCTTTTGTTCATCGGTGTGGATATTTTCTATTCGCACCCACTTCTTTTCATAGAAGTCACGAATGAAGTGATAACGAATTTCAATGTGTTTAGTGCATGAGTGATGAACAAGATTTTTCGTTATATCGATCACTGTCTTATTATCTACAAATAAAGGCGTATCAAGAAATTGCAGGCCATAATCCCTCATCTGTTGTTGAACCCAGAGGATTTGAGAACAATAGCTGGAAGCAGAAATGTATTCTGCCTCACAGGTAGATAGAGAGACAGTGGTCTGTTTCTTGCATTGCCATGTTACCAAACAAGTTCCGAAGAACTGGCAACCCGCAGTCGTAGATTTAGAGTTCAGCTTGTCCACACCAAAGTCTGAGTCAGCGTATCCCGTTAGATCAAAATTGTCGTTCTTTGGATACCACAAGCTGGTGCTTGGACATCCCTTCAAGTATCGGAAAATTCTCTTGACTATCTGCATGTGTGACACTCGAGGACGGACTAGTATATCGTGCATTGGCAGGTAGGATACATGATATCTGGGCGTGATGCCGTCAGATACATCAGAGATCCTATCATCGATCGATAGAGTGTGTCATCGACTTTGGTTCCAGTCTCGTCAATTCAAACCCATCATTCAGTGTCAGCGGAGTCGAAAGCGGCTTCGAGCTATCCATTTCAAACTTCTTAGAACATCGTAAACATATTTTGTTTGATGAATGAATATGCCGTCTGGTAACTGATCGACCTATAATCTGAGGAAGAATTTCATTTCACCCATGGAGGACATCTCGAATTTCTTCTTCATGATCTTTTCGAACTCTTTGCAAAGACTATCATCCGTTGAACCAAAGATGATATCATCCACATAGATTTGTACAATGATTACATGGGATCTGACTTCTCTGGTAAACAATGTACTATCCACTGTGCCTCTTGTAAAGCCGTTTCCAACGAGATGTTGCGATAACGTCTCGTAACAAGCTCTCGGTGCTTGGTGTGACATCCCGGTTTTTCGGATAACTTAAACGCAATACTTGTCGAATAAATTATGTACTACGTTATTTTGTGATATCCAAGTTCGTGCTTTATGTTAGTTAGTAATAAATAAACAAATGAATCGAGCCGAACCGCGACACGAGCCGGTCTCTTTTCTTGCGACTCAAGGAACCAAGACTAGGAGTGAACCAAGCTTAAACCCAAACCATGTCGCGAGAAATCACCCAAACCGACCCACCCAAGCCCTCGGCCGCGAGACACCAAACCGTAACCTTGTTGTCTCTTTGCGCTATATATACACACACACATGCATGCCTTGCTTCACAAAATCAAAAACACAAAACCCTAATATCTAATAAGCCGACGGCAGCCGATCCTTCACCTCCTAAATCGCAAACAGCCTCTTCCTTCCTCATATCGACCGAGAGCAGCCCATCTCTTTCACTTGTTCATCTCCTCGATCACAAATCAGCCTACTACTTCTTCTCGGTCGCGAACAACATCCTTTCTCGGTCACAAATCAGCCTACTACTTCTTCTCGGTCGCGAACAACATCCTTTCTCGGTCACAAGTATCTTTGATCACCGGTTCCTTATCTTACTCACGGTTCGTTTACTTTATCATTAAAAGATTAGAATTTATCATATGTTACAAGATCATAGTCGGATACATGTGTTTTGATTTGTTGTTTTCGGATTGTATGATTGAATGAGGTGATTGTGTTGTTTCGGATTTGTTAATGCTAGATTTAAAGTTGGATGGTTGTTTGAAAATCTGAAATCGTAGGCTGTAGTGGTTTATAAAAACTAGAGATGTTGATTAGGGTTTGCATGGATATGTTATATGTATTGATCTATGACTAGAAAAACTGGTTCTTGATCGCCTAGGTTAATTATATGGACGGTTTATGCGAATCTATGATAACAATATGCTGAAACAGGTTGCTGAGTAATAGTTACAGCCGATTTCATCTGGCTGTAACTCGGTCATTAGTTGTCGAAAAACGGATTTTCTGATGTCTAGAACGTAGAGATTTGAATAACGAATCTAATGGCGTTGTATTTATAATTTTCTGAAGTCATTTGATATTTTTAAGTGGCCAAATAAGTTCAGTAACTAAAGCTGTGAAAATCCTGAAATTTTGTTAGTTGTTTATCGAGTTGGATTTCATAATCAGTAGGGAGTCGAATCATGAAATTTGTACAGCAACTAGGTATGGAAATTTCCGGGCAACTCCAACTGGAATTTTGTTAATTGGACGATCAGTGATTTTTAAATAAATTCTTCCGTGGACTGCAGTCAGAAAGCGACAAATCTGACTGCAGCCTAGTATATTAATATTTATGGTTAATTGGTAAAGATTTAGGACTTGGAAAATTTATATAAATTTCTACATTATAAATGTCACCTACTGTAAAAATATTGGAATTTTTGGAACGTTGGAACTATTTTATAAAAATCCTAGAAAACAGCTGAATTGTGAGTGTTAAGCTGAAATTTGATAACTTGTGATTGTGTGCACCAAAGTGTTGCATGGATTTGATTATGTTCATGATAAATTGTGTTGATTACTATGATCACATGAGGATACTTGCATGCATGTTTGAGTGTTAGGTATGTTGTTTGTGTGTATCATTTTGTGCGTAAATTAAGTGTAGAATCTGTATTGGTGTGTTCACACACTGACTTGAAATCAATTGGTTTGTTAGGACGCAATTAGCGGTCCCATCCTTACAACTTCTTTTGCTACACTAACCGAGCAACTAAAGGTGAGTTCACGGCCCCTAACTTTATCCGGTTTTAAACAACAGGGGGAGAAACATGTATACGCTCTTTAAACTCAATCTCTTTACGTTATACGAAATTAACGTCACATAACTATTCGGTAACTAAGTTGATGTTAATGTAATGTTATGGTCACTAAGCAGCTATATCACTTAAGTCCTCGTCAATCTCTCGGATCGTTAGTATTGGGTTTTAATAGCGGGGGAATTATAAGTAGTACTACTGGGCCCGACAAGCCCCATCCGAGCTAGTCGCGCTAGCCGACCGGGTATGGTCAACGGGTGAATAATTTGGCCTAACTTCGCCATGGTAAGTGATAGGCCTGGCAACACGGAGGCACAACAGTCAGCTTCGATCGCGAACTCTTACGTGACATAACTTTAGGCTAGCTACCTATATATGTTAACATTGAACTTAATTACGAAACAACTATATTATCCCGGGTTGAGGATAATGGGAAACAACAACTTATTATTCCGGGTTTGGAATAATGGAATCAACATCATTATTATTCCGGTTAAGGAATAATGGAACTATCGGTATTATTCCGGGTTGGGAATAATGGACTAAATCGTTATCCCGGGATTGGGATAACGGGGGAATCAAACTCATAACCGAACAAACGAATTTATGAAAACCTGTGAACTCACTCATCTTTAATGTTGACACTTGTTTCTTTACATGTTTCTCAGGACGCTAGGAGCTCTAGGTGCACTCACATGCATTGAACAAGACATCTTTTATCGAGTCTCATTTGCAAACATTGTTTTGGGTTTTTCATTTGTTTTGGCGTTTGTGTTGGTGCCCGTTTCTCTACTTATTTTATGCTTCCGCTCAACCACTTAAACTAATGCTTCCGCTAAACTTTGGTAACTAACTAAGGCAATCTAAAATCTACGATAATTGGTTAATCAAATGATTTTATGAAAACGTATTATCGAATCATATAGAGTCGTTCGATGTACTAGTGTTTCAGATTCTGGTTTGTTCACACGCCTCGCGGTAAAACTCCGCAAGTGGAAATTGAGGGTGTGACACTTGGTTTAATCCGTATAAGGCTTTGTCTAGGAGATAAGCTTTGTTCTTGTTCAGTGGATCGATGAACCTTGGTGGTTGGCTGATGTACACCTGTTCATGTAGTTTACCGTAGAGAAATGCGGATTTTAAATCCAACTGGTACACCTTAAAACCTTTACAAGCTGCGAACGCCAGGAAAATGCGGATTGACTCTAATCGTGCAACCGGTGCATATACTTCTGTGTAGTCAATACCCTCTTGCTGGTGGAAACCTTTGACAACCAACCGTGCTTTGTTTCTGACTATTACACCCCGATCGTCTCTTTTACACTTGAAGACCCACTTAGTATCTATAGCTATCTGCTTTGGTGGTAAGTCTACAAGCCTCCAAACACCCAATTTCTCGAACTGCAACAGTTCCTCTTGCATTGCTATCACCCAGTTCTCATCACCCAGAGATTCATTAACAGTTTTTATCTCTATTTGAGAGATGAAACTGAATAGTAGCAGTAGTCTTGAGTAGGAGCAACTCGGTTGTAGAAACAACTAAGTGCTTTGTTGATTTCGCTTCGTGTATGCACACCAGTTTGTAATTCACCTATAATTTTTGTTGAAGGATGGTAAGAATATGATCGTGGCATTTCTTCGCTAGGAACATCAACTGAGCTTTGCTGATTTGAGATGTTTTGATCAACGTTTAATTCAACATTAGGAGCACTTGATGAAGCTTCGTTCTGATTGCTCGGGCTTGCAGATTGATTCAACATGTTGGATATCTGCTCAACTTCTTCATCCGATGAGGATTCACCATCAGCATCAAATATTGGCACTTCATCAGAGTCAGAATTCTGATTCTGAGGTATACTTGGCACTGTTGTTGCATTTTCTGGTTCAGATGAATCATTCGATGGAGTTATAGCAGGTGTTACTTCTGCTTCAGAAACATTTTCAACTTGAACACCGCTATTACGCGGGCCTGCTTTGGAAGATTAAGTATCCAACGTGGGTTGATTAACCACAATTTGTCTAATGATTTGTTCTTGATTCGCAGACTATTGAAGATAATATAACGCTGCAATTTCTCCTTTAGATAGTTCTTCTGGCAAGTCGAATGACTTCCAAAGATCTTGATAGGAAGACCATGCATCGCCTCTTCTTTGAATTGGATCTGTATAGTTAAAGCAATCCACATGTTGTGCTTCAATTACCTTTCTCAGAGAGGGAACATATACTCTTCTTAGCGGACTCGCATACCCGACAAATAAATCTTCCAGCGATTTGGCCCCGAATTTACCATCTTGATCGATTACAGTACATGGCGAACCAAATGGCTTTAGATACTTCAAATTTGGTTTCCTTCGGTTTATCATTTCAAAACATGTCTTTTTTGATGTTTTGACAGTTAAGACCCTGTTTAGTGTATAGCAAGCCGCTGCAACTACCTCAGTCCACAAGCTAACAGGAAGTTTCGAATCTGCAAGCATGGTTCTTATTGTTTCAATTAAAGTTATGTTCTTCCTCTCAGCTACACCGTTTTGTTGTTGAGTATAGGGTGCACTGAATTCGTGCAGAATTCCCTTGGCGTTACAAAATTCTTTCGTTTTATTATTCTTGAATTCCGTGCCGTTGTCACTGCGGATTCGTCTGACAGGGAGATGATATAAATTTTCGAGTTTCTTGAAAAAAATCACCAAATTATCAAACGTTTCATCTTTTGATTCTTCGAAGAAAACCCATGAATAACGTGAATAGTCATATGTGATGACCAAGCAGTATAAGTCTCCTGAAATACTTCAAACGTTCACAGGACCAAATAAACCCATATGAAGACGTTCAAGCGGCAACTTATTAGAATTCAGAATCTTCTTCGGATGAACGTTCAAGCGGCAACTTATTGATCTGCTTCCCCTTTTTACATTCCAGGCAGTGATCAGTCATATGAATGCCCTGAAGATTCACACCCTCAACGAGATCATTATGAACCAGAAAATTCATTTTTTCTTAAATGAATGTGCCCCATTTTTTATGCCAAGGAATAGAATCTTTCTCCGTAGCTTTCGTTACAAAACATTGAGCCTCTTCTGATGATGTGGTAGCGACGCCCGTATCTAAGACATATAAATCGTTCTCGCGTGGGGCTCGCATCAGAATCCAATCATCAGGTATTTTGAAACCCGGTTTTAAAATCATACACTCTTTATCGTTGAAATGCACCGTGAACTGTTTGTCACAAATCTGCGAATAGCTCAGATGATTGTTCTCAACCTCAGCAATGTAGTTCACACGATCAAATGATACTACGCCATTGGAGAGTTTTCCCTCAGCGACAATCCTTCCACCTTGATTACCGGCAATCCAACATATCCGCTGTTAATAGCTCTTATGTCAAACAAAAGAGCTTTCATGCCTGTCATATGTCTAGACGCTCCACTATCCAAAATCCACTTTGAAAGAACGGATCTTTGGAGCCCCAACACATATTAAAATCTTGTTAAACAGCGCGACCCAAGCCTTCTTGGTCTTGGGTTTGGGATAAAAAGCTTGGTAATCATCTTCATAATCTCCATCTGAGCCTTCACTGTCAGTTACATTTTCAAAGTTCACTTTCTTTTTACCTTTCGGTGATTTGACAGTTTCAGTTTTAGTCTCAGATTTTGATTCTTTGCTATTACAGTCTTAACAAGCTCAGATTTGGTAATTCAGATGTTTTTGACTTTTTCTTAGCAATCAAGGTTTGTGATTTTATGTTTACCTTTTTGATGTAAAACTTTGTTTTGTTTACCCTGAAAGTTTCTCCTTTATCGAAAGTTGAATTTTCAAATTTCTTTCAGTTTTAGGTTTAACTTCAGGTTTTGATTCATTTCTTTTTAAAATCGTGACAGGTGTTTCAAACTCTGGTTGTTTTGGTTTTACAACATCTGAACTTTCTTTCCTTTGAAGATAGGCCGACTTTGATCTCGGACACTTGCGTGCAATATGACCAACTTCATTGCACTTGAAGCAAGTCTGATCATCATGTGAATGAACACTAGTGGATTTTACACCACTTGCAGCTTTGGCCTTATCTCAAAGTTCTTTTGCTTTCTTAAACTCATCGTTTGATTGTTTTCCAATCAAACTTTCGTCTTGAACCGTGCTCATTCCATAAATGAATATCATGTTCTTATCTTTGTACCCGTGAAATGGTGTTTTTTCTTAATCGGTTCTTCTTCCACGTCTAAACCTAACCCAGCTCTCCGATTGTCGGGATGATCACCACCATTTCTTCAGTAGTTATTGTAATTTCTTTTAGGTTTAGAATAGAATTTCTTTTCATTCTTCTCCAGGTCCTCTGATGTAACTTCAACCAGTTTGAACAGTTTATCCAATTGTTCTTCTTTGACATTCTGAATCGGAAAACTGTCATCAAGGTATAGTCAATCAGATTCCTTAACCTTGTACATGACAATGTTAGGATCATCACATAGGCCATCTTCCGACGATGTATCGTCATCTTCGGATTTTGTGTTAGAACGGTTCGAACTCGAGGTGGTGCTCTCAAAGTTGCCATCATCAGAATCATTCAAACGTTTTCAACTACATTTTTAACCACCGCATTACTGTCATCATCTGATGTAGTACAGATTACATCAATGTTCTCCAACAACTCATTTTCTTTTCAGTTAACAATTCAATGTTGAGTGCCTTATCCATCCCATCAACAATTTTGCGACAATATTTCTCGCATAGGGGTGGTGAACATTGGTGTATTCTTTACCATTTTTCTTTTTAGACTTTTTATCATTTCCTTCGGATGAAATCGTAGGAAGAATATGATCGATGACATAAGCGTTAGTTGTATAACTTCTTAAAAGTTGTTGAACACGTTCTGTTTCAATTTTCATGTCCTGGAGTTGTTGTTTGGTTTCAGCAATGTATACATTTATTGCTTTTTGTTTATCCATTATTGTCCCTTTTAACATCCTCATAGTGTCGTGTTGTTCAATATTATTTCTATCGAGCCTGCCATAATCATCTTTCATTTTGTCATACGGTTCCTTCATTGTGCGATAGTCAAATTTAAAATGTTCACTATGCACATTGAGTTCAGCTTTGATTTGTGATTTTTCGGCACATTTAGCACGTGGCTCGGTACATTTTCTGCAAGGTTTTTCAACCTCCACAACTTGCACTTTGACAACTTCCTTTTCGACTATGTTTACCTCTGGACCTACCTTTGTTAGATTCGCCATCATAGCTTTATTGTCAATGTCCTTGAGGTTTTCAACTTTCATTTCTTGAGCTATATTAATAACGTCTTCATCAATCGATTGCTTTTCAACCACTTGCTCTTGAGAATTTCCATCAAAGTTACCTGCAAAACTAGAAGTTGAGTTAGGAGTTAAAATACCTTGTGTCTTCATGTGATGATAAATTTCCTCTTCTTCTTGTTGTTGCAGATACTGTTCAAGAAGAACATTCTCCAGAGCTGCTTCCTCAGCAGATGTATCTTCGACAATTTCAGCCATTAATGCAACTCCTGTCTTCTTACCAATATAAGAATTCCAATCAAAACCATCATGTTCGTTGGTAGCAACCATCGCCTTCTCATTATTGTTGGATGGTTTTTCATGAATATCAACTTGAGTCTTCTTCGGAAATGGTTTATACTGTAGCGACTTCTTGTAGTATTCGTTGCCACCTCCAAGTGGACTCTGATTGCCCGTTGCTTCAGGATTTTTGCATTCTCTCTTGAAAAGCCCTTTCTGTCGGCATCTGAAACAAGTGACCTTTGTTTTTTCGAACCCTAGCTTGTTGCTTGAATTTCCGATATCTCGGCCTGTGAGTGCAACGAACTTTGTCACCCTTCGAATGATAGAAGCTAAAGACCATTTAATATCCATCAGCTCAAGTTCTTCTTCGTCCACCTGATCGTAGTCTTCGGCGGTCATTTCTAGATTGCCAATCTTCCCGACCACCAGACTTTCATACGATTCTAGAACTGTGGCGAGAAGAGTCATGTGTTGTTTAGCAATTTGCTCAGAAACAACATTGTTTAAAATGACAGCAATGTTACACTTGTATACATTTGGATCATAATCGTTTGTTGATTCTGATTTGCTTGACTCTGATATGAAGAATTTGACCCTGTGCTTGAAAATGAAGAACTCTGTGGACTTTGATCATATTGTGGATATGATTGATTTTGATTATGTGGCGAATGATTCGAAGAATTCGTATTCGCACTAAATGTTGTTTGAATCTTTGGGCTTGAAATGTTGTCTAGAATTCCGTTCTTGTAATATAGACCGACATCTTGAACGATATTAGCATTCTTCGACTTTGCGATCTTTAGAAGTTCCATCTCATGACCTTTGAGTTTGTCGATGATTGTTGCCAGCTTGAAGAATTCCCAATTCAGACTTTCTTTCAATACCATAAGATAAGTGGTCCATTCCCCGTCAGGTGACGTATCTGCAAGCTTATCAATATATTCCGGTTCTGTCTTCTCAAGACCATGTCTCCTCATTTGAACTTTCGGTTGATAAAAACGTTCAATCATCTGTTTCATTGTCTCGCCCTTCAACATGGTAAAAATATCGAGTTCCTACATGATAAGAGCTTTTTACTCTTGATCATCTCTGCGCTTCCTTGGTATTTCTTTTGCAGTGATAACCAGAGTTCTCTCTCAGTCGTGTATTCAGGAAACAGTATCAAAATATCCTCTTTAACAGACTGTTGAATGAGGCTAGTCATCTTCTTTTCAGCAATATATTCTTCCTTTATTTTGAAGAATACTTGTAGCTTCTCATGCATGCAATCATACATACATTCAGCCATAGAAAGGCACTCTCGATGATGTCCAAGATTATATGGCTTGCATGGCTACGACATTGATTTTGAAAAAACCATATAACTATTCAAAGCTCGTGTTCACTCACATGTCAAAGAATATGGAAGATGTTAGGCTGTGCTTATATCCAAGATTTGTGCAAATGCTCATTGATGAAAGTTTACAGACATTGCACGTGATCCAAATGACATCTTATATTGTAGTCACCTTGACGAAACTACCGTGAAGAAACAGATCAAGTTTCAGAAGCAGGATTCAGCACCAGTTGCAAAACCACTATTTGGAGCATTGAAAGATGAAAATTATGTTGCACCTGCTGGAAATAGGTGGAGGAATGATATTAGTGTTAACGAAAAGGAGTTGAATGCTGAAAAGGAATGGTTTGCGACATTCAAGCCTAAAGCTCGAAGTGAATTGTTTTTGAAAGTTGAAGTCGAGAAGAAAAAGAAACGTGCATCTAAGAAAGCTGACACTATGCTAATAGATGAAGATGAGCCAGAAAATGTGCAAACAGAGGCTGGATCTAGTGCGGCAATTGTGATTGAGAGTCAAGAAGTTGAAAAGACTACTCAGGAAGATGATGTAATATCTACAACATCAGAGAATGATGATGATAGTGACGATTCACTCGAAAAGGTGACAAGAAATCAATTGCAGAGAAAGAGGTCGAAAAAGTCAAAGATACTAATGCTGACTATGAGACCGAGCAGGAAAAAGAATCTGATGAAGAGAGACCTAAAAAGAAAGCAAAGCGAACAAAGTCTTCAGTAACTGAGATATCTAAGAAGACTACAGGGTCTCCTAAGACAAAAGGTAAAAAGAAAGCTCAGAAACTAGCAAGTCGTAGGTATGCTGGAAAGCCGAAGAGCACATAAGTTACACAACGACCTTCTGGTGCACAGGAGAAAGGAGTCACACAAGAACCTTCTGGTACTATCACATCTAAAGCAGAACAACCAGGAGTTACACAAGAACCTCCTGAGTCTGGATTGTTAGATATTCCAATCATTGAATCTCAAGAGCATCTATCTGGATCGCAATTGGAGAACGTTATTCATGCTACACCAAAGTCTACTCCAACAACATCTCATTTTGAAAGTTCAACTCCAAAAGCTTCTACACCAAAGGCTACTCCTAAATCAACGCCAAAAACTGCAAAGTCAAAGATATTTGGTGATATTCCAAATGTGCCGGTGGATCTTCAGGATCAAGATGATTTCTTTCCAGAAACAGACGTCGATGTTCTAGAAAAACGTGTGAAGATTCTGGAAGACAAAGTAGCGAAGAATGAATCTGAAAGGCTGAGTTAGAGAGATTGGTGAAACAGAGTGAAGTTGAAAAAGAGATACTGAATGACAAAGTCAAGTTTCTAGAGGGCGATCGAGGGTATCTAAAAGCTCTAGTTTAAAGCTTGCAAGAAGCTAATGAGAGATTGATCAAAGAGATTGCAGAGCTTCGATCAGAATGAGAAATGAACGATCGACGTTTCAACAGACTTCAAAAGGTTCTGACAAACAGGTTGGGGATTGATTTTGCCACAGAATATGAACGTTTAGATCTTCAAGAAGCAAAATAGAAAACTGAAAAAGAACTATCTGAACAGGGTAAGGGAAAGCATGTGATCGAAAGTATGCCAGAGATCACTGAACTTGTAAAAGAGATAGAATCTACTAAAGCTTCTGAGTCTGATATTTCTAAGGTTGGCGAATCTGTCAAGCCTTCTGATACTGTAACTGCTACTGAAGGTAAGGACGATGATGAAGCTGAAGATAAGGAAAAAGATGATGAACAACCAAAGGATAATCTGAAAGATGATTCTGACCATGATGGAGGAAATGATGATGATCCAAGTGGTACAGGGGTGAAGGTGGTTGATGCAACAATGAATGATGAGTTTGATTTTACCTCACTGATGGATGATGAATCGAACAAAATAGATTATCAAAATCATGGGGATTCAGGGCAAGCAGGGCCAACTGATGAAGTTGATATATATAATGCTATTACTTCTGCACAGCCTGTTGCTGCAGTTCCGATAAAGCCTTTGATACTTATGCTTGAACATAATGTCGAAGAAGTTGGATTCGTGCACAACTATTCTAAAGAAGATTTAGCAAAGTTGATCGACGATGATGCAGAATCACTTGATTTTGATTTCGAAGAGGAGGTACTAAATGTGAATACGTTTGAGCCTATGAGTATCACTATCAACATAGATATGAGGCAGATGAATACAACAAAGTTATAGTGGAATATTGGTCCTCTGATGAAGAAAAGGACGAAGCTGATAAGTACGTTGGTCCTAACACAGATAGTTTCCCTACTTTCGAGGAGATGTACAAACATCTGAATGATGATTTGTTGAAAGAAAAGATAGAAGAGTCGATACGTGATGGAAAAGTTCCCAAACTAATGACAAAGGAGGAGATAGCTCAAGCTAAAAAGTCCTTGTTCAAAGAAATGCCACGTGAATGAAAGTGAAAGTTTTGACGTCCTCTAGCATTCTTCACCAGAGGCAAAGATGTGTCTTGGGTGATATTCAAAGCTGGGGGTGGTTCAGAGAGCTGAATATTTACGCCATCAGACGAGAATTTGGAGTTCAATACTTCAAATATCTGGCAGATTTCAAGACACTTCCTTACTGGGATGTGGAGGAGCTTGTTCAAACAAGGAATGTCACATATCATATGAAGTTCATTGATCAATTGCTTTGGAAAATGATCAAATTTGAAGCTACAAAGGGTTTTAGATATTTGAAGCCTTTCACCCTGAAGCGTCGAATTAAAACAAACAAGAATTCTGCGGAAAGAGACATTACGTTGATTATGAAACGCCTGAGAGTGATGAGGAACATGCCTTTGATGCCGATCGAACAAAACTTTTATCCTTTGTTTTAGTGATGGCAGATTGATCCAACTACTTGTGAAGCAGTGATTGTACTATGGTTTGAAGATCACCTAGATATTACGATAAGGATACTAGACCCGATGTGGCTAGTCAATTGCTCAAAAGAAGACATCAAGTGTTTGTTCTATAGCAAGATGGTTTTCGAAGAACGTGAAAAAGAAAAAGCAATGCAATATCAGAGGGTCGTGAATGTATGCTATTCTCATGAAGTTAATTCTGGTAGGATGTGGGAATCAAGCTGGAGGGGTCTTGAACGGGTAGAGTTTTTTAAAGAAGAAAAGCGTATGGAAGAAATTAATGAAAGAGGTAGGGCGGAAAGGCTCAGAAGGTATCAATTTATGACTAAAGTGCAACCTACTGATCAGACCCCAGATCCAAAGCTTGAAAGACGAAAGAAGCCGTGCAAAACTTCTTTGGGCGTTAACGTTAAAGATTTATTGAAGACAGAGTGTTGGAGACTGATAAAAGACAAAGACGATATCCAAGGAGGAGTCTGTTGGTGCAGAATTTCTCTGTCTAAGTCTTATATTGAGTTTGTATAGATTAGATGTGAATAGGCTAGCAAAATTAAGTAGTTATGTAATTGGTAGTCAAGTTCGCTGGTTATAGTGTGTTGATGTCAAGTTCGTCCGAACTTAACTAGGTCAAGTTCGCCCGAACTCATTCCCCCACTAGCGAACTTGTATTGCTATAAATAGCTAGCTTGAGTCTTTCATTTGTAACTTTTTGTGCTCTGTGTAGCGAAGTTCAGTCAATTTGGAGACTTGAAGTTTATCAATAAAATTGACGTTTAACTGACTAATTCTTGTTATTTGGTAATCATGTCATATTGTTTCCGCCATTATGGATATTAGATATCAAATCTAGGTTCCTATGCTATCAGGATCGGTCCTACAGGTATGGACGCATACGAGGGATGGAAGGAGAAGTTCAGTTACTGGGTTCAAGCCATGCATTTCCAAAGCTGGGTGGCAATAGAAAGAGGATATGTTGTTCCGTTAGACAAAACTCAACATGTTCTAGAGAAGTACAAGTATTCTTCACAACAGAAGGAAGAATATATCGCTAAAAAGAAAATGATTAGCCTTATTCAACAGTCTATTAAAGAGGATATTTTTATCTTTTTGCCTGAATACATGACTGCGAGGGAATTCTGATTATCATTGAAGAACAAATCCCAGGGTAGTGCAGAAATGATAAAGAGCAAGAAGGCTCTTATCATGAAGGAGTTTGAAATATTTACTATGATAAAGGGCGAGACAATGAAGTAGATGATCGAACGTTTTTGTCATCTGATGGTTCAAATAAGGAGACACGGTCTTGAGAAGACAGAACCGTAGTATATTGATAAGCTTGCAGGTGCGTTACCTGACAGAGAATGGACTACCTATGTCATGGTATTGAAAGAAAGTCCAAACTTGGAATTCTTCAAGATGGCTACATTTATCGACAAACTCGAAGGTCAAGAAATGGAACATCTAAAGAATGCAAAGTAGAAGAATGCTAACGTCATTCAAGATGTCAGTTTATACGACCAGAACGAAGCTCAAGACAACATTTCAAGCCCAACAATTCAAACATCATTCAGTGCGAATATGAATTCTTCGAATCATTCGCCGCAGAATCAAAATCAATCATATTCACAATATAATCAAAGTCCGCAGACTTCTTCGTATTCAAGCACGGGTTCAAATTCTTCTTATCAGAATCAATCAAATTAGAGTAATCAATCGAATTCTGATCCAATTGTGTATAAGTGCAACATTGCTTTTAACCTAAACAATGTCGTTTCTGAACAAGTTGCCAAACAACACATGGCACTTCTCACCATGGTGTTAGAATCTTATGAAAGTCTTGTTGCTGGGAAGATTGGTAATCCGGAGATGACTGCCGAGGATTATTATCAGGTGGACGAAGAAGAACTCGAGTTGATGGATATCAAATGGTCTTTGGCTTCTATCATTAAAAGGGTGACAAAGTTTGTTGCACTCATAAGCCGAGATATCGGAAATTCAAGCAACAAGCTTGGGTTCGACAAATCAAAGGTCACTTGTTTTAGATGCTGACAAAAGGGGCATTTCAAGAGAGAATGTAAGAATTCTCAAGCAAGCGGCAACCAGAGTCCATTCGGAAGTGGAAGTGATTATTACCACAAGGCTCTTCAGTATAAGCCATTCCCAGAGGAGACTCAAGTTGATATTCAAGAAAAACCATCCAGCAATACCGAGAAGGAGATGGTTGCTACCAACAAAGATGCTGGTTTTGATTGGAATTCGTATATTGGTAAGAAGACAGGAGTTGCATTGATGGCTGAAATTGTCGAAGATACATCTGCTGAGGACGCAGCTCTGGAGAATGTTTTACTAGAACAGTATCTTCGACAACAGGAAAAAGAGGAGACTTATCTTCACATGAAGACACAAAGCATTTTATCTCCTAACTCAACTTCTGGTTTTGCAGGTAACTTTGATGGAAATCTCAGGAGTAAGAGGTCGAGGAGAAATCGATAATTAAAGAAGTCATTGACGCAACTCAAGAAATGAATGCTGAAATCCACACGGACATTGCCAAACAGCTATGATGGAAAATCTAACCAAGGTAGGTCCAGAGGTAAAGATAGTCGAAAAGGAAGTTGTCAAAGTGCAAGTTGTGGAGGTTGAAAAACCTTGCACAAAATGCACCGAGCCGTGTGCAAGATGCGCCGAAAAATCACAAATCATCTTTGAACTCAATGTGCATAATGAACATTTCAAATATGATTATCACACAATGAAAGACGCGTATGACAAAATGAAAGATGATTATGGCAGGCTTGACAGAAATAATATTGAACAACATGATACTGTGAGAATGTTAAAAGGGACAGTAATCCATAAAAAAAGCAATAAATGTATACATTAACACCATTGCTGAAACTAAACAACAACTCCAGGATATGAAAATAGAAACAGAACGTGTTCAACAACTTTTGAGGAGCTACACCACTAACGTTTATGTCATCGATCATTTTCTTCCCACGATTTCGTCGGAAGGAAATGATATAAAGACTAAAAAGAAAAATGGTAGATAATACACCAATGTTCCACCACCTCTATGCAAGAAATATTGTCTCAAAACTGTTGATAGGATGGATAAGGCACTCAACATTGAGTTATTATCTGAAAAGAAGACTGAGTTGCCGGAGAACATTGATGTAATCTATACTACATCAGAAGATGACATTAATGTTGTAGTTAAAAATGTGGTTGAAAACATTTTGAATGATTCTGATGATGGCAGCTTTGAGAGCGCCACCTCGAGTTTGAACAGTTCTGACACAAAATCCGAAGATGACCATACATCATCGGCAGATGGCCTATGTGATGATTCTAACGTTGTCATGTACAAGGTTTAAGGAATATGATAGACTATACTTTGATGACAGTTTTCCGATTCGGAATGTCAAAGAAGATCAATTGGATAAAATGTTCAAATTGGTTGAAGTTACATCAGAGGATCTGGAAAAAAAGAAATTCTATTCTAAACCCAAAAGAAATTACAATAACTACCGGAGAAATGGTGTTGATCATCCGGAAAATCAGAGAGCTGGGTTGGGTTTAGAAGAAAATGATGAACCAATTAAGAAAAAGTCACCATGTCAAGAATACAAAGATAAAAACATGACATTCGTTTAAGGAATAAGCATGGTTCAAGAGGAAAGTTTGATTGGGAAGCAATCGAACGATGAGTTAAAAAAGGCAAAGGAACTTCGAGATAAGGCCATGGCCACAAGTGGTGTAAAACCCACTAGTGGGTATTTCCATGATGATTGGACTTGCTTTAAGTACAATGAAGTTGGTCAAATCGCACGCAAGTGTCCGAAATCTAAGCCGGTCTATCCTCGAAGGAAAACTAGTTCAGATATTGTAAAGCCTAAGCAACCAGAGTTTGTAAAACCTGTCATGATTTTGAAAAAAAAAAGAACCTAAACTTGAAGTTAAGCCTAAAATTAAGTTTGAAAACTCAACTTTCAAAAAAGGTGAAACTTCCAAGTCAACTGAATCAAGGTTTTACATCAAAAAGGCACAGGTAAAATCACAAGCCTGGATTGATAAAAAGAAGTCATGAACATCTGAAGTTACGAAGTCTGAGCTTCTTAAGACTGGTAACAACAAAGAATCAAAATCTGAGACTAAAACTGTTAAATCTACAATTGGTATCAAATCTTCAAAAGGTAAAAAGAAAGTAAACATTGAAACTGTAAATGACAGTGGAGGCTCAAATGGAGATTTTGAGGATGATTACGAAGCTTTTTATCCCAAACCCAAGACAAAGAAGGCTTGGGTCGCTCTTTTTAGCTGAATGCTAATATGTGCAGGGGCTCCAGAGATCCGTTCTTTCAAAGTGGATTCTGGATAGTCGAGCGTCAAGGTACATGATAGGGATGAAAGCTCTTTTGTTCGACATCAAAGCTATAAACAGTGGATATGTTGGCTTTGCCGGTAACCAAGGTGGAAGGATTGTCGCAGAAGGAAAACTTTCCAACAGAGTGGTATCGTTTGATCGTGTGAACTACATTGCTGAGCTAGAGAACAATCTTCAGAGCATCTCGCAGATTTGTGATAAACAGTTCACAGTTCACTTCAACATAAAAAGTGCATGATATTAAAGCCGGGTTTCAAAATACCTGGTGATTGGATTCTGATGCAAGCTCCGCGCGAAAACGATCTCTATGTATTAGATATGGTTGTCGCTACCACATCATCAAAATCGGCTCAATGTTTTGTCACGAAAGCTACAGAGAAAGATTCTATTCTTTGGCATCGAAAAATGGGACACATTCATTTGCGAAAAATGATTTTTCTGGTTCATAACGATCTGGTAGAGGGAGTAAATCTTCGAAGCTTCCATATGTCTGATCACTGCCTAGAATGTAAAAAGGGGAAGCAGATCAAAAGTCACATTCGAAGAAGATTCTGAATTCTATAAATTTGCCGCTCGAACATCTTCACATGGATTTATATGGTCCGGTGAACGTCCGAAGTATTTCAGGAGACCTATACTTCTTAGTCGTCACAGATGATCATTCTCGATATTCGTGGGTTTTCTTTCAAGAGTCAAAGGATGAAACATTTGATAATCCGGTGATTCTCTTCAAGAAGCTCGAAAATTTATATCATCTGCCTGTCAGACGTATTCGCAGTGGCAACGACACGGAATTTATGAACAACAAGATGAAAGAATTTTGCAACGCCAAAGGAATTCTGTGTAACCCCCCGGCCGCGTAAAAAAACAAACCGCGGCGGAAACGTCGGGGAGCCATGTTAAAAGATTGTTTCAACAACACGTAGTAATTAAAGTTATGTTTTATGAAATATTGAAATTTCATAGTTACATTGTCTTGGAGTTTAAAACAAACTAAATAACTATTGTCTTTCATATTTTAAGGCCCTAAGTCCGCGTCCAATCCTACGTGAGCATGCATCGACATCAAACTTGGTTTCCTGAAACATATGTGAAAACGAATCAGCAAAAATATGCCGGTGAGTACATAGGTTTTGTGAGTGTGTCAAATTCATGGCCTTGTATATGTGTTGCAATACCACGCCGACTACTAGAGTCGTTAATTGAATTCTTGTTATCAAAAAGTATTTGGTTAACCAACTAAAACAAGTTAGTTATAGTTTATAAAAGACTTGTAGCCATGAATCTTGACCAAAACATTTATTTTGTAAATCCAAGTTAGAAAATCGTCTTGAAGAAACCTTGTATTTTTTATATCTTTAATTGAAAATCGTTGCGTGTCATTTGTTTGAAAACCTTTGTTCTAAGTGATACAAATAATGCCACGAACGTAATACGATAAAATCACTTATATATAGGAAGTACCAGCGGCGTATCCACCATTCTTTTATCACATTACACACGTACCGATTCTAAATCACTTACCATAAACCAATCGTCCATTGTTCGTGTCATAAACCATTCGTCCATTGTTCGTGTCATAAACCAATTGTTCATCGTTCGTGTAAACAAATCGTCCTTGTTTTAATTGTGAAAACTTTTTGTTGTTTTGGTGAACACATTCAAACCTGTATTGAGTCGTCTATACCACCAAAGGGTATCTTTAAATTGCAATAACAAACCACCAAAGGGTTTATTAAAGTAAACAGTTTCGGTCGTTCCCAAACTTCCCCACAAACACCGGGAACCTTGGTAACGGGATTGCCAGTCCTATGGTACCATAACTTACTACTGGTCGGCTTGGCCAAAGCTAATAAATGTTTTTCGTGTCATTTGTATAACGCACCAACAAGTTCGTTCACATTATTGAAATCGTCTTGTTTATATAAACCATAGCTTTTATAATTTGAAAACTTGAAAACAATTTAGCACATATGAATCACCCCAAAATATTTGAAAAACATAAAAGAGGGGACTATGTACTCACCTGGGATTGCAAAGTAACCTTGAAGAAAACATCAAACAAGCTCAATTGTACGAGAAATCAAACGTGTCCTAAAATCGGATAACTACGTAAATGTCGTGAATTTAATCGGCGGATCGGATCAACTGAGGTCTTGTAAACCAAATGAGTGTTGGAACTCATATGAAATGGTTTAACAAATTAACATTTTGATTTGGAAAGATTCCTAAGTGTTTTGACCCGTTATGACTCAATAAGGTAGTTTATGCTACTTTAACGGATCATTTACGTAAATGCGTGTTCGGATGGTTAGATATGTGTTATGATAAGTCTTATATGCCAAAATAAGTTTAGTAATGTTATAACATCAGTGTATATGAAAGAACATTAGTTACATAGGCTTAACATTGTTTTACGTGCAAAAAGGCGTTTTGGTCATTTATAAAGGCATAACTAGTGACCTAACATCATACTAATCAAACGACGCGAACATAAGGTAACCTCAGAGGGTTATTCCCTATACAACTATGGTCACATATATGTGTTTGGTCGGATCCTAAGATCGACCAAACGGGTCAGATTCGAAAGTCTAAGCGGTGGTCAAGACCGCTCGACTTACGACCCTAAACAAGCACTAAACTAAAAGTGACAAGTTAGACATGTCAAACATGTCTAATTAAGTTTATAAAACTGATTTGGTATCAAAACAAGGTGTTTTGATACCCGAAAATAGTTTCGTTGTATAATGCGCATTTTGCACATTATTGACCGAAACTTTGACTCGTCACTACAACTAGTACACGTGGTAATCAGTAGGCATGATCGCTAAGGACCATAACCATCGTGATTACGATCACGTTGCAAAGTTCAATTGAACTTTGTTATGACCAATTAATGGTGAAAGCTGAAAGTCAAACACTGTTTGACTTTTAGCTTGAAATAGCTAAAGCAATGAAAAGACTAAGGATGAGATCTTACTTGTGTTTAGGAACACCCAAGATCTCAAAGAACTCAGTAGGAGGCCTCCAAAAGGATGGAAGCAAGCTCCAAGAGTATGGGAGGAAGAAGATGGAAATGAGCAAAGAGAAATGATGAAGATCAAGCCTATTTATACTAATCTTGGAGCTCCCAAATCATGCCAAGTGTTGATCCAGGTGTTAAGGCATGGATTAGTGTCCATCCAGGTGTCTAATGTAGGTTAAAGGTGGCATAGATCGCGACTTGGTGGCCAAGGAAGTTAACAAGAAGCTGCCAACTTGATTTTAAGAAGCTTCTGAGCTGGGGACCCCTTACGGACCTTATGGGGTTTTGCCTTACGGTCCGTAAGGCCCTTGCAGGGGCAGAAGTTTAAAAAATTGGTAGAAATGGCCCCTAAACTCGTTTTCATCGCGTTTTGGCACTATTAACACATGTAACCCCATTTTTAAGCTCCATAAGGATGAATAAACATAGGGAACTTGAAATATGTTCAAAAATGTCCCGGGTATCGGTTCGTTCGGTCGTACGGTTGCGGCTTTCCGTTAATTACGACGGGAATCGTAACGATCGCGCAAAGGACCGTAAACGCGTAACGAATGATATTTTTGCATTCCAATCATTAAAATACTAGATTTTAATGATTACAAAAAATTTTTGGATGTGCGTACATGTTCCGGATAACGATATACGCGAATCCGCATAGTTTTGCAGAATTTGCAAAATAGCCCCTGAAGTTGCAAAAGCATGATTTTGCCATACCGAAGCCCTCAAAACTTATTTCTAAGTTATGTAAAGGGTATTTAGGGTATGTTAGCTTATGTCATTGTTCCGGAGTGTACGTCGCATTAAATTGATTACGTTTGCATAATATTTTGCGATTTCACTTCAAGAAGTTGTATAAGAGTTCGGAATCGTGCCAGAATCGAATACGTGCAATTGTCATGATAAAAATACAAATCTCGTAAATAAAACACAAAAATTTCATTGATTGATAATTCGTTCGGAAACGTTACATGATCGAATCACCACAAATGTCACATTCTGCATGAATTTAGTGCACCGTATACTCCACAACAAAATGGCGTAGCTGAGAGGAAGAATAGAACTTTGATCGAAACAGCAAGAACCATGCTTGCAGACTTGAAACTTCCTGTTAGCTTCTGGAGTGAGGCAGTTGCAGCGGCTTGCTACACTCTAAACAGGGTCTTAACTGTCAAACCGACAAAAAAGATATGTTTTGAAATGATCAACCAAAGGAAACCAAATTTGAAATATCTAGAGCTATTTGGTGCGCCATGTATAGTAATTGATCAAGATGGTAAATTCGGGGCCAAATCACTTGAAGGTTTCTTTGTCGGGTATGTCAGTCCGCTAAGAAGAGTATATGTTCCCTCTTTGAGAAAGGTAATTGAAGCACAACATGTTGATTGCTTCAACTATATGGATCCTATTCAAAGAAGAGGCGACGCATGGCTGTTCAACTATCAAGATCTGTGGAAGTCATTCGACTTGCCGGATGAACCGTCTGAAGAAGAACTAGCAGCGCTTTATTATCTTCAACAATCGGCGAATCAAGAACAAATCATTAGACCAATTGTGGTTAATCAACCCACATTGGATACTTCATCTTCTGGAGCAGGTCCGAGTAATAGTGGTGTTCAAGTTGAAAATGTTTCTGAAGCCGAAGCAACACCTACTATAACTCCATCGAATGTCTCCTCTAAACCAGAAAATGCAACAACAATGCCGAATATGCCTCAGAATCAGAATTCTAACTCTGATGAAGCGCCGACTTTTGATGCTGATGGAGAATCCTCATCGGATGAAGAATCTGAGCAGATATCTAACCTGTTGAATCAATCTGCAGGCCTTGGCAATCAGAACGAAGCTTCATCTAGTGCTCCTAATGTTGAATTGATAGTTGATCTGAATGTAACAAATCAAAGCTTGGGTGATGATCCAAGCGAAGAAATGCCTCGATCATATTCTTACCATCCTTCAACAAATATCATTGGTGCATTACAAACTGTTGTGCGTACAAGAAGCCAAATCAAAAAAGCACTAAGTTATTTCTACACCCGAGTTGCTCCTACTCAAGACTACTGCTACTACTCATGTTTCATTTCTCAAATAGAGCCAAAAGCTGTAAATGAAGCTCCGGGGGGACGAGAACTGGGTGATAGCAATGCAAGAGGAACTGTTGCAGTTCGAGAAATTGGGTGTTTGGAGGCTTGTAGACTTACCACCAAAGCAGAAAGCTATAGATACTAAGTGGGTCTTCAAGTGTAAAAGGGATGATCGGGGTGTAATTGTCAAAAACAAAGCTCGGTTGCTTGTCAAAGGTCTCCACCAGCAAGAGGGTATTGACTACACAGAAGTATATGCACCGGTTGCACGATTAGAGTCAATCCGCAGCTTGGAAAGGTTTTAAGGTGTACCAGTTAGATGTGAAATCTGCATTTCTCTATGGTAAGCTACGCGAACAAGTGTACGTCGGTTAACCACCAAGGTTCGTCAATCCGCTGAACAAGAACAAAGCTTATCTTCTAGACAAAGCCTTATACGATTACACCAAGCCCCGAGAGCTTGGTACGAGATGTTATCGCAACATCTCTTTGGAAATGGCTTTACAAGAGGCGCAGTGGACAGTACATTGTTTACCAAAGAAGTCAGAAGTCATCTAATCATTGTACAAATCTATGTGGATGATATCATCTTTGGTTCAACGGATGATAGTCTTTGTAAAGAGTTCGAAAAGATCATGAAGAAGAAATTCGAGATGTCTTCAATGGGCGAACTGAAATTCTTCCTCGGATTACAGGTCGATCAGTTACTAGACGGCATATTCATTCATCAAACCAAATACGTTCACGATATTCCAAAGAAGTTTGAAATGGATAGCTCGAAGCCGCTTTCGACTCCGCTAGCGCTAAATCACGGGATTTGCATTGACGAAATTAGAACCAAAGTGGATGATACAATCTATCGATCGATGATAGGATCACTAATGTATCTGACGGTATCTCCTCCAGATATCATGTATCCTACTTGCCTTGGCACGAGATATCAGTCCAGTCCTCGAGTGTCACACATGCAGATAGTCAAGCGATTATTCCGATACCTGAAGGGATGTCCAAGCACCAGCTTGTGGTATCCAAAGAATAAAAATTTTGATCTAACGGGATACGCTGACTCAGACTTCGGTGTGGACAAGTTGAATTCTAAATCTACAACGGCCAGTTGCCAGTTCTTTGGGACACGCTTAGTAACGTGGAAATGCAAAAAACAAACCACGGCCTCTCTCTCAACTTGTGAAGCAGAATGCATTTCTTCTTCCAGCTGTTGTTCACAAATCCTATGGATTCAACAACAGATGAGGGACTATGGATTGCAATTTCTTGATAAGCCTTTATATGTAACAAGGCAGCAATCGACATCACTAAAAATCATGTTCCTCACTCACGCACTAAAAACCTTGACATTCGTTATTACTTCATTCGTGACAGCTACGAAAAGAAGTTGGTGCGAATAGAAAAAATCCACACCGATGAACAAAAGGCGTATTTTTATACCAAAGCATTTCCTTTAGCAAGATTTATGTAGGACCGATCCTCGATGCTTAGGAACCTAGATTTGATCTCTGTTGTCCATAATAGCGGAAATATTACGACAAGTTTACCAATAGACAAGAATTAATCAGTTAAACGTCAATTTTATTGATTAAACGTCAAGAATCCAAATTGACAGAGCTTCGCCTCAGAGATGCCAAAGTTACAAATGAGTGAGGCATGCTTGCTATTTATAGATGATCAAGTTCGCAAGAGAGATAGCTAAGTTCACCCGAACTTGCCTTAGCAAGTTCGGCCGAACTTGTCTTTACAAGTTACTCATGGGCGAACATGACTCAATACAACATAAATACTTCGTATTGCTAGCCTATTCAACACTACTCTATACAGACTCGATATAAGACTGAGACATAGACATTATGCACCAACAGACCCCCCCTTGGAAATCGTCTTCGTCTTGTATCAGTCTTCAAATAAACATTAACGCACACGACCGAAGAAGTTCTTGAATGGCTTCTTTCGTCGTTCTTGCTTAGGATACGATGTCTGATCTGTAGGAGGCACTTTGTTCATAAACTGAAATCTTCTAATACTTGCCTTTCTACCTTTTTCATGAATAGCTTCAAGACGCTTTTCTTCTTTAAAAACTCAACACATTCCAGAACCCTCCAGCTTGTCTGCCACATCTTTCCTGAATTTACTTCATGCGCATAGCAAACATTCACAACTCTTTGCTATTGCATAGCCTGTTCTTTTTCACGTTCCTCGAATACTATTTTGCTGTAGAACAAGGTTTTGATATCTTCTCTGGAACAGTTAACAAGCCACATTGGATCTAGAATCCTGATCGTTCTCCATAATCCCCTCATGCCTTGAAATCCCAATATCTCAACTCTTTCCTTTGTAATATCCAAGTGTTCTTCGAATCGTAACACAATAACAACTTCACAAGTAGTTGGATCTATATGCCACCACTTGTGTCACACCCTCAATTCCACTTGCGGAGTTTTACCGCGAGGCATGTGAACAAACCAGAATCTGAAACACTAGTACGTCGAACGACTCTATATGATTTGATAATACGTTTTCCAAAATCACTTGTTGTAGATTTTATATTACCAATATTTAGCAGAAGCATCAGTTTTTAAAGTTTGAACGGAAGCATAGATAAGTAGTGAAGCGGGCGCCAACACAAACGCCAAAACAAATGAAAAATCCCAAAACAATATTAATAAATAAGACTCGATAAAAGATGTCTTGTTCAATGCATGTGCGTGCACCTAGAGCTCCTAGCGTCCTGAGAAACATGTAAAGAAACAAGTGTCAACATTAAAGATGAGTGAGTTCACAGGTTTTCATAAATTCGTTCGTTCGGTTATAGTTTGTTAACTCCGTTATCCCTAACCCGGGATAACGTATTAGTTCCATTATTCCAACCCGGAATAATAAGTTATTGCTTCCAACATTCCAAACCCGGAATATTAAGTTGTTGCTTCCAATATTCCAAACCCGGAATATTAAGTTATTGTTTCCAATATTCCAAACCCGGAATATTAAGTTGTTGTTTCCATTATTCCACACCCGGAATAATACAGTTGATTCGTAATTAAGTTCAATGTTAATATATATAGGTAGCTAGCCTAAAGTCATGTCACGTAAGTGTTCGCGATCGAAGCTGACTGTTGTGCCTCCGTTTTGCCAGGCCTATCACATGACCATGGCGATGTTAGGCCAATTATTCATCCGTTGACCATACCCGGTCGGCTAGCGCGACTAGCTCGGTTGGGGCTCGTCGGGCCCAGTAGTACTACTTATAATTCCCCCGCTATTTAACCCAAATACTAACGATCCGAGAGATTGTCGAGGACTTAAGTGATAAAGCTGCTTAGTGACCATAACATTACATTAACATTAACTTAGTTACCGTATAGTTATGTGACGTTAAATTCGTATAACGTAAAGAGATTGAGTTTGAGAGTGTATACATGTTTCTCCCCCTGTTGTTTAAAAACCGGATAAAGTTAGGGGCCGTGAACTCACCTTTATTTGCTCGGTTAGTGTAGCAAAGAAGTTATAAGAGATGGGACTGCTAGTTGCGTCCTAACAAACCAATTAATTTCCAAGTTAGTGTGTGAACACACCAATACAAATTCCACACGTAATTTACACACAAAGTGATACACACAAACAACATATCTAACACTCAAACATGCATGCAAGTATCCTCATGTGATCATAGAAATCAAACAACTTATCATGAACATAATCCAATCCATGCAACACTTTGGTGCACACAATCACAAGTTATCAAATTTCAGCTTAACACTCATTATTCAGCTGTTTTCTAGGATTTTTATAAAATAGTTCCAACATTCTAAAAATTCCCATATTTTTACAGTAGGTGACATTTATACCATAGAAATTTATATAATTTTTCCAAGTCCTAAATCTTTACCAATTAACCATAAATATTAATACACTAAGCTGCAGTCAGATTTACCGCTTTCTGACTGCAGTCCACGGAAGAATTTATTTAAAAATCACTGATCGTCCGATTAACAAAATTCCAGTTGGAGTTGCCCGGAATTTCTATACCTAGTTGCTGTACAAAATTCATGACTCAACTCTCTTCTGACTTTAAAATCCAACTCAATAAACAACTGACAAAATTTCAGGATTTTCACAGTTTTAGTTACTGAACTTATCTGGCCCTTTAAAAATATCAAACGATTTCAGAAAATTATGAATCCAGCGCCATTAGATTCCTTATTCAAATCTCTACGTTCTAGACATCAGAAAATCCGTTTTTCGGCAACTAACGACCGAGTTACAGCCAGATGAAGTCGGCTGTAACTATTACTCAGCATCCTGTTTCAGCATTATTGTTACCATTAATTCGCACAACTCGTTCATATGGTTAACCTAGGTGATCAAAAACCGATTTCTAATCCTAGATCAATACCAATATCTCATCCATGCAAACCCTAGTTCTTACTTCTAGTTATTACAAACAAAACACAGCCTATATATATATTCAGCTTTCAAACTCATTCCAACTTTCAATCTAGCATTAACAATCCGAAACTATACAATCATGCAAATCTGAGAACAGCAACAATCAAGACACATATACTCGAATATGATCTAGCAACATATGATAAATTCTAGATTTTTAATGATAAGGTACACGAACCGTGAGTACTATAAGAGATCGGTGTTCAAGGGTGCTTGCGGCCGAGAGATTGATGATGAAGGAGACTGTTTACTGATCAACTGCTGATCTCGCGACCGAATGGAATAACAAGGGCTGACCAGATCAAGGTGATGAAGAATGAGGTTGCTAGCGATCGAGGAGATGATGATGACGATGATTGCTGCTGCTGCGACCGAGAGAAAGAGGCGAACAAGGAAGCTTTCTGCGATCGCAAGGCTGCCGACGGCTGTTGAAACTCTAGGGTTTTGTGTGTTTTGTTTTTGTGAAATCAAAGCCCCATGCATGTGTGTATATATAGGCGCAAAGGGATAAGGGTTAAAAGGGAAGGGTTGCGGTTTGGGTTTGCACGCGGCCAAGGGACTAGGGTGGATTGGTTTGGGTTTGGGCTTGATCTCGCGGCCAAGGACTTGGGTTGCATGCAATGAGTTTCGGTTTGGGTTGTTCTTGGCCGAGTAGTTAGAATTTTAGTTCTAGGTTTGATCTCGGTTTGTGTTTGCGATTTCGGGTTTGATCCTTGTTTCCTTTTGGCCGAAAACTTGGGTTCAAAGTTTAAACTTTGTGAACTCCTAGAGTCACAATGAACCAAAGTTGATTCGTGTCGCGGTTCGGTTCAGTTCGTGTACATATCTACTCTAATTATTCAATTACTAAAACAATCACACAACTCACATCACGTCTTCATTCAACTCGTACACGTTTAATACTTAGCATATACATTATTCGACAAGTGTCGCGTTTAAGTTATCCGAAAAACCCGGGATATCACAACTTGAACACTGGATAGAAATTTTGCTCAATCGGCATCAATGGCATGTTTCTCATAGCTCTAGGTCACTTCATTATCAAAGTTATGTCTTTTTCCCCCATCTTTTTGTTTGTTTTGATTCGACGACCTGGAATGAATGGCTTCCAATAGTTAAATCCCTTTACCGCTTCATACTTAATCATCTTCCATAACAACTGATCAATGAACTTCATCTGATATGTAACATTCACGGTCTGAACCAGCTCCTCAACATCCCATATGGTAGAGTCTTGAAATCAGCAAGATACTTGAAGTATTGCACTCCAAATTCCCTTTTGATTGCATAAACATTCAGCTTTTTAAACCAACCCCAACTAAGAATATTCCCCAATGACATTTCTTTGTCTCTGGTAAAGAATGCTAGAGGACGTCGAAACCTACGTTCGCCCGGCATTTCTTTAAACCAGGACATCTTGGCTTGAGCAATTTCACCTTTCGTCATAGGCTTTGGAACTTTACCTTCACGAACTGATTCCTCTATCTTTTCTTTCAACATATCTTCATCTAGATGCTTGTATATCTCCTCGAATGTAGGAAAACTATCTGAATTAGGACCGACGTACTTTGCAGTTTGATCTGTTTCATCATCAGAAGACCAATCTGTCACACCCTCAATTTCCACTTGCGGAGTATTACCGCGAGGCGGGTGATCAAACAAGAATCTCAGACACTAGCAATGGCGAACGACTCTATATGATTTATTTAAAAGTTTTCCAACAACTTTTATTGTAAACATGCATAGTCATTTTCAAAGTTCCAAGGTTTCAAAGTTTAGCGGAAGCATTAGAATAAAGTAACGGGCGCCAACATAAACGCCAAAACCAAAATCCCAAAAATAATCATTAATAAAGACTCGATGTAAATGTCTTGATCAAATGCAAAGTGGGTGCACCTAGCGCTCCTAGCGTCCTAAGAAACATGCAAAGAAACAAGTGTCAACATTAAAAATGAGTGAGTTCACAGGTTTTATAAGTTCACATGTTCAGTTTAAAAGATTGGTTTTCCCCGTTATCCCTAACCCGGAATAACGACATAGTTCCATTATTCCTAACATGGAATATTAATGTTGGTCGTAAATAAGTTCAATGTTAACATGTAGATAGCGAGCCTAAAGTTACGTCACGTAAGAGTTTGCGATCGAAGCTGACTGTTGTTGCCTCTGTGTTGCCAGGTCTATCACTGACCATGGCGAAAGTTAGGCCAAATTAATCACTTGGTGACCATTCCCGGTCGGCTGGCGCGACTAGCTCGGGTGGGGCTTGTCGGGCCCAGTAGTACTACTATAATTTCCCCGCTATCTAACCCAATACTAACGATCCGAGAGTTGGTTGAGGACTTCCGTGATAAAGCTACTTAGTGACCATAACATACATTAACATTAACTTAGTTACCGAATAGTTAACGGTGTTAATTTCGCATAACGTAAGAGATTGAGTTGTAGAGTGTATACAACTTTCTCCCCCTGTTGTTCAAAACCGGATAAAATAGGGGCCGTGAACTCACCTTAAATTTCTAGGTTAGATAAACGCAAAAGAAGCAAAGGATGGAACCGCTAATCGCGTCCTAACATGTCAACCGATTCAAAGTTAGTGTGTGAACACACTGACAAAAAAAAAAGCATAACTAACACACAGTACGGCACACGTAATAACCAATTCGAAACCATAATCATGCATGCGAATTATCACCATACAAAATAACGACCAAATCAACTTGTCATAAACGCAGGATAACGCATACAACACTTAGATACACACAAAAGCAAGTTATCATGTTTCATCTTGTACACTAATAACTGGGCTGTTTTCGAGAATTTTTATAAAATAGTTTCTATGCTCCAAAAATTCCAATATTATTACAGAGGGTGCCAATTAGCCTGTAAAATTTAGTGTAAAATTTTCAAATCCTAAATCTTTAACAATTATTTACTAAATTTTATATACTAGGCTGCAGTCAGATTCGTTGCTTTCTGACTGCAGTCCACGACAAAAATTATTTAAAAATCATCGTTCATCTGATTAATGAAACTCGAGTTGGAGATTTTCGGAAACTCCGGTCTCCAGTTACTGTACAGATTTCGTGACCTAAACCCATACAGACTATGAGATCCGACTCGATAAACAGCCTACAAATTCTGCAGAATTTACGCAGCTTCAGCTGCTGCCCTAAATGGTCTTTCAAAAATAGCAAACAACCTCAGAAAAATATGAATCCGGCACCATTTGAAGCGTTTTTCAAAAATACACGGTTTAGACTTCAGAAAGTCCAGTTTTTTATAAATAATGATTAGTTTACAGCCAACTGAAGTTGGCTGTAAATGTCAATCAGCTTTCCGTTTTCGACTTTATTGAATTAGAACATGTTTAAACGGCCACGACGCTTAGTTGTATCGATTTATAGCAGGTTATTGTATCGGATATCATCTAATATATCAGTATTCATGCAAACCCTAAGCATATATCATGATCTTTATAGATAAAACGCAGCCCACGATTTCAATACTCGAACACATCATCACAACCGCAAGGATTCGCATATTCATCCGAACTAGTCATACACGACAACACTTTTCATAACAACAATCATACGAGCACATAATCATAATCAATTCTACAGAAGATCATCACATGAATCGTAACAAAATCAAAAAAGTCTAACCTTAAACGATGACAACAAGCGTACCGGGACAAGCTTGGATTCGATCCGAGGGATGTAGGCTGTTTGCGCGACCGAGAGAGGGGGGCTGCTTGCCGTCGCACACCACAAGGGAGTAGGTTTTAGGGTTTGTTATTTTTTTTGAGCACCCAATGCATCATACGTATACATACATAGAGGCTAGGGGGGCGGTTTGGGCTATTCTTGGGCCGCAAGGGCGTGTGGGTGGCGGGTTGGGTTTGCTTGGTTGCGAAGTCGATATGTTTCACAGGCTTGGTTCGGTTCGGCTTATAAATAGAATTTACAAACCGATCAATATAAGCTGATAAATAACTACACAAAATACGACTCGACAATTATTCACAAACGTCTAATAACACGTAGCACGTAATTCATATACAACCCGTTAAAACTCCCAAACATCATGTATTCCCTAAATACCAAAGTTAGCGTAGTTATTGCGAGAATGTAATTTAATTCTTGGAATTAAATTAGCGTAGGGATGAATAACAATAAAGTAGCGCGTTTAAAGTACCTGAAAGACCCGGATGTCACATTATCCCCATGTTGAAAGAATTTTAGTCCCGAAAATTGAGTAAACGCGGTTTAGAATGCAACGCACAAAAATTCAGTTTGTTCGAGTGGTACAAGGAAATCCCAGGCTGTCATATCATCCCAATGTTGAAACAATTTCATCCCGAAATTCAGTTGGCGGTAACATCAGAGTGCTGCTCAGCTGCAAAAAGGTGTGGATATTTTCTTTTCATTTGGTCCTCTCTTTCCCACGTGGACTCCGGTCCACGCTTAGAGTTCCAACGAACCTTGACGATCGATATCTTGCTGTGCCTTCGAGTCTTGATCTCGATAGGTTGTTCCACAAAATGCAGTTGCTCATCCACTTGAATCTCATCCAATGGAATGACTAGGGTCTCATCTGATAGACACTTCTTCAGATTGGACACGTGAAAAACATTGTGAACTCCACTGAGTTCGACAGGAAGGTCTAACTAATAAGATACGTGCCCGATATGCTTTGAAATCACAAATGGGCCTACGTACCATGAATTTAGTTTGCCTCGGTTCCCAAAACGAATTACAACCTTCCAGGGTGACACTTTCAGTAGGACGTGATCACCTACTTGAAATTCAAGCGGTTTGCGTCGTTGATCAGCGTAACTTTTCTGTCGATCCCGTGCCGCTGCCACGCAGTTTCTGATTTGCACAATCTTTTCAGTAGCCTCAAGTATCAACTCAGGACCTGTGAGTTGACTGTCATCGACTTTTGCCCAACAGACCAGTGATCTACATTTGCGACCGTACAATACTTCAAAGGTGCTGCCTGAATACTCGTATGGTAACTGTTGTTATACGAGAATTCCACTAAAGGCAGATGGATTTCCCAACTGTTCCCGAAGTCTACCATGCATGCCCTAAGCATGTCCTCCATGGTCTGAATGGTCCTTTCACTTTGACCATCCGTCTGAGGCTGGTAAGATGTGCTCATATCTAAGCGTGTACCCAACGCTTTCTGAAGTGACCGCCAAAAGTTGGACGTGAAACGAGCATCTCTGTCTGAAATGATAGACGTTGGCACCTATGCCGAGAAACTACTTCCTTAATGTAGATGCGAGTCAACTTATCCATCTTATCTGTTTCTTTGGTCCTTAGGAAATGTGCAGACTTAGTTAGATGATCCACGATCACCCAGATGGTATCACAACCACCAGGAGTTCGCGGGAGTTTAGTGATAAAGTCCATCGAGATCTGATCCCATTTCCACACTGGATCTCAGGTTGTTGTAGTAGCCCTGATGGCTTCTGGTATTCCACGTTGACTTTCGCACAAGTCAAACACTTGCTCAGGTAGGTAGCTATATCCGCTTTCATGTTGGGCCACTAGTACGCGACTTTAAGGTCTTGATACATCTTACCCGAACCAGGATTTACAGAGTATCGGGATTTGTGAGCTTCGTCCATAACTAGCTTTCTGAGGTTTCCGTAGAGAGGTACCCAATACGGTTCATGAAATACCGGGTACCATTGGGTTTCACTTCCCAATCGCATTCCATCTTTCCCACAGATTCGGCCATGATGTTCTCTTCCTTAACTGCTTCTAGCTGCGCGTCGCGTATCTGTTCGGGTAACCCAAAATGAAGTGTGAACTGTAGTGCTCGTACCCGACGAGGTTTCAAGTGCTCCTTCCGACTGAGGGCGTCAGCTACCACGTTAGCTTTACCCGGGTGATACTGAATGGCACATTAATAATCGTTCAGGAGTTCGACCCAGCGACGATGTCGCATGTTCAACTCCTTCTGGTCAAAAATATGCTGGAGGCTCTTGTGATCCGTGTAGATTGTGCACTTTGTTCCATATAGGTAGTGTCTCTAAATCTTAAGTGCAAACACAACTGCTCCTAATTAAAAGTCATGTGTTGTGTAGTTCTTCTCGTGGACCTTCAACTGTCGGGATGCATACGCGATGACCTTATCACGTTGCATGAGCACACATCCCAATCCCTAAATGGAAGTGTCACAATATACCACAAAATCATCCGTCCCCTCTGGCAAGGACAAAATGGGCGCACTGCAAAGCTTCTACTTTAGTAATTGAAATGCTACTTCCTATTAGTCACCCCAAGCATACTTGATGAGTGGTAAGCGGTTGTGCGATCTTGGAAAATCCCTCGATGAAACATCTGTATAACTAGCCAAACCCAAAAATTGGCGGATCTCTGTCGGTGTCCTGGGTGCTTCCCAGTTCTTGATAGCATCGATCTTGGCGGGATCAACGTGTATACCCTTTTCATTCACGATATGCCCGAGTAACTGAACTTCCCGAATCCAGAAATCACACTTCGAAAATTTGGCATATAGTTTCTCCTGTTGAAGTAGTTCCAGCAACAACCGCAAATGCTCAGCATGCTCTTCCTCACCCTTAGAGTAGATGAGTATATCATCGATGAACACGATGAAAAACTTGTCGAGATACGGCTTACAAATGCGGTTCATGAGGTCTATGAACACCGCGGGTGCACTGGTGAGACCGAAGGGCATGACCAAGAACTCGTAATGGCTATACCGAGTGCGAAATGTCGTCTTGGATATGTCCTCCTCCCTGACGCGTAGCTGGTGATAACCGGACCGTAGATCAATTTTGGATTAGTAGCTTGACCCTTGAAGCTGGTCGACAAGATCATCGGTGCGAGGTAATGGGTACCGGTTCTTGACGGTAACCTTACTGAGTTCCCTGTAGTGGATGCACATGCGGAAGGTCCCATTCTTCTTCTTGACAAAAAGGACCGGAGCTCCCCATGGCGAAATACTGGGTCGGATAAATCCTTTTTCCAACAATTCCTGAAGTTGGGTAGACAGCTCTTGCAGCTCTGCTGGAGCTAATCGGTACGGGGCCTTGGGAATAGGAGTCGCATGGCTCGCCAATTCGATTTCAAACTCTACTTGTCGAGGTGGTGGAAGACCGGGTAACTCCTCTGGAAACACATCGGGAAAGTCACGGACGATGGGGATATCTTCATTCTGCTTCTCGTCCTTAGACTGCTCGGTGACCAGTGCGAGCAAAACAAAAGAGTTCTTCTTCCGAAGATAATTCTGAGCTTGCATGTAAGAGCTGTTGTTCGTGACGACGCCTGCCTTCTCGCCTTGCACCATCAAGACTTCGTCGTTAGAGAGCGGAATACGGATAGCTTTCTTGAAACAGAGAACTTCAGCTCGGACATCAGATAGGCAGTCCATTCCGGCTACCACATCAAAACTACCCAGAGTAGTTATCATCAGATCAATGGTAAAGGTGTGACCCACGAGTTTGAGTTGACAGCCGGTCACTAGATGAGTCACATCTACAGATTTACCATTGGTTAGTTCTATGACGTAAGGGGTCTTTAGGGGTTTAGGTGTGAGATTTAGGTTCTTCCTAAAAGATTCAGATATAAAACTCTTATCCGCACCCGTATCAAAAGTACAGTAGCAAAATGATCGTTAAGTGGAAACCTACCGGTGACCACATTCGAGTCGTTTCTGACCTCCCCATGGCCTAGGGTGAATGCACGTCCCTTGGCACCTCCTATGCCACCATTTCCATTGCTGCCATTGTTGTTATTGTTGTTGTTGTTATTATTTTCCCACCATTGTTGTTGTTGCGAAGTTGCGGGCAGTCTCGCTTGAAATGGGCAGTGCTACCGCACTGGTAGCATCCTCGGTTATTACCTTGCTGTTGACCCTGGGGCTGGTTCTGATTCTGTCGTGACATAATCTCCCCGCGACAATCCTTTGCCGCGTGTCCTGCTTTGCCACATCGTTGGCAGCGATTTCCGGCGCAAGGGTCATGATGATGGAGGTTACAACGATTACATTGCGGCTTCCGTCCTGCATAGTCGCTCGAGTTCTGGGTGTTGTTGACAGACTGATTGTTGTGACCCCGATTGTTGTTGAAATTGTTGGACCGCTTCTGGTTTCCTTGTTGTGGCTGGGCTGATGGAGACTGCCGAGCAGGTGAGTCTTCAAATTTCCTTTTATTGTCAGGGACAATTTCAGTTGCACCCTTAGGTGGCAACTTCCTTTGCTCCACCGCCTTATCGGTGAGTTTATGTGCCAGCCTAATCGCTTGTTGCTCCGTCGTAGGTTTGCTGGACATTACCATGCCCTGGATCTCAGGGACCAGACCCCCAAGATAAAACTCAAGTCGTTTAGCGACGGTGTTAGCCAAATCGGGATAAAGGAATACCAGATCATGATGTCTTGTCGTGTACGCTTCAATTTCTGACCCGACCATCTTCTTGTTCCATAACGCTTGTTCCAATTAATGAACTCTGTCCCGCGGACAGTCTTCCTCCTTGATTAGAGATTTGAACTCGGTCCAGGCCATTGCGTTCGCCGCAGCAAGCCCACGCGTTTGGACTTGTGCGTTCCACTAGGTAAATGCCCCATCTTCTAACGTCGAGGCGGCATACTTGACATTATTAGCTTCAAGGCAATTGCACATTTCGAAAACCGATTCAGACTTTTCGACCCAACGGACCAGTCCTATGGGTCCTTCAACTCCCGTGAATTTGCTTGGTTTCGCATCCAAGAACATCTTATAGGGGTTAAGACCCCCTCCTGCTGGTGGGTTAGGAACACCTGCCAGAGCAGCATTCACGTGTTGTTGGATTAAAGCGGCCAATTCTTCAACTGACATGTTGAGATTTCCGCGACAACCGGTTACCATTTCAGATCTTTGCAAGACAACACAAACACACACCGATAAGTATATATCCAATATAGTTATCATATTCCACACTTCAATGATCACACACTTTATGTTAACCCAACAAATTAAACAATCAAAAGGAACATTCGATTAAATAAATTGTAATGTCTCACAAAATACCAACCAAACATATCAGTTTAATTATAAAAATTCCAAGTTCAAACATAAGTGGAAACAAACAAACTAAATGAAACAAAACGGAGAATGGCGAGACGAGTTAGTCATCTATGTCTCCATCCCCCAAGTCGCTATCATTGTCGTCTTCCTCTTCAGCGTTTTCAGCTTCAACAGCCGGGTCCTGTTCCGGCTCTTCTTCTTCCGGATCCTCCTCTTCGTCTTCTACCGGCGCTGGAGGGGCCGATGCTGGGATAGGTGGTGCTTGGTTCTGCTCCAGTTCGTGAATCCTAAAACTGGACTCAAGAACTATGTCTTCAAGCCAGTCAGCCCTCAGCTGCTCAGCACGAAGGTCCTTAGCTAAAATGCTTCGAACTCTCTTATTCTCATCTTGCTCTTCCTCGAGCTCTTCAGTTTTACCAGTCAGCTGACGTATCAGCCATCCCTGTGCTTCGATAGTCCCTTGCATTCTCTCCAGCTGTTCCTGTTGCTTCCATAGCACAGCTCTAAGTAGATCGTCCCCCACTCCTGAAGAGTTGACTGGTTTGACCGGTACAGCGGTGGTTTGACGGGAGGACGACTCCCCTCCTAGAGCGAGTCTTTTCCTGGCAGCTGAGCGTGTCTCCACGCCAGGAGGTGGTGAGGGTTCCACCATGGGTGCCTTCCTCGGTGCCCTTGATTGTCGAGATCTGTCGGATAATGATGATGACATAGCCTGCTGGGTTGGTGTAGTTAGTTACGAGCTGCGTATATCACAATATATATATATATATATATATCACATAGAACAATTGTAGTATAACACATAACAAGATATCACAGTTCGGTGCCAACTAAGTCTAGTGTCGTGTAACAGCTATAGTTTAGGTCTACTTTAAATGTAAACCTGGTTCTCTATAGCTAGAGGCTCTAATACCAATCTGTCACACCCTCAATTTCCACTTGCGGAGAATTACCGCGAGGCATGTGATCAAACCAGAATCTCAGACACTAGCAATGTCGAACGACTCTATATGATTTATTTAAACGTTTTCCAAAAACTTTTATTGTAAACATGCATAGTCATTTTAAAAGTTCCAAGGTTTCAAAGTTTAGCGGAAGCATTAGAATAAAGTAACGGGCGCCAACATAAATGCCAAAACCAAAATCCCAAAAATAATCGTTAATAAAGAATCGATAAAAATGCCTTGATCAAATGCAAAGTGAGTGCACCTAGCGCTCCTAGCGTCCTGAGAAACATGCAAAGAAAGAAGTGTCAATATTAAAGAAGAGTGAGTTCACAGGTTTTATAAGTTCACATGTTCAGTTTAAAAGATTGGTTTTCCCAGTTATCCCTAACCTGGAATAACGATATAGTTCCATTATTCCTAACATGGAATAATAATAAAGTTGGTTCGTAAATAAGTTTAATGTTAACATGTAGGTAGCGAGCCTAAAGTTACGTCACGTAAGAGTTCGAGATCGAAGCTGACTGTTGTTGCCTCTGTGTTGCCAGGTCTATCACTGACCATGGCGAAAGTTAGGCCAAATTAATCACCCGTTGACCATTCCCGGTCGGCTAGCGCGACTAGCTCGGGTGGGGCTTGTCAGGCCCAGTAGTACTACTATAATTTCCCCGCTATCTAACCCAAAACTGACAATCTGAGAGTTGGTTGAGGACTTCCGTGATAAAGCTACTTAGTGACCATAACATACATTAACATTAACTTAGTTACCAAATAGTTAACGGTGTTAATTTCGCATAATACATGTTTCTCCCCCTGTTGTTCAAAACCGGATAAAATAGGGGCCGTGAACTCAACTTAAATTGCTCGGTTAGATAAACGCCAAAGAAGCAAAGGATGGAACCGCTAATCGCGTCCTAACATGTCAACCGATTTAAAGTTAGTGTGTGAACACACTGACAAAAAAAACACATAACTAACACACAGTACGACACACGTAATAACCAATTCGAAACCATAATCATGCATGCGAAGTATCACCATACAAAATAACGACCAAATCAACTAGTCATAAACACAAGATAACTCATGCAACACTTAGATACACACAAACGCAAGTTATCATGTTTCAGCTTGTATACCCATAACTCGGCGGTTTTCGACAATTTTTATAAAATAGTTCCCATACTCTAAAAATTCCAATCTTTTACAGAAGGTGCCAAGTAGCCTATAAAATTTAGTGTAAAATTTTCAAATCCTAAATCTTTACCAATTATTTAAAAAATTTATATACTAGACTGCAGTCAGATTCGTCGCTTTCTGACTGCAGTCCACTAGAAAAATCATTTAAAAATCATCGTTCATCCGATTAATGAAATTCCAGTGGGAGATTTTCAGAAACTCCCGTCTCCAGTGACTGTACAGATTTCCTGACCTAACCCCATACAGACTATGAGATCCGACTCGATAAACAACCTGCAAATTCTGCAGAATTTATGCAACTTCAACTGCTGCCCTAAATGGTCATTCAAAAATAGCAAACGACCTCAGAAAATAATGATCAGGTTACAGCCAACTGAAGTTGGCTATAAATGTCAATCAGTTTCTGTTTTCGACTTTATTGAATTAGAACATGTTTAAATGGCCACGACGCTTAGTTGTATCGATTTATAGCAGGTTAGTGTATCGGATATCATCTAATATATCAGTATTCTTGCAAACCCTAAGCATATATCCTGATCTTTATAGATAAAACGCAGCCTACGATATTAATACTCGAACACATCATCACAACCGCAAGGATTCGCATATTCATCCGAACTAGTCATACACGACAACACTTTTCATAACAACAATCATACGAGCACATAATCATAAGCAATTCTATAGAAGATCATCACATGAATCATAACAAAATCGATAAACCCTAACCTTAAACGATGACAAGTAGCAAACCGGGACAAGCTTGGATTCGATCCGAGGGATGTGGGCTGTTTGCGCGACTGAGAGAGGGGGGGCTTCTTGCCATCGCACAGTACAAGGGAGTAGGTTTTAGGGTTTGTTATTTTTTTTGAGCACCCCATGCATCATACGTATACATACATAGAGGCTGGGGGGTTGGGCTATTCTTGGGCCGCAAGGAGTGTGGGCCACAAGGGGGTGTGGGTGGCGGGTTGGGTTTGCTTGGTCACGAAGTCGAAACATTCACAGGCTTGGTTCGGTTCTACTTATAAATAGAGTTTACTAACCGATCAATATAATCTGATAAATAACTACACATAATACGACTCGACAATTATTCACAAACGTCTAATAAAATGTAGCACGTAATTCATATACAACCCGTTAAAACTCCCAAACATCGTGTATTCCCTAAATACCAAAGTTAGCGTAGTTATTGCGAGCGCGTAATTTAATTCTCTGAATTAAATTAGTGTAGGGATGAATAACAATAAAGTAGCGTGTTTAAAGTACCTCAAAAACCCAGATGTCACACAATCTTCAACAATCACTCTATTGTATTCATCACCTTCAAATCTTCTTACATACTGATAATCATTTGTCTCAAACGTGTTAACATTCAACACATCTTCTTCAAAGTCAAATTCAAAAGTTTCAGCATCAACTTCGATCAATTTAGCCAAATCTTCCTTTGTATAATGGTGCACATACTCGCCTTCCTCAACATTATCTTCAATCATCAAGATCATAGGCTTTGTCACGGCAACAGGCTTTGCAAATCTATGAACATTCGACATATCAATATCAATCATATCAACATCATCAGTTGGCCCTATTTGCCCTGAATCCCCCTGAGTCTGATCATCCATCTTATTAGATTCATCGTCCATTAGAGAAGAAAATCGACGTCATCAGAAAATTTTCCTTCACTGATTCTCATACCAACTCCTCCCTGATCGTCATCATCATCATCATCAGCAACATTCCAATCTTCATACTCAGAATCGTCTTTCTTTTCATCATCACATTTATCCTCTTTCTCTGCTTCTTCATCGTCCTTATTTTCAGAAGCAATGGTAGGATCAGAAGGCTTGACAGATTCATCAACCTTTGGAATATCGGACTCAGAAGCTATCACAACATCATGAACAGACTTCTCTGCATTCAGATGATTTAGGGGCTTCACCCTCAACACCTTTACCTTTTCCACTTGTAGTTAACTCTTTTTCAGATCTTTCTTTAGCTTCCTGACAATCCAGACGATCATATTCAGAGATGAAATCAATCCCAAGAGTATTAGATAACACTTTCTGCAATCTTGTGAATCTACGATCATTTAGGGCTTGGATTGATTTTAGATCAGCAATCTCTGTTTGAAGCTTTGCATTGGCATCCTGCAAACTTCCGATCAATGCTTTAAATAATTCGCATTCATTTTCTAACACTTTTACTTTATGATCCAACATTTCTTTCTCAACTGCGCTTTGATTCATCTTATTGATCAACTCAGCTTTCTCTTCTTCATTTTTGGCCACTTTTTCTTCCAAGATCTTTACACGCTTTTCGAGAAGTTCAACATTCGTTTCTGGAAAGAAATCATTCAGATCTTGAAGACTATTGGATCATCATGCATATCACCAAACAGATTTTCCTTTAGAGTAGACTTTGGAGTAGTAGTCTGTGGTGTAGTCTTCTTTGGAGTAGAACTTTCAAAATGTGAAGTCATTGGAGCAACAAGAGACTGAATAATATGTACTTCCAATAAACTAGACGCAGGAGGTTCTTGTGTTGCTCCTGGCCTTTCAGCTTCTGATGAAATGATCACAAGAGGTTCTTGTGTGACTTCTAGACATTCAGCTTCACTTGTAACAACAACAGGAGGTTCTTGTGTAACTCCTCTCTCCTGTGTGCGAGAAGGTTCTTGTGTAACTCCTGCACTTTTCAGCTTTCCCTTATATTGTTTACTAACTGGCTTTTGGGCTTTCTTCATTTTCTTCCTACCCTTTGTCTGAGGAGACCCTGTAGTCTTTGTCAATGAAATAGTAGCAGACTTCACACGTTTTACTTTTTTCTTGGGTCTTTCCTCGTTAGATTCCTTTTCAAGATTCGGATCGAATCAGCATCAGTCTCTTTAGCTCTTTCAGCCTCAGTCTCAGCTATTGTTTTCTTTGTAATTATTTCAAGAGAATCTTCCTGAGTCGTCTTTTCACCTTCTTGACTCTCAATTACAACCGCTGCGCTTGAACCAGCTTCAGCTTGAACATTTTCTGGTTCTTCTTCGTCAACAAGCATTGTATCGACTTTCTTTGCTGCTCGTTTCTTCTTAGGCTTATCAACTTCAGCGCTCCTAGCGTCCTGAGAAACATGCAAAGAAAGAAGTGTCAACATTAAAGAAGAGTGAGTTCACAGGTTTTATAAGTTCACATGTTCAGTTTAAAAGATTGGTTTTCCCAGTTATCCCTAACCTGGAATAACGACATAGTTCCATTATTCCTAACATGGAATAATAATAAAGTTGGTTCGTAAATAAGTTTAATGTTAACATGTAGGTAGCGAGCCTAAAGTTACGTCACGTAAGAGTTCGAGATCGAAGCTGACTGTTGTTGCCTCTGTGTTGCCAGGTCTATCACTGACCATGGCGAAAGTTAGGCCAAATTAATCACCCGTTGACCATTCCCGGTCGGCTAGCGCGACTAGCTCGGGTGGGGCTTGTCAGGCCCAGTAGTACTACTATAATTTCTCCGCTATCTAACCCAAAACTGACAATCTGAGAGTTGGTTGAGGACTTCCGTGATAAAGCTACTTAGTGACCATAACATACATTAACATTAACTTAGTTACCAAATAGTTAACGGTGTTAATTTCGCATAATACATGTTTCTCCCCCTGTTGTTCAAAACCGGATAAAATAGGGGCCGTGAACTCAACTTAAATTGCTCGGTTAGATAAACGCCAAAGAAGCAAAGGATGGAACCGCTAATCGCGTCCTAACATGTCAACCGATTTAAAGTTAGTGTGTGAACACACTGACAAAAAAAACACATAACTAACACACAGTACGACACACGTAATAACCAATTCGAAACCATAATCATGCATGCGAAGTATCACCATACAAAATAACGACCAAATCAACTAGTCATAAACACAAGATAACTCATGCAACACTTAGATACACACAAACGCAAGTTATCATGTTTCAGCTTGTATACCCATAACTGGGCGGTTTTCGACAATTTTTATAAAATAGTTCCCATACTCTAAAAATTCCAATCTTTTTACAGAAGGTGCCAAGTAGCCTATAAAATTTAGTGTAAAATTTTCAAATCCTAAATCTTTACCAATTATTTAAAAAATTTATATACTAGACTGCAGTCAGATTCGTCGCTTTCTGACTGCAGTCCACTAGAAAAATCATTTAAAAATCATCGTTCATCCGATTAATGAAATTCCAGTGGGAGATTTTCAGAAACTCCCGTCTCCAGTGACTGTACAGATTTCCTGACCTAACCCCATACAGACTATGAGATCCGACTCGATAAACAACCTGCAAATTCTGCAGAATTTACGCAACTTCAACTGCTGCCCTAAATGGTCATTCAAAAATAGCAAACGACATCAGAAAAATAATGATCAGGTTACAGCCAACTGAAGTTGGCTATAAATGTCAATCAGTTTCTGTTTTCGACTTTATTGAATTAGAACATGTTTAAACGGCCACGACGCTTAGTTGTATCGATTTATAGCAGGTTAGTGTATCGGATATCATCTAATATATCAGTATTCTTGCAAACCCTAAGCATATATCCTGATCTTTATAGATAAAACGCAGCCTACGATATTAATACTCGAACACATCATCACAACCGCAAGGATTCGCATATTCATCCGAACTAGTCATACACGACAACACTTTTCATAACAACAATCATACGAGCACATAATCATAAGCAATTCTATAGAAGATCATCACATGAATCATAACAAAATCGATAAACCCTAACCTTAAACGATGACAAGTAGCAAACCGGGACAAGCTTGGATTCGATCCGAGGGATGTGGGCTGTTTGCGCGACTGAGAGAGGGGGGGCTTCTTGCCATCGCACAGTACAAGGGAGTAGGTTTTAGGGTTTGTTATTTTTTTTGAGCACCCCATGCATCATACGTATACATACATAGAGGCTGGGGGGTTGGGCTATTCTTGGGCCGCAAGGAGTGTGGGCCACAAGGGGGTATGGGTGGCGGGTTGGGTTTGCTTGGTCACGAAGTCGAAACATTTCACAGGCTTGGTTCGGTTCTACTTATAAATAGAGTTTACTAACCGATCAATATAATCTGATAAATAACTACACATAATACGACTCGACAATTATTCACAAACGTCTAATAAAATGTAGCACGTAATTCATATACAACCCGTTAAAACTCCCAAACATCGTGTATTCCCTAAATACCAAAGTTAGCGTAGTTATTGCGAGCGCGTAATTTAATTCTCTGAATTAAATTAGCGTAGGGATGAATAACAATAAAGTAGCGTGTTTAAAGTACCTCAAAAACCCAGATGTCACACAATCTTCAACAATCACTCTATTGTATTCATCATCTTCAAATCTTCTTACATACTGATAATCATTTGTCTCAAACGTGTTAACATTCAACACATCTTCTTCAAAGTCAAATTCAAAAGTTTCAGCATCAACTTCGATCAATTTAGCCAAATCTTCCTTTGTATAATGGTGCACATACTCGCCTTCCTCAACATTATCTTCAATCATCAAGATCATAGGCTTTGTCGCGGCAACAGGCTTTGCAAATCTATCAACATTCGACATATCAATATCAATCATATCAACATCATCAGTTGGCCCTATTTGCCCTGAATCCCCCTGAGTCTGATCATCCATCTTATTAGATTCATCGTCCATTAGAGAAGAAAATCGACGTCATCAGAAAATTTTCCTTCACTGATTCTCATACCAACTCCTCCCTGATCGTCATCATCATCATCATCAGCAACATTCCAATCTTCATACTCAGAATCGTCTTTCTTTTCATCATCACATTTATCCTCTTTCTCTGCTTCTTCATCGTCCTTATTTTCAGAAGCAACGGTAGGATCAGAAGGCTTGACAGATTCATCAACCTTTGGAATATCGGACTCAGAAGCTATCACAACATCATCAACAGACTTCTCTGCATTCAGATGATTTAGGGGCTTCACCCTCAACACCTTTACCTTTTCCACTTGTAGTTAACTCTTTTTCAGATCTTTCTTTAGCTTCCTGACAATCCAGACGATCATATTCAGAGATGAAATCAATCCCAAGAGTATTAGATAACACTTTCTGCAATCTTGTGAATCTACGATCATTTAGGGCTTGGATTGATTTTAGATCAGCAATCTCTGTTTGAAGCTTTGCATTGGCATCCTGCAAACTTCCGATCAATGCTTTAAATAATTCGCATTCATTTTCTAACACTTTTACTTTATGATCCAACATTTCTTTCTCAACTGCGCTTTGATTCATCTTATTGATCAACTCAGCTTTCTCTTCTTCATTTTTGGCCACTTTTTCTTCCAAGATCTTTACACGCTTTTCGAGAAGTTCAACATTCGTTTCTGGAAAGAAATCATTCAGATCTTGAAGACTATTGGATCATCATGCATATCACCAAACAGATTTTCCTTTAGAGTATACTTTGGAGTAGTAGTCTGTGGTGTAGTCTTCTTTGGAGTAGAACTTTCAAAATGTGAAGTCATTGGAGCAACAAGAGACTGAATAATATGTACTTCCAATAAACTAGACGCAGGAGGTTCTTGTGTTGCTCCTGGCCTTTCAGCTTCCGATGAAATGATCACAAGAGGTTCTTGTGTGACTTCTAGACATTCAGCTTCACTTGTAACAAAAGGAGGTTCTTGTGTAACTCCTCTCTCCTGTGCGCGAGAAGGTTCTTGTGTAACTCCTACACTTTTCAGCTTTCCCTTATATTGTTTACTAACTGGCTTTTGGGCTTTCTTCGTTTTCTTCCTACCCTTTGTCTGAGGAGACCCTGTAGTCTTTGTCAATGAAATAGTAGCAGACTTCACACGTTTTACTTTTTTCTTGGGTCTTTCCTCGTTAGATTCCTTTTCAAGATTCGGATCGAATCAGCATCAGTCTCTTTAGCTCTTTCAGCCTCAGTCTCAGCTATTGTTTTCTTTGTAATTATTTCAAGAGAATCTTCCTGAGTCGTCTTTTCACCTTCTTGACTCTCAATTACAACCGCTGCGCTTGAACCAGCTTCAGCTTGAACATTTTCTGGTTCTTCTTCGTCAACAAGCATTGTATCGACTATCTTTGCTGCTCGTTTCTTCTTAGGCTTATCAACTTCAGCCTTTAGGAACCAATCACTGCAAGTTTTTGATTTGAAACCTTTAAACCATTCTTTCTCATCATTCAGCTCTTTCTCGTCACCGCTTCCATCTTTCCTCCATTGTTGTCTGACGGCGCAATATAGTTTGAATCTTTGATAGCCCCAAATACTGGTTTAGCAACTGGTGTTGAGTCTTGCTTCTGAAACTTTAACAACTTCTTGACAGTAGTATCATCAAGGTGACTTAGATATAAGACGTCATTCTGATCTCGTGCAATGTTTGTGAATTTCTCATCGATTAGCATCTACACAAATCTTGGATACAAGCATAACCTTAAATCATCCATATTTCTCGACATATGTGTAAACACAAGCTTTGGATAGTTGAACGGCTTTTTCAGAATTAATGTCGTTGCCATACAGGCCATGTAATCTTGTACGTCATCAAGTCCTGCTTTGCGGTGACTGAACGTGTGAATAATTGCACGCATCAGAAGCTTGTAGGGGTTTGGCACTTCCCCTTTCTTCAGAGTCGGCTTATTAACGCTCCCCTTGTACCCCATTCGATAAAAACAACCTCTAACCATCTTCTCGTCCAAGAAAATCGGATCATCTTTGTCATCATTGAATTGAAGAATCCTGCGAATATCTTCCTCTGTAACAGTAATCTCTTTGACTTCGTTCCCGACTTGAACATATGAAATAATAGACTTCTTATCATCGCTGAGCTCTGCATTCATCCAGAAATTGTATATATGAGATCTATACGACACTGTGCACTCCGTGATTGCTCTCTGCATAGGACACTCCTTAAGAAATTTCAGAATACTGTCGTAATCCTTCAGTGATGGACATATCGTTTTGTCGATCGTAATACAAGTGTTGTGAAACTTCGATAAATCCATAGAAATCACCCTCGCTGGTTCTTGAGCCTGATAAACGATGCAAAACAATTAGTACGCTTTACGAGAAAAAGTTACAAAAAAAATTTCAACATTTTCATCAAGTTCGGGCGAACTTGATGTGTGATATAACATTCTGGTTTAGTCAAGTCGCCCGAACATCTACAATATACATGTTCACAATTACAACGTAAGTTCGGGAGAACTTACACATTTCAACATATTTCAACATTTCAAAGCTAAGTTCGGTCGAACTTATAATCTCAAAATTTTCTGATGTTAGACAGAAGTTCGGTCAGATTGTCTTTTTATCAGAATTCAAGTTCAATTATTTACAAGTTCGGTCGGACTTCGTAACAAGTTCGGCCGAACTTGTCATCTCCTTCAAAACATAACCTGCTTATCCCAACAAGTCCATTTAAACAAATTCAAAATGTTTTCATGTCGATTTATGTTATGGTTTAAGATTTTATGATCAATTTTGTCCAACAAATCCTAGATCTATCAACTTTTAAATTTTCAGATCTGATATGTTCAATTAACTTTCAAATCACGGAGCAAATGACGAATACACACCTGGGCCATTGATAGTGGTGTGCAAGTCACCAATATCAACTCAAATTTGGGCAGAGTAACGTTTCTAACTTGCCAAATTCACAAGATCGCTCAAAACTGATAAGTTCTCTCAGAGTGTTTTGGGGTGCTTGTAATGAGTTCGGCCAAACATGCTAGGTATTTATACCTTGGCAAGTTTGGGTGAACTTGATAGGCCTAAGTCTAAAGCCCATCAGAAGTCCGGGCGAACTTATGTTTTCTTAAACAATCATCCCTGCAAGTTCGGCCGAACTTGCCAAACTCAAATCCAAACTTTTTCAAATTTTACAATTTAGCCCCTGAACTTTTCAACTTTTACCGGTTATGAAAATCCACTCAGTTGACCAAGTCCAAGCTAATGACCTTGGTTAACCAATTTGTCTGCCGAGTCCAAGTTAATGACCTCGGTTTGACCCGTTACGAACAAACTGTTGATATTTTCAAAATTAAAATTTCAAATTAATGAACTTTTCATCGTTTTTGGCTTTTCAGATTTTACAGATTAGCTCCCAGCCCGTTGTCAAAGAGATTCCCACCAGTTCTAGCACCTTACCACACTTAGAAGACCCGTTCTCCAACATTGGTTTGCTGAAAACAATGTATAAACAAAATCTTTTTGTATTTTTGTAAGTTTATGCTAAAACACACTGAATATCTTTTGGGTTTTAATCTATAAAGCTGATAAACTATTTACAGGACAAAGTAAACTATGTACAAACATATTTACAGACATGTTTTTTATGAATTCGTGTCAAAAGGATCATATCAGTTGTATGAAACATATCACCAGTACCGTTGACCTTTAGATGACTTTAAGTTCTAAACTTGTTTACCTAGATTGTCGATATGTTTGTCCACTTAAACTTTACAATGTTTCTCAACTGTTTCAAGATATGTTAAGGTTAGATTTATGAAACTTGACTTATCTGCGGTTCCCACTTCTTAATATACTCCCGCATCAAGATTCCCTCGATTTCATGTTACAGGTGAATATAGCGTAATTGATATCTGTATCTGGGTTTTGTGAGACCTTGAAAGCTCAGGTTAGTATTACCGTACAGACAAAGAGATGAAGGCTCGACTTTAAGGTGTCTTCCATTTAAGGAATCTTTTCAGCACTTCAAATGATTAGATCTTTCGATACTTTTCAAGATTGAAAGCAGTTTAAGGGTTTATTACGAAAGTATTATAGAAGTTCTAGGCTATTGCTTCTGCAAAATCAGAAGAACTTGTATAATATCCCAGATATCAACTATCTATAAAGACCTCGTATCTCAGAATCAGGCAATCTCAAACGAAATTTCGAAGTACTAAGTCCATATATCCAAGATATGTTAATCCACAAGATTAAGCAGTTGTAAAATTTAGTTTGTATCTCGAAAACAATTTACTGAACGTTTAAGCCTATCGACACATCCACAATAAGACTTGTATATCACTTTTAAACTTTCCATTTCTTTAACATACTGTGATAGTCTACTGATGTACTATCATTTCTTTTTTGTGACACTGAATTCTTTTTGTCTTTTTCAATGTTCTTGTACTTTTTGCATTTTTCAAATTTTTTGAATTTTTGAAATTTTCAAATGTTTTTGTATTTTCTCTAACATTTCTCCCTTAAAATAAAAAACATCTTTTTGTATTTTAGTTTTTAATAAAATTCTAAACTAGAAAGATATAAACAAACCAACGTGGATCACGTGAACTCGTCGTCTGATCCGTATTCAACCTCAGCGTCCGCACCTGTCAGCAAAATTTTCATACAATTAACTCTTAACAAGTATTTAAACCGTGATAAAGAAAATGGTTTGGTATTTTGTTCGTCGGTCTGGAGTTTTTCTATTCGCACCAAATTCTTTTCGTAACAGTCACGAATGAAGTAATAACGAATTTCAATGTGTTTTGTGCGTGAGTGATGAACCGGATTCTGGTTATGTCAATGGCTGCCTTATTATCAACATAAAGCAGAGTGTCGAGAAATTGCAGACCATAGTCTCTCATCTGCTGTTGATCCATAAAATCTGTGAACAACAGCTGGAGGCTGAGATATACTCAACTTCACAGGTAGATTGAGCGACCGTAGTATGTTTCTTACACTGTCAGGTTACCATTCTTGTTCCGAAGACTAGCATCCCGCTGTAGTCGATTTTGAATTCAACTTATCTACACCAAAACCAGAATCAGCGTATCCTGCAAGATCGAAATATCATTCTTCGGGTACCACAAGCCGGTGCTTGCGCATCCCTTCAAGTATTTGAAGATTCGTTTCACGATCTGCATGTGTGAAATTCTCGGGCTTGACTGATATCTGGCGCATAGGCAGATATGATACATGATATCTGGGCGCGATGTCGTCAGATACATCAACGATCCTATCATTGATCTGTAGAGCATCTCATCAACTTTGGTTCCAGTTTCGTCAATGCAAATCCCGTGATTAAGAGCAAGAGGAGTAGACAACGGCTTCAAGCTTTCCATATCAAACTTCTTCAAGATGTCGTGCACATACTTGGTCTGATGAATGAAAATACCGTCAGGAAGTTGGTCTACTTGCAATCCGTGGAAGAATTTCATTTCGCCCATCAAAGACCTTTCGAATTTCTTCTTCATGATGCCCTCAAACTCCTTGCAAAGACTATTATTCGTTGATACAAAGATGATGTCATCCACATAGATTTGAATGATAATTAGATGATTACCAACTTCTCTAGTGAATAGAGTACTATCCACAGTTCCTCTAACAAAGTCGTTTCCCACGAGAGGTTGTGATAACGTCTCGTACCAAGCTCTCGGGGCTTGGTATAAACCATAAAGAGCTTTATCAAGAAGATATGCTTTCTTTTTGTTGAGTGGATCGACAAACCCCAGTGGTTTTCCGACGTACACCTTCTCGTGTAATTTTCCGTACTGAAAAGCTTATTTGACATCCAACTGATAGACTTTAAATCCTTTCCGTGCTACGAAAGCAAGAAATATTCGAATAGATTCTAAGCGAGCTACTGGTGCGTAGACTTCTGTGTAGTCTATCCCTTCGTGCTGGTGAAATCCCTTGACAACAAGCCGAGCTTTGTTTCGAACTATAACCCCTCAATCGTCTCGCTTACATTTAAAGACCCATTTAGTATCAATTGCTTTCTGATTTTCAAGTAGATCTACAAGCTTCCACACTCCTGACTTCTCGAACTGTAACAGTTCCTCTTGCATTGCTTGTACCCAGTTTTCATCGCCTAAAGCTTCAGAAACACTTTCTGGCTCCACCTGGGATATGAAACATGAATAGTAGCAATACTCTTGCATTGGGGCAACCCGGGTATAGAAACAGCTCAAGGCTTTGTTTATTTGACTCTGTGTTCTCACGCAAGCTTGTAATTCGCCTATTATAGAATTTGACGGATGATAAGAATATGATCTTGGCATCACTTCGCCTCGAACAACAACAATATTTTCTTGATTTGTGATATGTTGATTTACCACTACTTCAACTTCAGGAGCACTACTCGGGCTTGCAGATTCATTCAATAAAATTGTAATCTGCTCTGCTTCTTCATCTGAAGAAGATTCTCCATCGGCATCGAATGTTGGAGCCTCGTCTGAGTCTGAACTCTGTGCTTCAGAAAGATTAGGATTCACTATAGTATTGACCGGTTCTGTAATCGGTGTCACTTGATTTGTTTGAATTTCTTGACCACCGCTATTACTTGAACTAGCATCAGAAGAAGATGATCCCAACGTGGATTGGTTCACCACAATCGGTCTGACGATTTGCTCTTGATTTGCTGATTGATGAAGATAATATAACGCTGCATTTTCTTCATCGGATGGTTCTTCAGGCAAATCAAATGATTTCCACAAGTCTTGATAGTTGAATAACCATGCATCACCTTTTCTCTGAATAGGATCCGTATAGTTAAAACAATCAACATGATGTGCTTCAATGACTCTTCTCAATGAAGGAACGTAAACTCTTCGTAATGGACATGGATATCCGACAAAGACACCTTCGAGTGATTTAGCTCCAAATTTGCCATCTTGATCAATTACAGTACATGGCACTCCAAATGGTTCTAAGAACTTCAAATACAGTTTTCGTCGGTTAATCAGTTTAAAACAGGTCTTCTTCATTTGTTTTACTGTAAAGACTCTGTTGAGTGTGTAACAAGCCGTTGCAAAGAAGCTGACTGGAAGCTTTGAGTCTGCAAGCATGGTTCTTGCAGTTTCTATAAGCGTCCTATTCTTCCGTTCAGCGACACCGTTTTGCTGCGGAGTGTAGGGTGCACTAAACTCGTGCAATATCCCTTTAGCATTGCAGATTCCCTCATTTTGGTGTTTTTGAACTCAGTAACGTTGTCACTTCTAATACGTCTCACCGGAAGATGGTACAAGTTCTCAAGTTTCTTGAAAAGAATCACCAAATTTTCAAACGTCTCATCTTTTGATTCTTGGAAGAATACCCACGAGTATCGGGAATAATTGTGTGCAACTACCAAGCAGTAGAGATCTCCAGAAATGCTTCGGACATTCACTGGACCAAAGAGATCCATATGAAGTCTTTCGAGAGGAAACTTTATCGAATTGAGAATCTTTTTTGGATGAGATTTCTTGATCTGCTTCCCCTTTTTACACTCGAGGCAATTTTCTGACATATGAAAACTTTTCAGATTCACACCTTCCACCAAATCATTATGCACCAAATGATTCATCTTTCTCAGGTGAATGTGGCCCATCTTTGGAGACAAAACATTATGCCGTTTTTGAAGAAGTAGTAGCATTTCCCATGTCAAGAACATACAAATCATTCTCTCTTGGTGGACGTATGAGTATCCACTCGTCTGGTATTTTGAAACCCAGTTTGATGATCATGCATTCTTTATCGTTGAAGTGGACGGTAAACTTCTTATCACAAATTTGAGAAATACTCAGAAGGTTGTTCTCAAGCTCTGCAATGTAGTTCACTTGATCAAATGAAACAACTCTGTTTGAGAGCTTTCCCTCGGCGACAATCCTTCCACCTTGGTTTCCAGCAAATCCAATATATCCGCCATTGATAGCTTTTATGTCGAACAAGAGCGCTTTCATTCCTGTCATATGTTTGGAAGCTCAAACCACTTGGAAATACAAATCTCTGGAGCCCCTGCACATTTCAACAATTACTTAAATTGCGCGACCCAAGCCTTCTTGGTCTTGGGTTAAATTGGATAACCATCATCGTAATCAAATTCACATTCGTCAGCATAGTCAAACTCATATTCATCATATGGATTTTCTTCGATGTTTATGTTTGAAAACTTCACTTTCTTTTTATCTTTCAAACTGTTACCATTTGTCATTTTGATAGTTTCAGACTTGATTTCAGATTTTGATTCTCTCATGCTATCACTAGTCTTAACAGGCTCAGACTTAGTGATTTCAGATGTTGTTGACCTTTTCTTAGCAACCCAGGCTTGTGATTTGATATTAGCCTTTTTGATAAAAACTTAGTTTTGTTTGATTTTGAAGATTCACCTTTTTTTAATGTTGTATTTTCGAATTTCTTTTCAAAAAATTGTTTCATTTCATTTTTGTCAACATTTCATTTTAAGATTCTTATTTGCCCAACCTCTGGTTGCTTTGGTTTTTCGACATCTGAACTTTCTTTCCTTCTAAAATTAGCCGGTTTAGATTTTAGACACTTCCGTGCAATATGACCAACTTCGTCGCACTTGAAGCAAATCTGATTATCATGTGAATGTCCACTAGTGAATTTTACACCACTTGTGGCTTTCGCCTTATCTCGAAGTTCCTTCTGTTTCTTAAAATCGTCGTTTGATTGCTTCCCAATCAAACTCTCCTCGTGAACCGTGCTTGGCCCATAAACAAATTTCATGTTTTTTTCTTTGTACTCGTGAAATGGTGACTTTTTCTTAACCGGTTCTTCTTCTTCCTCTAGACCCAACCCAACTCCCGATTTTCCAAATGATTACTACCCTTTCTCCGGTAGTTTTTATAATTTCTTTTGGGTTTAGAATAGAATTTCTTTTCATTTTTCTCCAGGTCCTCTGATGTGACTTCAACTAGTTAAACAGTTTATCAAGTTGATCTTATTTGACGTTTCGAATCGGAAAACTGTCATCAAAGTATAATCTATCAGATTCCTTAACCTTGTACATGACAACGTTAGGGTCATCACATAGATCATCTTCCGATGATGTCTCGTCCTTTTCATAATTGGTGTCAGAACTGTTTAAACTCGAGGTGACGCTATCAAAGCTGCCATCATCAGAATCGTTCAGAACATTTTTAACCACCTTCTTCACTACCACATTGTCATCATCTGATTTAGTATAGACTACATCAATGTTCTCCGGCAACTCATTTTACTTTTCAGATAACAACTCAATGTTCCCATCAACCGTTTTGCGACAATACTTCTCGCAAAGAGGTGGAGGAACATTGCTGTATTTTTTACCAATTTTCTTTTTAGGTTTTTCTTCCGATGGAATTGTGGGAAGAATGTGATCAATGACATATGCGTTAGTTGAATAACTTCTCAAAAGTTGTTGAACACGTTCTGTTTCAATTTTCATGTCCTGGAGTTGTTGTTTGGTTTCAGCAATGGTGTTAATATAGATGTTTATTGCTTTTTGTTTATCCATTACTGTACCTTTCAACATCCTTATGGTATCATGTTGTTCAATATTATTTCTATCGAGCCTGCCATAATCATCTTTCATTTTGTCATAGGCTTCCTTCATTGTACGATAATCGTATTTGAAATGTTCGTTATGTACATTGAGTTCAGCGATGATTTGTGATTTTTCGGCGCATTTAGTACATGGCTCGGTACATTTTGTGCAAGGTTCTACAACCTCTACAACTTGCACTTTGACAACTTCCTTTATCTCTGGACCTACCTTTGTTAGATTTGCCATCAAAGCTTTATCAGCAATGTCCTTGAGGCTTTCAGCATTCATTTCTTGAGTAACATCAATGACTTCTTCAGCAATAGATTTCTCCTCGGCAACTTGCTCCTGAGAACTTCCGTTAAAGTGACCTGCAAAACTATCACATGAGTTAGAAGATAAAATGACTTGATTCTGCATGTGAATATACTCCTTTTCTTCCTATTGTTGTTGCAGATACTGTTCCAGTAAAATATTCTCTAGAGCTGTTGCTTCTTCGGCAGAAGTATCTTCAACGATTTCAGCCATCAATGCAACTCCAGTCTTCTTACCGAAATAAGAATTCCAATCGAAGCCATCATCCTCGTTCGAAGCAACCATTGCTTTATTAGTGTTACTGCTATTTGGATTTTCCTGGATCTCAACTTGTGTCTTCTTTGGCAAAGGCTTGTATTGAAAAGATTTCTTGTAATATGGACTTTGATTACCCGTGGCTTCAGAATTTTTGCATTCTCTCTTAAAATGCCCTTTCTGTCAGCATCTGAAATAAGTGACCTTCGATTTGTCAAGCCCTAGCTTGTTGCTTGAATTTCTGATATCTCGCTAGTGAGTGCAACAAGCTTTGTCACTCTTCGAATGATAGAAGCTAGTGACCACTTATATCCATCAGTTCAAGCTCTTCTTCGTCCACCTGATCGTAGTCTTCGGCGGTCATTTCGGGATTGCCGATCTTTCCAACTACAAGACTTTCGTACGATTCTTGAACAGTGGCAAGAAGTGACATGTGTTGTTTTCCAACTTGCTCAGAAACAACATTGTTAAGATTTACAGCAATGTTACACTTGTACACATTTGGATCAGAATTTGTTTGTTGATTCTGATTTGCTTGACTCTGATAAGAAGCATTTGAACCAGTGCTTGAGAACGAAGAGCTCTGTGGACTTTGATCATATTGAGGATATGATTGGTTCTGATTCTGCTGCAAATGGTTCGAAGAATTCAAATTCGCGTTGAATGCTGTCTGAATCTTTGGGCTTGAAATGTTGTCTTGCATTTTGGTTTTGTAATACAGACCAACATCTTGAACAAAATTTGCACTTTTAGATTTTGCAATCTTTAGAAGTTCCATTTCATGGCCTTCGAGTTTGTCGATGAATGTAGACAACTTGAAGAATTCCCAATTAGCACTTTCTTTCAGAACCATCAGGTAAGTAGTCCACTCTCCGTCAGGTGATGCATCTGCAAGCCTGTCGATGTATTCTTTTTCCGTCTTCTCAAGACCGTGTCTTCTCATTTGGATGTTTAGATGATAGAAACGCTCAATCATCTACTTCATATTCTCTCCCTTCAACATGTTAAAGATATCGAACTCCTTAATGATGAGAGCTTTCTTACTCTTGATCATCTCTGCGCTTCCTTGGTATTTCTTTTGCAGCGATAACCAGAGTTCTCTCGCAGTCGTGTATTCTAGCAACAAGACCAGAATATCTTCTTTCACAGATTATTGAATGAAGCTTATCATCTTTTTCTGAGCAATGTACTCATTTTTCTATATTGTGGTGTACTTGTACTTCTCTAGTACTTGCTGATGTTCATCCAACAGAACAGTGTAACCTCTCTCGATCGACACCCAACCTAGAAAGTGCATGGCTTGAACCCAATATGTAAACTTCTCCTTCCATCCTTCATACTCGTCCATGCTCATTAGCTTTGGCGGTTTAACAGTCGTGCCCATCTCGTTGTCTAAATTGACTTGTTGGATCTTGTTAGCATTTGGCATACCCATTCCGGACATATAAGCTCTTTGAATATCATCCATCGCGAATAACGAGACTCGTACGCTGAAAACACTTAAAAACTTTTGAAAATTTCAGATCTACTACAAGTTCGGTCGAACTTGTAGTTTGAATGAAGAATTCCCAGATTTTATCACAAGTTCGGTCGAACTTGTTGTGACATCTGAGCCTTTTCAAGCATCAAACAATATCGAACAATTCCAACTCTAATGAAATCTTGTGTTTCATTCCTGATAATTGTATAATTACATGTGACATTCATACATTTTAGTCCATGTATAATTTCGACTCCACGAAGCTTCTATGGAAGTTATATGCAAACTGTTACGCAAACGAAACCAATTTAACGCAACACATATTGCGGATTAGTGACATAAGCTAAACATACCTTAAATATCCTTTACATAACTTAGAAATAAGTTTTAAAGGGTTTGGTATGTCAAAAACAAGTTTATTCGATCAAAGGAACTGATTACGACAAACTGGGAAAGTCTGCCGATTATCGCGGCGACGTATGCTCCGGAACAAGAAAACAAGCCTAACATACCATAAATATCCTATACATAGCTTAGGAATAAGCTTTGAGGCTTCGGTATAGCAAATTCACACTTTTGTGACTTCATGGGCTATTTTGCAAATTTCGCTAAACTTTTTCTTTTTGTGTATTTCGCTATCTGGAACCTGTACGGACATTCAAAAATATTTCTAATCATCAAAATATTGTGTTTTAGTGATTGGAATGCAAAAAATCCGTTTGTTACGCAATTACGGTCACACACGCGTTCGTTTCGATTTTCGTCGTAATTAACCAACACCCGCGACCGTATGACCAAACGAACTGACCTCTGGAACATTTTCCAACATATTTCAAGTTCCCTATACTTTTTTGTCCTTATGGAACTTAAAAATGGGGTTAACAGGTGTTAGAAATTCCAAAACGCGATGAAAACATGTGCAGGGACCTGTTCTGCCATTTTTTGAAAGTTTCTAATTTTTGGGAGGCCTCACGTGGCGCGCCAGCACCAAGTGGACCTGTCACGTGGCGCGAGGGTTACCGGTTTTCAGCAGAAACTTGGCATCCCCTTGTTTCATTGCTTGGACACCTATAACTCGAAATTGCCACCTTTCTTCCTGCTTCTAACATGTGTTAGGACACTAATCAAGTTTAGTGATGATTCATGGACACTTCTCTTGATCATATTAACTCAATTCATGTATAAGTGCCATGGAGTTCTTCAATTTTTGAGCTTCTGCAACCATATTCTTGATCCATCTGCTACAAATCCGAATTTAGCAATCATTTTGGAGCTTCCTCAGTGTTCTTGATCAAATCCTTGGCGTCTTAAGTGATCTCCTTCCTGCTTGTTTCAATTCTTATGGTTAATTTAATTATAAGTGATAAAATTTGACTTTTATTTGACTTCCAGAATTGATCAGTTTAAAATTCAATTGAAACTTGCTTTATGATGGTAATCAAGGTGGTTATGATCAACAAAAATCATGCCTACTGATTCTCATCATTTCTACCTATTTTGACAAGTCAAAGTTTCGGTCAAAATGCGATTTTTGCGCAATTTGCAACGGATCTAAATTCGGGTGTCAAAACAAGTTGTTTTTATACCAAAACTCTTTTATAAACTTATTTAGACATGTCAAAACATGTCTAAATCATCACTCTCATTATAGCGCTTATTTAGAGTCAAAAGTTGAACGACCGCCGCTTTGACTTCCGAATCGGACCCGTTTGGTGGATCTTCCGACCCGACCAAATGCATAATTGTGACCATAAATATATAGTGAAAAACCCTCTGAGGTTATACCTTATGATCATGATGTTTGGATTGTGTTATGGTGATTGATTGTAATATTACTTAAAAACGACCAAAATGCCCTTTTCGCAAACGAATCAACGTTAAGCATATGTAACACAAGATTTGACATATAATCTGATCAAAAACATTTTTAACATGTTTAAGCATTTAAAACTTATTATGACACATATCTAACCATCCGAATGCGTTGTTACGCAAATGACGTGTTAAAGTGGCTTAAACTACCTTAACGGGTCATAACGGGTCAAAAGCACTCAAAGATCTTTCCAACTCAGAATGTTAACTTATTAAACCATGCCATATGAGTCCAATACTCATTTGGTTTATAAGGTGCCATTCTATCTAAATCCTCTGATTTCAAGTTCCGATATTTACTTGTTATTCGACTCATTTGCACACACTTGATTCCTTGATCTTTGGACTTTCATCATACACTCGTACAAGGCTTATTCGCAATCCCAGGCGAGTACGTCGCTCCCCTCTTTAATGTTTACAAATGTTTTGGGTGATTCATATGTGCTAACTGTTTTCAAGTTTTCAAAGTAAAATTACTATGGTTTATATAACAATATGGTTTCAATAATGTGATACAACTTGTTGGTGCGTTATCCAAGATACGAATGACATTCATTAACATTGTTATGCCACCCAGTAGTAAGTTATGGTACCATAGGATTGACAATCCCATTACTAGGCTATTAACTGGATTTGGTGGGTAGTTTGGGGAATGACAGAAACTGTTTATGACTAACAAATCATTCGTTGATTGGCTAATTTTGTTAAAGAGATCTTTTAGGATCTATTAAAGATACCCTTGGGGTATAGTCGAGTCAACAAAGGCTTGAATGTATTCATTAAAGTACGACCAAAAGTTTCACAAATAAAACAAGGAACGATGAACATTGGTTTATAACAAGGAACGATGAACAATTGGTTTATAACAAATGGTTTATTTTGTGGAACGATGAATGAGAACAAATGTTTTCAAATAATCACACACAACAATTTTCGAGTTAAAGATATAAACCATACAAGTTATATTAAGACGATTTACAAGTTGGATTTACAAAACAAATGTTTTCGAGTCAAGGTTCATGGCTACTAGATTTTATAACTTTTAACCGTTTGTTTTAGTTGAATAACTATTGCAATATCAAATGCTTTCAAAACAAGGTTTCACTTACGATTCTAGTAGTCGGGTTATTCATATTGCAATATATACAAAGCCATGGACTTGACATGCTCACAAAACCTGTGTACTCGCCGGCATATTTTTTTTGCTGACTCGTTTTCACATATGTTTCAGGGAACGATGCTAGATGATACTGATGCGTGCTCATGTAGGATCGGACTTGGACTGTAGTGCCTTAAAATAAGCAAGACAATACTATGTTTGTTTAAGTGGTGTTAATTTCAAAAGACAATGTAACCTATGTTCAATATTCAAATAAACTGAAACTTCAAATACCATGTGTTGTTGAGACAATCTGCTAACGCGACTCCCCAAGTGTTTCCGCCGCTTGTTGTTCTTACGCGATTTGGGGTGTTACAGGTTGGTATCAGAGCACTGGTTATAGGGAATTAGGTTATTAGTAATGCTTTGACCTAGACTATAACCTTCCTAGGACCCCCAACGCAAGTTTACTTGTGTTTAGATTCTTAAAACATTACCATCACCTATCCTTAGGTGATTATCAAAAACAAAGCATATCACATCCTTTTAAAGTCAAAATTTTCTAAAATCTCACAAGAAATCATCTATCCCTAGATGGTTTGTCCTTGGGCTTATTTCCTTCAAAATTTTCAAGCTCTCGTCAAAGTTTGGGCTTTAATAATGTGATCATATGCAATCTGGAAGGGTGGGTGCCTGTACCTCGAGTTTTCTGTCTAAGGCTAGAGTGTTCGTACAAATCCACTTAATTGGACCAGTCACTCTTACCTGGGAACTCTTGGGGTGAATGTCCACTTATAGGCTAAAGCATGTCTTCGCGATAAATTATAAGACCCATTTACTTTGATCAGTCACCGTCCTCGTCATGAATGGTTCCACGATCTTAAGCAAGATAGTGGAGAACACCGAGCTTACACCGACCGGTATAAGGAGTTAAGTTATAAGGTGATTGAAAGTACATTGATGGCTTGCCTGATCCCGTTCAGGATATTGTTACTGGTAGCAACCCTACCACCATTCGACAGGCTATCGAAACATCTGCTACCCTGACTGAGTCCCAAATCAAAAAGGGTAAACTTTTCCGCTAAGGCGACAAGAAACCATCTGACAAAACTACCTATAAAAAACCAAAAGAAAACAAGACTGAATCCTCTAAGAAGTCAAAGAAGTGCAAGGCTTCACAAAATTTCGCTGTAGTTGCTTAGAACAATCAAGTTGCCCCCAATCAAGACACCTTGCGACGAAACCTTATGCTGGTACAAACCCATATGAAATAGGTGCAATGCTCATCATCAGACTCACCTACAATGTCATCAATACACTTCGTGTGGGCGACTTGGTCATTTGGCAAACGTTTGTCGATCAGCTTGAGCTAACTTTCCACCAAGTTCTTGCTACAACTGTCGCGAGATGGGTCATTTTAGAAACAACTGCCTGAGACTTGTAAATGCAAATCCCGCTCGTGGATGAACATATTAACAAGACTCAAGCCAACAATGATGCAACTATGAACAAATAAGTTTTTATTTGGTTCTCTTTTGTTTTCCAAGAATCTTGAAACACTTTGATTGTATATAAACAAATGTGGTTGTTTCCATTTTATTTACAAATGTGACTACATATATGAGTAGTACACCCCTACAATACCAATACCAAGGACATGGTTCCTTGCAAATCAAACTACTCTCGTAGCTTCATTCATTTTGTGATCGCTCACGATCTCCACAAAAATCCTAAGTACTCGTTTCTTCCAAGAAACAAAGTACAAGGTTCAAGTTAGAACTTTTAACAGATACTTAAAATACCACTTTGAATCCTTGATTGGATATCTAACGATACTTCCATGAGTCCTTAATTGGTCTTATGCAACATGCTTATGAGCATATCATAGCTCCCTGGTTTCATAACACTTTGCATAGTGATGATTTCAAAAACATTTTACCCGATTTCAAAATTTCATGATTTCAAAGACATTTGACATGATTTCAAGGATACTCTTACGCCATATGTAACATCCCGATCGTGTAAAACAACAACACACGGCAGAAATATTGAGGAGTCACGTTACAAATTGCTCAGCCACAACTGATACTAAATTTTTTCACTATTATTAACATCGTTTTATAATGCAAGGAAAACATGAAGTTGTCTTTTGATTAAAGAAGTCTAAAGTCCGGATGCATTCCTATGTGCAGCAAACTTGAATAATTGAAACCTAAAACATATGTGAAAACGAGACATGAACAACAAAGTTGGCGAGTACAAAGTTTTGTTAGCCAAGTTAATGGCAAAAGTTTAGGGTTGCAATACTTCGACAACTACAGGATTCTTCTATTGAAAATGGACTCTTTAAAGCCAAAGAATGGCAAAAAGATTTAGTATTGCAATACATTAACTTGATTATGAAACTCGTGACAAAATAGTTTTGTATATGACAACATGATTAATACTAAGTAAATTTTATGTAATTGAAAATTGTACTTTGTTCATTGTAATCGCCTTGAATTTGATCATAAAACTTGTGAGTGTGTTATTAGAGATCCAATCAAGGATTAATAACAACAATATTGAAAACTTGTCATAACTTGCGTGAGTATTATTAGAAATCAAAGCAATGATTTAAAATAATACTTTGGTTATCCTTCTAAGAATCTAACATATAAAAATATGAAAGAGTTCTACAAGGATTTGAATATTGTACTTTGAATCAATCAACACAAAATCCTAATGTGATTTGGATAACGCTACAAGAGTAATACAATAAGAACACTTATGTATAGGAAGTACTAGCGGCGTATCCACCATGTTCTTATAGTATTACACTCGTGTCATTATCTAAATCACAACTAATCACAATAACCACATAATCATCGTCTTGGTCACATTGTCTTGTCATATACGTATTAAACTACATAGAATCCAATAAAGGACTACCAATTAGTACTTTAAACATCCTACAAGAATCTAACTATGAAGATAGATATCAAGCTATACTTTGGTTTAACATATCAAACAATGCTTTGGTTTAGTCACATTGAATCATAAAGTCCTAAATCCTAATGGTGAGTCAGATAACGCTACAAAGGGTAATACAATAAGCACACTTATATATAGGAAGTACCAGCGGCGTATCCACCATGTTCTTATTGTATTACTCTAGTTTCACTATCTAATTCACCAACAATCTCTACACATAAACAATAACCATCGTCATCGGCGTGTAAAGCACTTCTTAGAAATCTTACTATAAGATAGAAGATTTAAGACTGTACTTCAAGTATCCTACTAGGATCAATCTATAAATATAGAAAGATACTACAAGGATTTGTTTCGTGTCCCCAATTGTCATGTCTTGCATAAAAGGAATATTGCACAAAAATGCTCTTAGTAAACATATAATTGCCATACATTATGAAAAATTGATTACACATATGAATCACCCCAAAACATCTAGAAAACATAAAAGAAGGGGAGCAATGTACTCGCCTGGGATTGCATATAGATCTTGTTCAAATGATATAACAAAGCTCAAAGGATCAAGAGTTCAAGTGTCGAAGTGGTTCCTAGTGTATTTGATAACTACATGTTAGTGTGTCGAACTTGAAAAACAAGAGATTGGATAGAATGAGGTATATAAACCAAGAAAGAGTTGGATCTTGTATATTATGGTTTATAATATCAAACATTCTGAATTGGAAGCATTTCAAAGAGTTTTGACTCGCTACGGCTTGCTAAAGTGGTTTACACCACCTTAACGGGTCATAAACGTAACTATGGGTTTGGGTGGTTAAATATGTCCTATGACAAGTCTAATATGCCAAAATTAGTTTATATAAGTTGTATAATCAGTTTAGATGTCAAAACAATGCTCTTATATGTTCAAAACTAATTTAAGTGCAAAAAAGGGTATTTTCGACATTATAAGGAATACATATTCGACTTGTCATTTGACTAACCAAACGGTATGACCTTAAGGTATAACCTCAGAGTGTTATTCCCTGTAATACTATGGTCATAATAATGGGCTTGGTCGGATCCTAAAGGTGACCAAACGGGTCGGATTCGAAAGTCAAAGCGATAATCAAGACCGCTCGACTTACGACCCTAAACAAGTACTAAACTAAAAGTGACAAGCTAGACATGTTAAACATGTCTACCTAAGTTTATAAACTGATTTCGTATCAAGACAAAGGGTTTTGATACCCGAAAATAATTCCATCGTATAATGCGCATTTGCGCATTATTGGCCGAAACTTTGACTCGTCACTTCGACTAGTAAACGTGGATCGCTAAGGATCATAACCATCGTGATTACGATCACGTTGCAAAGTCCAATTGGACTTTGACTTGACCAATTAATGGTCAAAACCGAAAGTCAAACAGTAAGTCAAACTGTTTGACTTTTAGCTCAAAATAAGCTAAAAGAATGAACAAAGCTTAGTTAGAGAACTTACTTGCACTCAGGGAAGCCAAGATTACTAGAAAAACTAAGATGGGAGGCCTCCTAATAAGGTAGCAACTCCACTTAGAGTTTAGAGAGAAGAAAGATGGAAATGAGCAAGGAATTTGGTTGAAGATCAAGGGTATTTAAAGTTGTGGGAGAGCTTTAAGATCATGCCAAGTGTTGGGACATATTCTTGGATGTTTCCAAGTTTTTAGTGAGGTGTCAAGACCAGAGAAAGTGTGGCAAAAAGGAGTTATAGGTGTCAATTCAGATGAACAAGAAGCTTCCAGGTAATTTCTGAAAACTGTCATCCCCCACGCGTCACGGGAGGTCCTAGGTGATTCTCTCGCGTGGCGCCTGAGATTCCAAAGTTTAGAATTGGCAGAACAGGTCCCTGCAGCCTAAAACTTGTTTTCGATGCGTTTTGGCACTTTTAACACTCGTTAACCCCATTTTTAAGCTTTATAAAGAAGTTAAAGCATAGGGAACTTTAAATATGTCCAAACATATTTCAGGTGTCAGTTCGTTTGGTCGTACGGTTGTGGTTTTCAGTTAATTACGACGAAAGTCGTAACGGACGCGCAAATGACCGTAAATGCGTGACGAATGATATTTTTGCATTCTAATCATTAAAATACAAGATTTTAATGATTACAAAAGTTTTTGGATGTCCGTACATGTTCCAGATAGCGAAATACGCAAATTGACATAGTTTCGCAGAACTTGCAAAATAGCCCCTGAAGTTGCATAAAGGTGTTTTTGTCATTCATAAGCCCTCAAAAATTATATCTAAGTTATGTAAAGGGTATTTAGGGTATGTGTAGCTTATGTCCTTGTTCCGGAGGGTGCGTCACTACGAGAATCGGCAGACTTTCGTAGTTTGTCATAAATAGTCCATGTGATCGAATAGGCTTGTTTTTTACATACCGAACCTTTCAAAACTTATTTCTGTGTTATATAAAGGATATTTAGGGTATGTGTAGCTTGTGTCCTCATCCCGGTGTGTATGTTGCATTAAACGGGTTACGTTTAGGTATCGGTTATCAAAATGCCTTCAAAGAAAAAGTTTTTGAAAGCTCGAAATTTTGCACAAGGGTTACAGCATATTTTGACTTAGCATATGAGCACATTGATTTATTTGCATCTTGCTATGTATGTTGACTGAGAATACTAGTACATGATTTTCAAAGACATCTTACTTGTACGTTGTATGAGCATATCAAGTACACGGTTTTCAAAGACACTTTGCTTCATATGTTGACCTAACATATCTATTGTGTGCTTTTCGAAACATTTTCGCCACTCAAAAACTCAAACTCCTTATAAGATCGTCCTATCATCATAGTTAGATTCTTGTGGATGTTTAAAGTACTAAGTTGAATTCCTTGTGTACTTTAATACGTAAAGTACAAATTGATGACCAAGTTGACAATTATGTGTATATGTGATTAGTAGTGATTTAGGTAACGAAACGAGCGTAATACCATTAGAACATGGTGGATATGCTGATGGTACTTCCTATATATAAGTGTTCTTATTGTATCACCCTTGTAGCGTTATCCAAATCACTATAAGACGTTTGGTGTTCAAGTCGATTCAAATGTTCGCTATCCAAATCCTTGTAGATTCTTCCATATCTTCATATGATATATTCTTAGAAAGATATCTAAAAGTACTATCTTAAATCCCTAATGGGCTATTCTATGCAAATAGTTAGACCCTTGGATTTTATAGTGCTATTCCAAAGTTAAAGAAACCTTTCAGGGTTTAGTTAAAGAGGCCTTTCAGGGTCTAGTTAAAGAGATCATTCATTGATCTAGTTAAAGAAGTCTTTCAGGGCTTAGTTAAAGAGGTCTTTCAGGGCCTAGTTAAAGAAGTCTTTCAGGGCTTAGTTAAAAAGGTCTTTCAGGGCCTAGTTAAAGAAGTCTTTCAGGGCTTAGTTAAAAAGGTCTTTCAAGGCCTAGTTAAAGAAGTCTTTCAGGTCTTATTTAAAAAGGTCTTTCAGGGCCTAGTTAAAGAAGTCTTTCAGGACTTAGTTAAAGAGGTCTTTTCAGGGCCTAGTTAAAGAGATTGCTCATCAACCTAGGTAAAGAGATCATGTGTTTCTCTCGTTAAAGAGATTGCTCGTCAATCTAGTTAAAGATCATGTGATGATCTAGTAAAAGAGACACTTTGGTGGTCTATTTAAAGAGATCATGCGTTGATCTAATTAAAGAGATCCCGATGTAGTCTAGACAAGTCATTCCATGTTACTCATATGATTTTTCCCCTACACATCACAAAATAAACTATGCAGACTGTGCAATGAATTGAGTAATTATGGATGCATACATAATTATAAAATCCCTTGCATAGAAAACCATAGCAAGTTTTGTCATGTGTGAGAACCTATAGTAATAAGAATAACGAAACGGGAACAATGTAATAAGGGCATGGTGGATACGCCGTTGGTACTTCCTATATATAAGTGTTCCTTTTTATATTACAAGCGTGGCATTATTTAAGTTACTAGAAGTTCTGGACCTTGACCAATATTGTTCTATCATACTCTCTCTGACTACAATTTCGAGCACACACAAGTTTCCTATACTAGTCTTCATGGGAAACCTTCATAAACAATCTTCCGTTCATTATTCGAAATCCAACTCCTTTCTGTCATGTCCATGATCTTTTTATGGTATCCTGCGACAAAAAGATACCACTATGACATTTACAAGAATCTTTTCTGAGGCTCAGTACAATCAAAGGTGTCATGCACCTACTTATTGGAATGAGGTTAAGATTTTCGAATCTCAACTCATCACCATGGACAACAAACGAGTACAATAAACAAAGTTCGCTGGAGTACAAACGTTTTCTAGAGATTTTCTCTGGAAACAAAGGCTCACTTGATGGCGATACCCTCTATTGTGTTTTTCCAAGTTTCCTCTAAATTTAAATTTCGGGACGAAATTTCCTAAAGTAGGGGAGACTATGACATCTAAGCCTTTTCAAGCATCAAACAATTCCAACTCTAATGAAATCATGTGTTTTATTCCTGAGAATTGTATAATTGCATGTGACATTCGTACATTTTAGTCCATGTACAATTTCGAATCCACGAAGCTTCTATGGAAGTTATACCCAAACTGTTACGCAAACGAAACCAATTTAACGCAATGTATATTGCGGATTAGTGAAATAAGCTAAACGTACCTTAATTATCCTTTACATAACTTACAAATAAGTTTTAAAGGGTTTGGTATGTCAAAAACAAGTTTATTCGATCAGAGGAACTAATTACGACAAACTGCAAAAGTCTGCCGATTCTCGCAGCGACGTACGCTATGGAACACGAAAACACTCCTATCATACCATAAATATCCTATACATAGCTTAGAAATAATCTTTGAGCTCTTCGGTATGGCAAATTCACACTTTTGTGACTTCAGGGGCTACTTTGCAAATTTCGCGAAACTATGCCTTTTTGCGTATTTCGCAATCCGGAACCTGTACGTACATTCAAAAATTTTTCTAATCATCAAAATATTGTGTTTTAGTGATTGGAATGCAAAAAATCCGTTCATTACGCAATTACGGTCACACACGCATTCGTTTCGATTTTCATCGAAATTAACCGAAAACCGCGACCGTATGACCAAACGAACTGACCTCTAGAACATTTTCCAACATATTTCAAGTTCCCTATACTTTGTTCTCCTTATGGAACTTAAAAATGGGGTTAACGGGTGTTAGAAATTCCAAAACGCGATGAAAACATGTGCAGGGACCTGTTCTACCATTTTTTGAAAGTTTCTAATTTTTGGGAGGCCTCACGTGGCGCCAGCACCAACTGGACCTGTCACGTGGAGCGAGGGTTATCGGTTTTTAGCAGAAACCTGGCAGCCCCTTGTTTCATTGCTTGGACACCTATAACTCGAAATTGCCACCTTTCTTCCTGCTTCTAACATGTGTTAGGACACTAATCAAGTTTAGTGATGATTCATGGACACTTGTCTTGATTATATTAACTCAATTCAAGTTTAAATTCCATGGAGTTCTTCAATTTTTGAACTTTTGCAACCATATTCTTGATCCATCTGCTATAAATCCGAATTTAGCAATCATTTGGGAGCTTCCTCAGTGTTCTTGATCAAATCCTTGGTGTTTTAAGTGATCTCCTTCATGCTTGTTTCAATTCTTATGGTTAATTTGATTAAAAGTCACAAAATTTGACTTTTATTTGACTTCCAGAATTAATCATGAATTAATTAGTTTAAAATCCAATTGAAACTTGCTTTATGATGGTAATCAAGGTGGTTATGATCCAAAAAAATCATGCCTACTGATTCTCATTGTTTCTAGCTATTTTGACAAGTCAAAGTTTCGGTCAAAATGCGATTTTTGCGCAATTTGCAACGGATCTAAATTTGGGTGTCAAAACAGTTTGTTTTGATGCCAAAACTCTTTTATAAACTTATTTAGACATGTCAAAACATATCTAAATCATCACTCTCATTATAGCGCTTATTTAGAGTCAAAAGTTGAACTGTTTGACCGCCGCTTTGACTTTCGAATTTGACCCGTCTGGTGGATCTTCGGGCCTGACCCAATGAATAATTGTGACCTTAAATATAGACGGATAACCCTCTGAGGTTATACCTTATGATCATGATGTTTAGATTGTGTTATGATGATTGATTGTAATATTACTTAAAAACGACCAAAATGCACTTTTCGCAAATGAATCAACGTTAAGCATATGTAACACAAGATTTGACAATAATGTGATACAACTTGTTGGTGCCTTATCCAAGATACGAATGACATTCATTAACATTGTTATGCCGCCCAGTAGTAAGTTATGGTACCATAGGATTGACAATCCCGTTACTAGGCTATTAACTGGATTTGGTGGGTAGTTTGGGGAACGACAGAAACTGTTTATGACTAACAAATCTTTTGTTGATTGGCTAGTCTTGTTAAAGAGATCTTTTATGATCTATTAAAGATACCCTTGGGGTATAGTCGAGTTAACAAAGGCTTGAATGTATTCATTAAAGAACGACCAAAAGTTTCACAAATAAAACGATGAACGATGAACGATTGGTTTATAACAAGAAACGATGAACAATTGGTTTATAACAAATGGTTTATTTCGAGGAATGATGAATGATGAACAAATGTTTTCAAATAATGACACACAACAATTTTCGAGTTAAAGATATAAACCATACAAGTTATATTAAGACGATTTACAAGTTGGATTTACAAAACAAATGTTTTCGAGTCAAGGTTCATGGCTACTAGATTTTATAACTTTTAACCGTTTGTTTTAGTTGAATAACTATTGCAATATCAAATGCTTTCAAAACAAGGTTTCACTTACGATTCTAGTAGTCGGGTTATTCATATTGCAATATATACCAAGCCATGGACTTGACATGCTCACAAAACCTATGTACTCGCCGGCATATTTTTTTTGCTGACTCGTTTTCCCATACGTTTCAGGGACCGATGCTAGATGATACTGATGCGTGCTCATGTAGGATCGGACTTGGAGTGTAGTGCCTTAAAAAGACAATGTAACCTATGTTCAATATTCAAATAAACTGAAACTTCAAATACCATGTGTTGTTGAGACAATCTGTTAACGTGACTCCCCAAGTGTTTCCGCGCATGTTGTTCTTACGCGATTTAGAGTGTTACACTTGTGACTTCTGATTTGAAAAGTTTTTCTTGAACTTCGGTCGAACTTGCAGTTGTATTGTGAAAATAAACCTGAGTCAGCCTCGAGCGAACTTGTTTACTGGATTTTATGAAAGACTAGCAAGTTCTGGCGAACTCAACTAAATTTCTTGAACTTTTATCAAGTTCGGTCGAACTTGATAGAAAATCAATGAAACTTTAACAACTTCAAGCGAACTTCACTAAAATTTCCTCAAAAATCACTCAAGTTCGAGCAAACTTGGCAAACATTCACTCAGAAAGTGACTTTTTACCTCAAGTTCGGTCGAACTTGGCTAACAAGTTCGAAAATGAGGGTTTTGTAAAACATGGTTTTTGCAACATTTCGACACCAATTCGATAGTTTTGGTCTCCAATCTTTCAAGGGTTTGTCTATGTAGTATTTAACATGTTATATTCAAAATTGAAAAGATTTTGACCGTGAGTTCTTCTTTTTTTTTGTGAAAAAGTTAAGAAAAATAAAAGAATGGGGTAGAATTAGAAGTGTTCTTGTCTTGGTATCAATCAAATCAGGCTATTCTAGCTCTGATACCACTTGTAGGACCGATCCTCGATTCTTAGGAACCTAGATTTGATCTCTATTGTCCATCATAGCGGAAATATTACGACAAGTTTACCAATAGACAATAATTTATCAGTTAAACGTCAATTTTATTGATTAAATGTCAAGAATCCAAATTGACAGAGCTTCGCCACAGAGATGTGAAAGTTACAAATGAGTGAGGCACGCTAGCTATTTATAGATGATCAAGTTCGCCAGGGAGATAGCTAAGTTCGCCCGAACTTGCCTTAGCAAGTTCGCCCGAACTTTTCTTTACAAGTTACTCATGGGCGAACTTGACTCAATACAACATAAATACTTCATATTTCTAGCAACAATTTAAATATCTGATGAGGCTTAACGGTATTAAAAATTTCTGACAGGTGCGGAAGCGGAGGTTGAATATGGATCGGAAGACGAGTTCACGTGATCCACATCGGTTTGTCTATCTTTTAGCTTAGTATTTCTTAAAATCTAAAATACATAAATATGTTTTTGATTTTAGGGGGAGAAAATTTTGAGAAAATACAAAAACATATGAAAAAATGAAAAGGTACAAAAACATTGAAAAAGACAAAAAGAATTCTTTCTTACAAATAGGAAATGATAGTACATCAGTGGACTATCACAGTATGCTACAGAAATGTAAAGTTTAAAAAGTGTTAACAAGTCTTACTGTGGATGTGTCGATAGGCTTAACACGTTCAGTAGATTGTTTCCAGGATATAAACTAAATTTCACAACTGCTTAAACTTGTGGATTAACACATCTTGGATATATGGACTTAGTACTCCGAAATTTTGGTTGAAGGATTGCCTGATTCTGAGATACGAGGTCTTTATAGATAGTTGATTTAGATCTTTCTGATTTTGCGGAAGCAATAGCCTAGAACTTCTATAATACTTTTGCTATAAACCCCTAAAAACTGCACGCATACTTTTGAAAGATCTAATCATTTGCAGTGCTGAAAAGATTCCTTAAATGGAACACACCTAAAGACGAGCCTTCATCTCTTTATCTTTACGGTAGTACTAAAGCTCTAAAGGCCTCGCATAATCTAGAGATAGATATCAATTATGCAATATTCACCTATGAGATGAAATCTAGGGAATCTGAACTCGGCAGTATATTCAAGAAATCGAAAACACGGTTAAGTCAAGTTTCATAAATCATATCTAACATATCTTGGAACAATGGAGAAATATGTTGAAGTTTAAATGGACAAACATATCGACAACTAGGTAAACGAGTTTAAAGCTTAAAGTTATCCTTAGACACGGATTCACAAAAATATGTCTGTAAATATGTTTGTACATAGTTTACTTTGTTCTGTACATAGTTATCTGCTTTACAGATTAAAACCAAAAAGATTTTTAGTGTGTTTTAGCATAAACTTACAAAAATACAAAGAGATTTTGTTTCCACATTGTTTTCAGCAAACCAATGTTGGAAAACAGATCTTTGAAGTCTGGTAAAGTGCTAAACTGGTGGAAATCTAATTGACAACGGGCTGGGAGCTAATCTGTAAAATCTAATAAGCCAAAACGATTAAAAGTTCATTAATTTGAAACTTGATTTTTAAAATATCTACAGTTTATTCATAACGGGTCGAACCGATGTCATTAACTTGGACTCGGCAGACAAATCAGTTAACCAAGGTCATTAGCTTGGACTTGGTCAACTGAGTGGATTATTAAAACTGGTAAAATCTGAAAATTTCAAGGTCTAAATTGAAAATTTTGAAAAATTTAATTTTGAAAATTTATCAAGTTCGCTCGGACTTGCAAGCAAGTTCGACCGAACTTGTTCAAGATTTGAAAGTGATAACAGATAATCAAGTTCGCCCAGACTTATGGCTAATTTTAACTAATTGGTTTCATAAGTTCGCCCAAACTTGTCATCTATAAATAGATGATAAGTTCGCCCGAACTTATTCACTTGTTATCTGAACTTTAGAGCGAACTTAGTAGGCGATTAAGGCAATTTCGAAATTGACATTTATACGACGAAGTGCTACCTGATTGAATACTGATTTGTGGTGATTTGCACATCACTAATCATGGCAGTGGTAGGTGATTTGAGTTTGGACCACAAATTGAACGAGTTTGAACGTTTTTGGATCTGAGATTGCTTGTTGGACATAATATGGACATTTAATTAATGAATTGAACCTAAAAACATGAACAACAATGAGAATCGACCATAAAACTGTATTGAATTTGATCAAAAATGTTCGATTTAACATGTTACAGAATGTTTGGGACGATGACAAGTTCGCCCGAACTTGTCTAAGTTCGGCCGAACTTGTCCTCAGAAGATTATAAGTGTTAATCAATAAGTCTGCCCAAACTTCCTTTAATTCTGTAATGTTTTCATCACAAGTTCGCCCGAACTTGTGTAAATAATGTATAAAACAGATTGATAAGTTTGCCCGGACTTGAGGATTGATAATGTTAAGTATATCACTAGTCCGCCCGAAGCCAGTCAAATGAAATGTGTAATTGTCCAATCAAGTTCGCCCGCACTTGATGAAATTTTGTAAAATTGAAAAATTTTCGACTAATTTCGTCTCGATTTATGTGTTTGCAGAATATTGAGCTCTCATTTAATAAGTTTCACAACACGTGCATCACACTAGATAAAGAAATAAGTCCTTCGCTCAGAGCTTTTGATGATATTCTTGGATTCATGGCACGTATTCCGATACATAAGGCTAATCACGGAGAAAACAGTGGTGTATAGGTCGCATGTCAACAGATTCTGGATGCCCGCAGCAATGAACGAAGATGATACGACTATAAAGTGTGTGGTTCATAATGATAATGAGGATAAAGAGATCACTATTATAGAAGCTGATATACGCAAAGTGGTAGAGTTCAACGATGCAGCTAATGATCCTATGATGCTAGACGAGCGAATGGTTAGAGGTTGCTTTTGCAGAATGGGGTACAAGGGGCATGTTAATGAATCTACGCTTAAGAAAGGATCTGTCCCTAATCCATACAAGTTTTTGATGCACGTGATCATTCATACTTTCAGCCATCGAAAGGCAGGCCTAGACGATGTTCAAGATTATATGGCTTGCATGGCAACAACGCTCATTCTGAACAAGAGGTTTAACTATTCGAAGTTGGTATTCACTCACATGAAGAGCAACATGGGATCGGAAAGGCTTGTGATGTACCCGAGGTTCGTACAAATGCCAATAGAAGATCAATTCAAGAAGATTGCAAAAAATCAGAATGATATTGTATACTTGAGCCATCTGGATGATACTACCGTGAAGAAGTTAATCACTTTTTAGAAGCAATTATCTACACCTATTGCTAAGCCACTATTTGGTGCTATCGCGTCCGAGAATTACATTGCGCCGCCTGAATATAAGTGGAGTAAAGACGACAGCGGTTATGAAAGAGAACGAAACGCTGAATTAGAATTGTTGTCTACATTAAAAGAGAAGTGTAGTGATTCGTTTTTGAAGAAGGTAGTGGTTCAGGAGAAAAAGAAAGCTGCACGCAAATCTAAGAAAGTTGATACAATGTTAGTTGATGAGGAAGAGCCTGTGAATGTTCAACAAGAAGCTGGTCCTAGTACTGAAGCTGTTGTTATTGAAAGTCAAGAAGCAGAGAAAACGACACAAGAGGATGATGTGATATCTGCAACATCTGATAAAGATGAAGAAAACGATAGTGATGATTCTCTGGAGATTGCAATAAAGATAGCTAAAGCTGAATCGATCGCTGAGAAAGTCAAAGAAACTGACGCTAATTACGAGCATGAGCATGAGAAAGAATCTGATGAGGAGAGACCAAGAGGAAAGCAAAGCGAGTAAAGTTTTCTGTAGCTGATGTATCTAAGAAGGCTACTGGTTCTCCTAATACGAAAAGAAAGAAAGCAAAGAGATCTAAGAGCAGACGTTATACTGAAAAGCCGAAGAGCACAGAAGTTACATAAGCACCTTCTGGTGTGCAGGAGAAAGGAGACACACAAGAACCTCATACACAAGAACCTCCTGTCATTATTACAGCTGAAGCAGAACGTCCAGGAGTTACACAAGAACCTCTTGAGACTGTATTGTTAGAGATTCTAGTCGTTCAACCTCTAGATCCTCCAACGACTTATCATTTTGAAAGCTAAACTTCAAAAAAGTCTACACCAAAGGGAACGCTGAAATCGATGCCAAAGACTACTCTGAAATCGAAGTTATTTGGTGATATTCCGAATGTGCCAATAGATATTCAAGATCTGAATGATTTCTTCCCTAAATTAGACATTGATGAATTATAGAAGCGTGTGATAGTATTGTAAGAACAAAGTGGCTAAGAATGAATCTGAGAAAGCTGAGTTGGAAAAACTGATAAAGCAAAGCGAACTTGAGAAAGAGATATTGTCTGACAAAGTCAAATTCCTTGAAGGTGATCGAGGATACTTGAAAGCTTTAGTTGAAAGCCTGCAGGAAGCTAATGAAAGATTGATTAAAGAGATTGCAGAGCTTCGGTAAGAACGAGACATGAATGATAGAAGATTCAACAGGATACAAAAGGTTCTGACGAATAGTTTGGGAATTGATTTTGCTGTCGAATATGCACGAATGGATTCACATGAAGCCAAAGAGAAAGCTGAAAGAGAATTGGTTGAATAGGGCAAGGGTAAAAATGTAATTGAAAGAATGCCCGAGATCACTAAACCTGTGAAAGAGTCTGCAAAAGCTTCTGAGTCTGTAATTGCTCCCGAAACAGAAATAGAAACAAAAGACGATGATGAAGCTGAAGATAAAGATCAAGATGATAATGATCAAGCTGATGATACTAAAGACGACTCTCACAATGATGGTGGTAATGATGATGATAATCAGGGTGGAGTCGGTCTGAAAATAGTTGATGCGAAAGTAAATGAAGAGTTTGACTTCACATCGTTGCTTAATGATGAGTCTAATCAGATGGATGATCAAACTCAGGGGGAGCAGACAGAGGGGCAAAAAGATGATTTTGATATGTCTGATGCTATTACAACTGCTATACCTGTTGCTGCGGTCCTTACAAAACCTCCGATTCTAATGCTTGAACACAACATCGAAGAAGGTGAATTCATGCACAACTATTCGAAAGAAGATCTTGCGAAGTTGATATATGTTGATGCAGAATCATTCGACTTTGATTTTGAAGAACAAGTTCTAAATCTAAATACGTTAGAGCCAAATGAGTATCACTACCAACGTAGATATGAGGCAGATGAATACAACAAAGTTATAGTGGAAGATTGGTCTTCTGACGACGAAAAAGATGAAGCTGAGAAGTATGTCGGTCCTAACACTGATAAGTTTCCAAATTTTGAGGAGATGTACGAACAGCTCAATGAAGATATGTTGAAAGAAAAGATCGAGGAGTCTATACGTGATGGTAAAATCCCTAAATCGATGACAAAAAAGGAGATTGCTCATGCGAAAAAGTCTTGGTTTAAAGAAATGCCGCGAGAACGTAAGTTTCGACGTCCACTAGCATTCTTTACCAGAGATAAAGATGTGTCGTTGGGTGATATTGTAACATCCGTCGAAAAACGGGTTTTCAAAACCCGCTTCGTTTATTAATCAAATAGTCAGTTTCAAATTTTTGTTGCTTAATTAATGCTCATTTTAATTTTAAACAATACATAACTAATAAACATTTTAGAATATGGAAATTAAAATTGTTAAAAAGTAAAAATAAAGTAATTAAAAATAAAAAATGGGCTGCCGGGTTTCAAACCCGGGTCAGCCGGAAGATTTAATCATCACACAACTTAACCACTCGGCCACTTAGTTCTTTTGTGTAAACAATGAAACAAATAAAATTTAACTCTACCCGTAAATCATCTGTTTGCGCCAAAAACTGAAACCGCTCATCGGCTTTCAACGGTTCAGACTGTTGAGTATTCGCTATTACTGATTATAACCGATAAACCCACGTTCTTAATCAATTCAGTCTTTATTAAACTTGAATTCATATGAATTTTGGGTTTAATAACCGAAATCATTTACCTCCAAATTTACACCGGTAATATCATTGTCTCACAACTCAGAAACACTCACAGAACCTCCAATTTCATTAGCGCTCTAATTTCTGTTCCTCGGAATCGTTTTCTGATATCGCCGGACTTTCGCCGGAAAACCGTGACATTCATCGAATCGATAAATTTCTCAATTCTTTCATCTTCTATCTATTGTTAGACTTATACTAACTCAAAACCTTCAACCAGAATCGGTCCCAGACGACGATATCGGATAATCAGCACTCGCCGGAAAATTTCTGAAAATTCCAAAATCACGCTGTGAATCGGTATGAGCATCTAAACACTCTTATAACTCTTGTTTAGTCATTTAATTCCACAATTAGGTAATCAAAACTGTTAATTGGTCCGCTCAGACGGAGTTCATAAAACAGAGCCGACGACTTTGCCGAAGTTATGAGAGAATCATCTTTCCGGTACATTCATTTCCAAAACCTTCTTCATCCATTTCATTTTAATCATTTACATGTCCGTTAATTGAATTGAACAAGTTCAGTCGAATATATATTGTCTGGGTTGTTTTAACGAAGAAGACGAAGTCTGGATTGTGTATATATTTAATATAAATCGGATTATATCTCGGGTTAGACACACAGTCCAGCGGTGGACTCTGTGCATTTGAAACATAGAGAGACCAAGCTCGAGTCTGTCCTTGTTCCGATTCGTCACAATATTCAGACTTTTTATAAAACCCAAATACAGAAACTTCCAGTTAGTATATAAGTGAAATAAAAACAAGTATTTTAACCAGGTTAGACACACAGTCCAGCGGTGGACTGTGTGCAACGTTAAACAACAGGTCCCAGGTTCGAGACCTGTTATGCACACCGGTTCGATAAAATTAAAATCCTTTTTAAAATAAATGAATTTTGAATAAATTAAATAGTATATAAATATAATTAAAAACATAAATATTTCGGGTTAGACACGTAGCTCAGTTGGTAGGGCTGCGTGCACGCGTACGGGAGGTCACAAGTTCGAACCTCACTCAGTGCAAATATATACAAGACCGAACCGGTCAACAGTCAAAGTCAATAGGTCAACGGTCAACCACAAAAAGTCAACATTTTTTTAAATATTTTTATTTATTTATTTAATTTAAAAATCAATTAAAAATACTTAAAAATAATATTTTTAAAGTTAGAAAATGACCTTAAACTCAAAAAAATATATCTAAAAATCCTATTAAAATTACTAATAAAATCCACTTATTTACCGTACCTTTTCGTTATTATTTAGGTTAGTTAATCCTCGTCGATCAACCCTCTAAACTCGTGCGCATTCATCATCATCAACCGAACGCACCCAAAGTGAGTGAAAATCTACAAATTCCCCGTTTTAATCACATTTTGGGGTGTATCATGTGTCCTATTATTTACTACATTTAAACACTTGTGCATCTATCATATCCATGATCAAATGTGTATTCAATATGTATCAACTGGTTGTGTGGTTAACGTTTAGATTAAATTTATCATTTTCAGTACATACATCATCATAGGCCGCCGTTCCCCATTACCCATGAGCGTGAACGAGGCGTTGCCAACATACGATCGGCTCCGTTTGACTGAGCCTTGATCGCACATACATCATCATAGGCCGTCCGTTCCCCATTACCTATGAGCGGAACATGACGTTGCCAACATATACATTATCATTCATGTTATATACTCATGCAAGGTGGTTTGTTATTGTTATTGTTATTGTATTGTATGTTTATTTATGTTTTCTCACATATGATTATTGCACAATTTTTCCATATTAATTATAACAAGAAATCAATAATAAATGTTTTCTAACAAGGTTCACTCGCCAACTTTTGTTGACCCAAAAACCCCCCATTTTTACACATGATACAGGTGATCCAGTTGCAGCAAGAAACATATAGGATGGCTTAGAAGAATAAATCGGTTTAGACTTTGGATTGTTTATTTAGTTACTTTTCTTTGTAATTGTATGAACTTGTTTGGAATATTGAGGATGAAATATTGAATTTAACAAATATGAAACATATTAGTAAACATCATGAGCTTTGGTGATAACCCAATTATGCTCCGACTCTTATAACGCTGCGGGTCGGGTGTGACAGATTGGTATCAGAGCCATGACTATAGGGATATAGTATAGGTTATTAGACCCTTAGAGCCTATACTATAGTTGATTAGAATTTTTAAATTGTTTGTGTGTTACATGCAAAATTCATGGTGTTTATATGCTTTATGTTTATTGTTACATTCAATGATATGCAAGCATGTTCATAAGTACATATTATTATACAATGCCTATCATGAATCATATTCTCATAACATATCATATCCATGAGAGCACACACCACACAATTTCCATGACTTTTGCAACGATTTTTTTATTTTCAAATCATATCAAAGTGAGTTCTCATGACGGGCATGTAGTAACTGGAAGGGTACAAGTACCGGTAGTCGGAACATCCTGTCTAGGCTTGGCATTCGTATAAATCCAAAATAAAGGACCAGTTTGCCTACCTGGGGACTAACGATGAGAGTACGAAGGACCTATTAGGCCAAAGCATGCTATACCAAACGTCGTGTGGGCTAACCCCACTTTGAGTTGTCATTGTGTCTACACCTGGACACCCTCCGACCATACATCTCGCAAACATATTTCATGGTTTTCATTCGGGTGATGCGAGTGTTAAACCGCCAATACCAATGTAAATGCTACTAAGCCAATAGCCATGGGGGCCCACATGACTATACAGGCGATGGTATGGGGGACATTGGAGGCCCAAACATGAGCAAACCCAAGACATCCTATGGATGTAGTTGCATTATTGATGTTTACGTTATTTTTATTTTTTTCAAGACACATGACACCTAAAAAGACTCCTTAAACTCACAATCTTCTTATGTATGTTCCTGTAGATGTCGGCTAGGCAGCAACGTGGGGGTAGAAGGTCAGGAAGGTTAAACGAACGCTTGGCCACCCAAATCGCAAAACAAATGGCCGCGGTGCTTCTTGACATCGTAATTCAAGTCCAACAAGCTCTCGCCACAAATCCCATCAATCCTCCCCATCAAGAAGACTAGAACGTCGACAACCCTCCCTCCAAAAAGTGCTCTTACAAACACTTCAAGTCTTGCGATCCCCCGAAATTTGAAGGGACCGAAGGTGTCACTGCTCTCCTCCACTGGTTTGAGGAAATGGAAAACACCTTCCTCAATTACGATTGTCTCGAGGATCGCAAGGTATGTTACGCAACCGGGGAGACTATTTGGAGTAGCTCTTACCTGGTGGAATACAGAAAAAGGTAAGAGAGGAATCGAAGATGCAATGGCCTTAACATGGGAGGAGTTAAGGGAAATCATGACGAGACGCTTCTGTCCAAGAAGCGAGATCAAAAAGTTAGAGGATGAATTTCACTCGTTGAAGCAAAAGGAGGGAGATCATACTTCCTACAACAAAAGGTTTCTAGAGTTGAATCAAATGATCCCCAACTTGTTCACCCCAGTATACCGTTTAGTCGATCACTATATTCGAGGCCTCCCCTCGAAAATTCAAGACTCAGTTCTAAGCACTTCGCCTGCAACACTTGAAGCTGCTATGGAACTAGCTACCGAGCTTACCGAGAATCGTATTCGTAACTGCAAATTTAAGGACGAGAAAAAGAAAGCCCCCCTTGAGGGCCAAACTTCAAACCATTCCACCTCCTCCTCAAAGTTTGCTAATAAGAGGAAATGAAACACCAGAAACTTTGCTGTCACACAAACAAATTTCCCTATCCCTGCTGCACCCATCACTCAGGTTGCCCCTCACCTGCACCATATAAAAAGCCATACTCCGGCCCCTACCCAAAATGCAACCGTTGCCAATACCATCACTTTCCTGATCATCCCTGCCAGCATTGCACCGGCTGTGGCCGCGCAGGTCACACCATTCAAACCTGTCGCGTACTTCAGCGAACGAACCGCCATCAGCCCTCAACCCAAACCCACCATCAGATAGTGGGTCAAGCCCAACAACCTTTACTCCTACCACCTGCCCAACATGTAGCCCAATCCTACTACCAACCCAACTATCCCATGGTGCAACCTATGCGGGCTTGTTACAACTGTGGAGACCCGAACCATTTCAGGAACACCTGTCCACGCTTGGTGAACATTATTCATGCCCAAGCTCAAGCGAATCAAGTAAACCAGGCTAACCAAGCTCCTCCACCTGCAAGAGGAAGAGCTTTCAACATCAATGCTAATCAAGCTAGGGCTGACAACAATGTGGTTAACGGTACGTTTCTCATCAATGGTAGTTATGCATCCATGTTATTTGATACTGGCGCGGATAAGAGTTTTGTGTCCTAAGAATTTGAACCCATCCTCAACCAAACTCGTGATAAACTCATGGAAACCATAACGGTAGAAGTTGCTGACGGAAAACCGGTCTCATTAAACTCTATTATACGCAATTGTACTCTTACCCTAAACGATCACGATTTTCCAGTTGACCTCATACCTATGAAGTTGGGAAGTTTCGACATTATAATTGGTATGGACTGGCTCAGCCAACATCATGCTGAAGTTGTATGCCGCAAAAAGTTTATACGTATTCCTCTTACAAACGGTCAGACTCTACGAATCTTTGGAGAAACCCCTTCGAAAGGACTCAAGTTAATGTCCTGTCTTCAAACCCGAAAATATCTCCGCAAGAATTATGTCGCATTCCCAACTCATGTTGTCAAAAAGGGAACCCAGGAGAAGAAACTTGAAGACATCCCAGTAGTAAAAGATTTTCCGCAAGTTTTTCCAGACGACATTTCAGGACTTCCTCCCGTGAGAGAAGTCGAATTCCGCATTGATCTTATTCCTGGAGCTACACCAGTTGCAAAATCTCCTTATAGGTTAGCCCCATCCGAAATGCAAGAGCTAGCCAGTCATCTACAAGAGCTGACTGACAAAGGATTCATACGTCCTAGTTCATCGCCTTGGGGTGCACCTGTTCTTTTTTGTGAAGAAGAAAGATGGAACGTTTCGCATGTGTATCGACTACAGAGAACTCAACAAGTTAACGGTCCAAAACCGCTATCCATTACCTCGCATCGATGATCTTCTTGACCAACTTCATGGCGCCAACTGTTTTTCAAAAATCCACCTTCGTTCTGGTTATCATCAACTCAGAGTACATGAAGAAGAAATCCCAAAGACCGCCTTCCGAACTCGTTATGGTCATTATGAATTCATGGTCATGCCATTTGGTCTAACCAACGCTCCAGCTGTCTTCATGGATCTAATGAACAGAGTCTGCAAACCCTATCTCGATTGATTTGTTATAGTCTTCATCGACGACATCCTCATTTACTCAAAGTCTAAGTCTGATCATGAACGACACCTTCGACTCATCCTTACACTCTTAGGGAATGAAAAGCTCTACACCAAATTCTCCAAATGTGAATTCTGGTTAAAAGAGGTACAATTCCTTGGACATGTCGTCAATGACAAGGGAATACATGTCGACCCCTCAAAGATCAAAGCAGTACAAGAATGGCAAGCGCCACGTACACCTACCGAAGTAAGAACATTCCTTGGTTTGGCTGGTTATTATCGCCGTTTCATTGCAAATTTCTCCCGCATCGCGGTACCACTCACGGCTTTAACACATAAAGGAAAACCCTTCATATGGGGACCCAAACAAGAAGAAGCCTTCCAAACCCTTAAACCAAAACTCTGTGACGCACCTATTCTCACACTTCCTGAAGGTTGTGATGACTTCGTGGTTTATTGCGACGCGTCATGGCAAGGACTAGGCTGTGTTCTAATGCAAAGAGGAAAGGTGATAGCTTATGCTTCTAGACAACTCAAAACTCATGAGAAGAACTACACCACCCACGACCTAAAACTTGGAGCCGTTGTGTTCGCTCTTAAGATATGGAGACATTATATCTACGGTACCAAGTGTGAAATATACACTGACCACAAGAGCCTCCAACATATCTTCAACCAAAAGGAGCTAAACATGAGGCAACGAAGATGGGTCGAACTTCTTAATGACTACGACTGTGAAATTCGGTATCATCCGGGCAAGGCAAACGTGGTGGCCGATGCGCTCAGTCGAAAGGGTTATACGAACTCCATTCGTCTTCTATGTTCGCAAATCATAACCGACGTCAAAGATCAAATCCGAGAAGCCCAACATGTTTCAGTAACGGAAAACGACGTACGCAAGGAGCTGTCTTGTGGAGCTGAACTTAAAATCGAAACTAAATCCGATGGTATTCTGTACTATCTAGATCGCATATGGATTCCCGATTATAATAATCTTCGTGATTTCCTTATGAATGAGGCGCACAAAACACGGTACTCTGTACACCCAGGAGCCGACAAGATATATCAAGACCTTCGATACACCTACTGGTGGCCTGGCATGAAGAAGGATATCGCTGTTTTCGTTTCCAAGTGCCTTACATGTTCCAAAGTAAAAGCTGAACATCAAAGACCCTCAGGACTTCTAGTCCAACCTGAAATACCTGTATGGAAGTGGGAAAACATAACCATGGACTTCATCACCGGGTTACCTTGCACCTCCAGTGGGTATGACACTATATGGGTAATCATTGATCGTCTTACAAAATCAGCTCACTTCATTCCGATTCGCGAGGATTTCAAGAACGAGAAGTTAGCTCGTATCTACATCAGCGAGATCGTAAGCCGTCATGGTGTCCCGTTAAGCATTATTTCAGATCGTGCTGGTCGTTTCACTTCACGAACATGGCAAGCCGTACAAGCCGCTTTGGGTACACGATTAGACCTCAGTACCGCTTATCATCCTCAAACTGATGGGCAATCGGAACGCACTATCCAAACTCTTTAAGATATGCTTCGAGCATGTGTCATAGACTTCAAGGGAAATTGGGATGCTCATCTACCATTAGTTGAATTTTCGGACAACAACAACTATCATTCAAGTATCGGCATGGCACCTTTCGAAGCTTTATATGGTCGTAAGTGCCGATCTCCAGTATGTTGGCACGAAATTGGAGAAGCTCAAATTACCGCACCAGAGTTGATTCAAGAAACCACAGACAAGATCCATCAAATTCGAAACAATCTTCTAGCAGCACAAAGTCGTCAAAAGAGTTATGCAGACAAAAGACGAAAGCCTTTGGAGTTTAACATTGGTGACCATGTACTTTTAAAAAGATCACCGTGGAAGGGAGTAGTTCGTTTTGGCCAGAAGGGCAAGCTAGCACCACGCTACGTAGGACCTTTCAAGATACTCGAAAGAGTAGGACCTGTAGCATACAAGCTTGACCTACCAGAAGAACTCAACAGAATTCACCCCACATTCCACGTATCAAACTTAAAGAAGTGTCTCGCCGATGAAAACCTCCATATTCCCCTAGAAGATATTCAGATCGATGAATCTATGAATTTCATTGAAAGACCAGTAGAGATCATGGACTTCGGAGAAAAACGTTTAAGACGGAGTCGTATTCCAATTGTTAGGGTACGCTGGGAGTCGAAACGAGGACTTGAGTTTACTTGGGAACGTGATGACTCAATGCGCGAAAAATACCCGCATCTTTTTCCCGTTACCACTACTATTTAAATTTCAGGACGAAATTTCTAAAAGTAGGGGATACTGTAACATCCGTCGAAAAACGGGTTTTCAAAACCCGCTTCGTTTATTAATCAAATAGTCAGTTTCAAACATTTTAATGCTCATTAATCTAATAAACATTTTAGAATATGGAAATTAAAATTGTTAAAAAGTAAAAATAAAGTAATTAAAAATAAAAAATGGGCTGCCGGGTTTCGGACCCGGGTCAGCCGGAAGATTTAATCATCACACAACTTAACCACTCCGCCACTTAGTTCTTTTGTGTAAACAAGGAAACAAATAAAATTTAACTCTACCCGTGAAATCATCTGTTTGCGCCAAAAACTGAAACCGCTCATCGGCTTTCAACGGTTCAGACTGTTGAGTGTTCGCTATTACTGATTATAACCAATAAACCCACGTTCTTAATCAATTCAGTCTTTATTGAACTTGAATTCATATGATTTTCGGGTTTAATAACCGAAATCATTTACCTCCAAATTTACACCGGTAATATCATTGTCTCACAACTCAGAAACACTCACAGAACCTCCAATTTCATTTGTGCTCTAATTTATGTTCGTCGGAATCGTTTTCTGATATCGCCGGACTTTCGCCAGAAAACCGTGACATTCATCGAATCGGTAAATTTCTCAATTCTTTCATCTTCTATCTATTGTTAGACTTATACTAACTCAAAACCTTCAACCAGAATCGGTCCCAGACGACGATATCGGATAATCAGCACTCGTCGGAAAATTTCTGAAAATTCCAAAATCACGCTGTGAATCGGTTTGAGCATCTAAACTCTCTGATAACTCTTGTTTAGTCATTCAATTTCACACTTAGTTAATCAAAACTGTTAATTGGTCCGCTCAGACGGAGTTTTTAAAACAGAGCCGACGACTTTGCCGGAGTTCTGAGAGAATCATCTTTCCGGTACTTTCATTTCCAAAACCTTCTTCATCCGTTTCATTTTAATCATTTACATGTCCGTTAATTGAATTATTGTCTGGGTTGTTTTAACAAAGAAGACGAACTCTGGATTGTGTATATATTAATATAAATCGGGTTATATCTCGGGTTAGACACACAGTCCAGCGGTGGACTATGTGCATTTGAAACATAGAGATACCGAGTTCGAGTCTGTCCTTGTTCCGATTCGTCACAATATTCACACTTTTTATAAAACCCAAATACGGAAACTTCCAGTTAGTATATAAGTGAAATAAAAACAAGTACTTTAACCAGGTTAGACACACAGTCCAGCGGTGGACTGTGTGCAACGTTAAACAACAGGTCCCGGGTTCGAGACCTGTTATGCACACCGGTTCGATAGAATTAAAATCCTTTTTAAAATAAATGAATTTTGAATAAATTAAATAGTATATAAATATAACTAAAACAGAAATATTTCAGGTTAGACACGTAGCTCAGTTGGTAGAGCTGCGTGCACGCGTACGGGAGGTCACAAGTTCGAACCTCACTCAGTGCAAACATATACAAGACCGAACCGGTCAACAGTCAAAGTCAATAGGTCAACGGTCAACGGTCAACCCCAAAAAGTCAACATTTTTTAATATTTTTATTTATTTATTTAATTTAAAAATCAATTAAAATACTTAAAAATAATATTTTTAAAGTTAGAAATGACCTTAAACTCACAAAAATATATCTAAAAATCCTATTAAAATCACTAATAAAATCCACTTATTTAGCGTACCGTTTCGTTATTATTTAGGTTAGTTAATCCTCGTCGATCAACCCTCTAAACTCGTGCGCATTCGTCATCATCAACCGAACGCACCCAAAGTGAGTGAATCTATACAAATTCCCCGTTTTAATCACATTTTGGGGTGTATCATGTGTCTTATTATTTATTACATTTAAACACTTGTGCATCCATCATATCCATGATCAAATGTGTATTCAATATGTATCAACTGGTTGTGTGGTTAACGTTTAGATTAAATTTATCATTTTCAGTACATACATCATCATAGGCCGCCGTTCCCCATTACCTATGAGCGTGAACCGTTCCCCATTACCTATGAGCGTGAACGAGGCATTGCCAACATACGATCGGCTCTGTTTGATTGAGCCTTGATCGCACATACATCATCATAGGCCGTCCGTTCCCCATTACCTATGAGCGGAACGTGATGTTGCCAACATATACATTATCATTCATGTTATATACTCATGCAAGGTGGTTTGTTATTGTTATTGTTATTGTTATTGTTATTGTATGTTTATTTACGTTTGCTCACATATGATTATTGCACAATTTTTCCATATAATTATAACAAGAAATCAATAATAAATGTTTTCTAACAAGGTTCACTCGCCAACTTTTGTTGACCCAAAAACCCCCATTTTTACACATGATACAGGTGATCCAGTTGCAGCAAGAAACATATAGGATGGCTTAGAAGAATAAATCGGTTTAGACTTTGGATTGTTTATTTAGTTACTTTTCTTTGTAATTGTATGAACTTGTTTGGAATATTGAGGATGTAATTTTGAATTTAATAAATATGAAACATATTAGTAAACATCATGAGCTTTGGTGATAACCCAATTATGCCCCGACTCTTATTCCGCTGCGGGTCGGGATGTGACAGATATATTGAGTTGGGGTGGTTCAAAGAATTGAATGTTTACGCCATTAAAAGGGAATTTGGAGTTCAATACTTTAGATATCTGGCAGATTGCAAGACACTTCCTTACTGGGATGTTCAGGAGCTGGTACAAACAAGAAACGTAACATATCATATGAAGTCCGTTGATTAGTTACTTTGGAAAATGATCAAGTTCGAAGCTGCAAAAGGGTTCAGATACTGGAAGCCCTTTATTCCTAAGCGTCGCATCAAAACAGATAAGAAGACTGGGCTAAAGGATATCACAATGATACTGTAGCGTCCACGAGCGATGAGAACTATGCCGCTAATGCCTATCAAACTAAATTTCTATCCTCTGTTTAAGTGGTGGTAGGTTGATCCAACTACTTGTGAAGCAGTGATTGTTTTACTATTTGAAGATCATCTGGATATTATGAAAGAAAGAGTTGAAATGTTTGGGGTTCAAGGTTTGAGAGGGTTGTGGAGAACGATAAGGATATTAGACCCGATGTGGCTAGTGAACTGCTCGAAGGAAGATATCAAATGTTTATTCTACAGCAAGATTGTTTCTGAAGAATGTGAAAAAGAGCAAGCGATGCAATATCATAGGGTTGTTAATGTCTGCTATGCACACGAAGTAAACTCTGGTAGAATGTGGGAATCAACTTGGAGAGAACTTGAACGTGAAGAATTCTTGAAGGAAGAAGCGCGTATTGAACGTATACATGAAATGGGTAGCGAGGCAAGATTACGACGTTTTCAGTTTATGACAAAGGTGCCACCTACAAATCAAACGCCGATTCCATCGCAAGAGAGAAGAAAGAAGCCGATAAAGAACTTCTTTGGAAGAGTTAGACAGAGATAGAGCTTTGAAGACTGATCAAGACGAAGACGATATCCAAGGGGGAGTCTGTTAGTGCATAATGTCTATGTCTTAGTCTTGTATCGAGTCTGTATAGTTTTGGGCTAGCATACGTCAAATTAGAAGGTTAATTAGGTAATTAGGTTACAAGTTCGCTTGGAATTGCATTGTAAGATCAAGTTCGGCCGAACTTGATCAAGTCAAGTTCGTCGGAACTTGATCACCTACCAGCAAACTTGCAACACAATATATAGGTGCCTTGGTGATTTCATTTGTAACTTTTGTTTTTTGGCACATAGACGACGAAGCTCTGCCGGATCAGGAACTGAGTGTATTGAACATGATTGATCAATAAAACATCGTTTAAATAGTAAATCTTGTCTATTTGGTAATCATGTCATATTGTTTCCACCATTATGGACATTAGATACAATTTAGCTTCCCGTGCTTACATGGAGACGATCTAACAGTATCCCAGAAAATAACCACAATCAACTTTGCCTGCAAACTTGGATATTGAATCCTTGATGTTTAAAGGGAGCCATAGACTTTGAAATAAGAGATCAGAGGTTTGATTTTGTAAAGCAATTCATAGGCAGTCTTTTGATGCCTGGGGTTTATCAAAACTCTGTTCTGGACATAGCAGGCAGTGTTTACAGCCTCTACCCAAAAAGACAAGGGCAAACTTGAGTCTGCAAGCATGGTACTTGCTGATTCAATTAAAGTTCTATTTTTCCTTTCAACAACCCCATTTTGTTCTGGAGTTCTAGGGATGTTGTATAGTCTAACAATCCCTTTTTACTCACAGAAGGCATCCAACTCCTTGTTCCAAAAATCTGTCCCATTATCATTCCTAAAGATTTTTATAGGAAGATCAAATTGCTTTGCAACTTGTTTGACAAAGTTTTGAAAAATGTTTGATGTTTCATCCTTAGAGTGTAAAAAGAAAGTCCATGTGAACCTGGAAAAATCATCAACTACCACCAGCCAGTATCTTTGGTGTTTTAAGCTCATGATTTTTACAGGTCCAAACAAGTTCATATGAAGCAACTATAGACACTGACTTGTTTTGGACTCCTCAATTGACTTGTAAGAGCTTTTATGTTGTTTACCTTTTAAACAAGAAACACAAGGCTCTTCACAAGTAAATTGTTTTTGGGGCAAACCTCTAACTAGACTTTGTTTTGAGAGAGTGGAGATGGTTTTTAGATTTGTGTGCCCTAGCCTTTTATGCCATAGGCTTTGCTTGAGGCAACTGAGAACAGGCATGCATTTGACATAGGATTTTCCTTTACCATATCAACCACATACACATTTCCTACTCTATGAGCAGTCAACTGTGCTTTGCTCTCTGCAATGATTTGATCAATCTTTTTGACAACCTCTGGCCCTACTATTTGGCAGGTTTTATTTGTGAAGAAGGAACCATATCCCTTATCACTCATTTGTGATACACTTAAGAGGTTGAATTTTAGATTGTCAATGAGATTCACATTTTCAAACTTGAGTTTTCCTACTGAGACACATCCTGACCCTAACACCTTCCCTTTTGAATATTTCCAAAAGATATATCACCCCCTCCATGAGCTTTAAAATATCTGAGCAGGGCTTTACATCCTGTGATGTGCCTGGAGCCTCCACTATCTACATACCAAAGACTGTCAAGACAAGTAGAAGCTCCCTGCACATGTTTTGAAATAATTAGTTCAGGTGGGTCTCAATACCCAAAATGGCTGTGGATGGGGTATCAGATGATCCAGACTCAAGTTCAGATTGATGAGCAGTGGTTAGATCAGTCTTTTGTAACCACTGTTGTGAGCTACCTCCTATCAACTGTTGGTAACAATGAGGATGCCTATTTACCCTTGGCTTAGAAGGCTTTTTGTAAGTCTCATAAGTCATAGGCACCTTTGGGTAATTAGGCTGGCTTTTACCTCTTGAAAACTGGTTTGATGAAGGTGCATCTGTTACTTGAATTTCTCTACGAACAAAGATTTGATTTAAATCTTTGGTGACAGATGTTTCACATGATTTAAATTTCTGTTTGGTAGAATTTGAATTTTCTCTCTCTAGAGCTTTCTCTCTAATCTCTTTTACCTTTTGATGATAGGTTTTGAGATACACACTCTTGAGTTGGATGATTCGTTTTGTTGCAGATGGTGCATCTAAGAGATTTAGGTATAACACAGGTTTTGTTTATATCATTAGCTTTCAAAAGAAAACAGTTTGCCGTATCATGATTTCTCTTTTCACAAAATCCACAAAACTAGTGTTTAACCTTTTCTTTCCTTTTCCTATCAGACTTTTTGATAGCAGATGGTGTAACCTCTGCTGGCAAGTCTTTGATAGGGATCACCAATGCTTTTGGTGCTTTTATACCATCAAGAGTTGAAAAGTCTATTGGCTTGAAGTTTTCCAGAATTTCACATTCATCTGACCTGGTTGGTTTAAACTGATATTTTTCAATTTATTTTTCTTTTGGTGAAACCTCTGGTTTTTCAAGAATAATTTTGTTTCCTTCTTTATCAGTGATTTTAATTTCTTCACCAGCCAAGTTTGTTGGAACTATTTCAACCAGCTCAGAGTCAATTTTTGCATCATTTTCACAAGTATGGTCATATTCCCTAAAGCCTATACCAAACTTTATGGTGCTCTTGACTTGAGCATCAAGCATAACCTCATAACCTTTGCAAGACTCTACCCATTTTTCACAAGTGATCTGGGTAGATTCTAGCTCCTGTTTGCAAACTAGAAATTTTTCTACCATAGTTTGGAGCTGATCTTTCTTTATGCTTGATTCATGCCTTAGGCTACTCATTTCAGAATCTTTTTCACTTAACTTTGTTTTCAACTCTTTAACAAGTTTTTCAAAATTAAGTTCATCTTCTAAAATTTTGTTTCTCGGGTTTTCATTCACCTGTTTTATGTTTGCAAAATCAATAATGCATTTTTCATAACATAGATCTTTAAGGATCTGAGGTGATATATTCGAAGCAGCCTTCAGAGCACAATCACACTCTTCTTCACACACCTTTGTGTCCCATGGGTCAGATAGATTGTCTTTTTCAACATCAACATCACTCATTTCAACCACAAGTGTAACTTCTGGTGTAACCACTGATTCACAACATTCAACCACATAAGATTTTGACTCCTGTTCCACACACTCAGCACTTTCAACTATGGTCTCAAGAGACACTAAACACACGTTTTCATTTTCAAAATCATTTTTGGCTATGAGAGCAATGTTTTCATCAGTTAAATCCTCAGGCAAACTACTCCAGTCAACAAAACCTTGGGTAAAGAAGCTTTGTTGTGTAACCTCTACTGGTGTAGTAGTGGTTTAAGTAGTTTGAGTGACATGTGGAACTTGTTGCACATGCACTTAAGGTGGTGCTTGAACATATTGAATCTGTGGAGCAGAGGTTTAGACATAATGAACAGGGATACAAGATTTGCAAAATGAGTAGTGTTTTGCATTTGTTGTGCAGGGGCAAACTGGGAATATTGGAGAGTGCTATGAGGATTGGGGCCAGGATGTGTAATAATTAGTCCTGCAGTTTGTGTTCGACATTCCCTGGAAAAATGTCCCATCCTATTGCACTTGAACATTTTATCTTTAATTTATCTAACCCAACTTTTTAACCCCCCATGCAACCCTGGAAACCTCCTACCAGTTCTTTTGTAAAACTTACTAGCCCTGACACTCAAAAGTGCCAACTGGTGTAGGATGTCCATTTCTTCCAAATCCGTGGGTTCAAAGTGTTGTAGGTCATTCATCTCAAAACTCAAATTGTCAGAGGTTTGCTTTCATAATTTGCAGCAAAAGCAAAATTGGGTGTACAGGGATCAAAATTGAAATTGTTTCCAGAAGTTATGTCAATGTAATGATCAAAACTCTGATCCTTTCCACTGCCAGACCCCTCCTCCTGACTATAGAGAGCAGTGTTTCCTAGAGTATAGTCATCGGTCATTTTCCCTGACTCTTGTAACTTCTTTTTCTGGTTCAACTCTCTCTCATATGTGAGGAGTCAACCATGAAGTTGTGTCAAGGTCATTTCCTTGTAACCAACAGCTGTTCGAATGACTTAAGCTACAGTTTGCCATTTCTCAGGTAAAGATCTCAAGAAACGACTATTGACAGTCGAATTTGGAAATTCCACATTTACCAATTTGAGCTCACTGATGAGACAGCTATATCGTTTGAACTGTTGGGTTAATGACACACCCTTAACGTGGCAAAATGTTACATACTGTTGATGTAAAACTTCTCTATTATTCTCGATCACCTCTTCGGTACCACCGAATTGCTCTTTAAGAGCATCCCATAACTCTTTAGCACTATTACATTGAAGTAATCCCGCATAAATCTCATTGGGCAAAGCCGAAGCAACGATGCTAAAAGCCTTAGAATCCAATTCGATTTTGAGGAAATCGTGTTCAGAGTAATTTTCAAGTTTTTTAGGGACTTGAGTGTGGGGATCCTCTGTACTTGGAACCATGGGGACATGTGGTCCAAATACAATGGATCTCCAACATCCGGTGTTCTGTTGGGCGAGAATTTGACCCATTCTACGTTGCCAAATAAAATACTCATTTCGTTTCAACATAGGTGGTTTGAACACGGATCCAATATTGGATTCCGGTGTGTTTTGTGTCATTTCTCTTGTTTACAACAAATTTGTGTTTTAAAAACTTTTGTAGTAATAAAATTCTGTATTCAAACAAAACTTATAAAACAAAATTAGCAACAAAGAGCTGATCTGTTCAAATCAATTTGACTTTTAAATAAAATTCGATTGACCATGCTCTGATACCAATTGTTAGGATCTAAGTTTGAATTGATTGCTGTTTTGTTTCAAGTAATGGAAAATGATTGAAAACAGAAAATAAATGCAGCGGATTAATGGAAAACTTTTACAACAATCAATCGGTCGTTTGTTTTCATCATCATCATGCTTTCAAGTAATTAAACTATTGTATGTGATTCACAAACTCCCCCTTAGCCCAATAACGATCGTTTGATAGTAAGAAATGAAGAAGGTATGCGAAATTGATATTTTTAAGAAGACAAGTGTTAACTGTTACATTGAGCGCCTATTTATACGAATTATCTAACCACTGGTCATCTTTCAATGATGTTAGGGTTGATAGTGACAGCTAACAAAAAGTAACTAACTAGAAACACTACTTAGACTAAACTCTCAGTACATAGCACTGTTACATTGATTAATCTAATACTAAACTAAGCACTGTTGGTTATCCTCTGTTCTTGTGATCTTCTATCAGCGGTTGAGAGTTTCTTCTGTCAGAGGATAGGAAACAATGTGTTTACTGAAAGCAATAAATACTCATCAGCAGTTAGAACCTTTGATGGTTGGATCAAAGCTCGGATGGTGTGTTTTGACTATGTATCATCTGTTCCTTTCCAAAGGTTCAATCCCAACAAAAGCTAAAAGAAAATGAAATGATTTTTGAAAATAGAATAAAAATTTTAGAAAATGAAAAATCTGTTTTAAATAAAAAATATTTTTTAAAAACACAATATAATAAAATCGCATCTTGAAAAAATCAGAAAACTTGAACAAGATGCTGAGAGTACTAAAAAAAGTTGTTGATTTGGAAAAGAAATTGAAAGATTTTGTGCCTCGTCATTGATTTTAGATCAGATATGTCCAAAACCGTTCAATGAGAATAAAAAGGAAATTATAATAAGTGATAAAGTCACCAATTTTGACAAAGTCATAATTGAGAATTGTGATGATGATACCGATGATGAAAGTGTTAAAAAAGAGAAAAATGAAATATTTTTAAAATTAAAAGAAAAATTTAAACAAACTGTTCTACAATCTACTGAAAAGGTGAATGCTCAACGCAAAAACCTTCTAAGCAGAATGGAGAACAGAAACAAAAGAAAAAACAAAGTTTTAAAAATTCTAAAATTTTTCAAAAGAAACATAAAAGTTCATCGGTACGATCATCCAATCATTATAAAAACTCACAAAAATATGAAATTAAGTGGTGTAAGTCAGACCGCAGTGCTTCAACGTCAAATCAGAGTTATAAAAGAAGCAGGAAAGTTGGCTACCACACTACAAGTCAATGTTATGATTTGAGTGTATGATTTGATAGAAAAATCGATATGATAACATGGTGTGTCATATTTGTGGGGTAACTCGACACATTGCTAAAAAATGTCTACAAATTAATCATAAACTTGTTCATATTGATAAGAAAAATTCTGAAGATTTGAAAATACAAACTCAGGTTTGGAAACAATGTACAAAAACTACAAACAAGGTGAAACCAGTTATTACTAAGTTTTCAAATTTTGAAACTGGTGAATCCTCGAATAATAATGAACAAAAAGTTCTACATTGTATTTCAAGAAAGCTTTAAAGAAAAATCAATCATGGTTGGTGAAAGAAAAAGAATTTATACAATCAGTGAAAATTGAAAGTTTAGAAGACTTTCCAAAACTTGAGAAAGTCCAAAATAAACCTGTTTGTGAAAAGAAAGTCAAATTAAGGTTGAAGAAATAACACCTAAGCATGCAAAGGCTTGGGTGTCGCTATTCAACTAACTGTTTGAATTTTTGTGCAGGAACTTCTGAGAAAAAGTAAATTATTGAGAATGGAGTTCCGTGGCACACGGTGAAAACGGGCCGGGTTATCAAGTTCTATATAAAGGCCTTATTACATATTTTCTATAACGTATACTTTACAATTTTTGAAAATTTTTTCGAAAATACATTCCAATAAACGTTTACTTCAAAATTTTTACAAATTTTTGAAGAAAATTTGAAAAATTTTAGAGAACCCTCACTATTGAAAATTTCAAAAGTGTCGAATTGAAGTGATTTAAAAGAAATTTGTGAAGCAGTAATGGATGGCGAATTGAAGTGATTATCATCGGTTGGTCAATGTTTCCTATAAATAAAAATTCAAAAAATATGTTTTTGAATTTTAGGGGGAGAAAAAATTTTCAGAAAATCCAAAAAACATACTAAATGCAAAAAGTACTAAAACATGAAAACCACAAAAAGAGTTTTGTGGTTAAAAAGTAAATGATAGTACATCAGTGGACTATCATAGTATGCTAAGGATTTGTAAAGTTTAAAAGTTTCAACAAATCTTACTGTGGATGTGTCGATAGGCTTTACACATTCAGTAAATTGTTTTCGGGATATAAACTAAATTTTACAACTGCTTAAACTTGTGGATTAACATCTCCCGGATATATGGACTTAGTATTCTGAAATTTCGTTTGAGAGATTGCTAGATTCTGAGATATGAGGTCTTTATAGATGATTGATATCAGGGTTATTATATAAGTTCTTCTGATTTTGCGTAAGCAATGTCCTAGAACTTGTAGAATACTTTTGCATTAAAATCCTAAAACTACATTAAATTGGAAATATCGAAAGATACTGCAATTGCAGTTCAAAAGATTCCAAAATTGGAACACTACCTTTAAAGTCGAGCCTTCATCTCTTTGTTGGTACGGTGGTACTAACCTGAGCTCTCAAGGCCTCGCAGAACCCAGATACAGATATCAATTACGCTATACTCACCTGTAAGATGAAATCTAGGGAATCTTGATGCGAGAGGATATTCTGAGATGGGAAACATAGTTAAGTCAAGTTTCATAAGTCTAATTAACATATCTTGAAACAATTGAGAAATGTGTTGAAGTTTATGAGGACAAATATATCTACAATCTAGGTAAATTTGTTTAAAACTTAGTGTCATGAAGATGTCAATGGTACTTGTGATTTGTCTCAAAAACTGATATGATCCTTTAACACAAACTCAACAAAAATATGTTTGTAAATGTGTTTGTACATAGTTAGAGCATGATATTCATTACATAAAAACAAAAAGATTATATTATCTTTTAGTTTCGACCGCTGTTGATGAAAAGCTGATTTTCAAAGTCTAGAATTTCTGAACAAAATCTAAAAAAACGTTTGAAAATTCGATCTGAAAAGTTTAAAAGTTCATTAATTTGAAACTTACTTTTGAATAAATGTGTCAGTTTAGTGTCAAAACGTTTAATCAAGATCATTAAGTTGAACTTGATAAATAAATCAGCTATTCAAGGTCATTAATTTGGACTTGATTAATTGAGAGTGTTTAAAACTGATGAGAAAATTAAAATTTGAAATGGTTGTATTTAGGGATTCAAAGTTTGAATCTGAAATGTTTTATTTGAAAGTTTGAGGAACTTTGAAAGAGGAAGTTGATTTTAAGGGGGAGCTGGATAAAACATGTTGATTGAAGATACCAGAAAGCTCAAAGCAAGGGGGAGCATGCTGATTAAAGTTTTATCAAGACAACCTCGAGAAGAAAAGAGAAAAGGATTGTAGATGCTATGAAGATCAAGGAAGTTAAAGTTATTCAAGAAATAAATATCAAGAGAACATTAAAGACTCGGGAACTTAATTGAAGAATAATGACTACGACAACATCCAAGGGGGAGTCTGTTGATGCATATGTCTGTTACCTACGTCATCGTATAACGTCGAGTCTGTTTTTAGGAATGAAAACTTAAGTTTATGTATGATGAGAATCAAGTTCTCCTGAACTTATAAAGTGCATGAACAAGTTCGCCCGAACTTGGTCATGCAACATTTGGAGCGAACTTGTTCTCCTATATATAGGAGTCTTGATTTCTCATTTGTAAGAATCAGAGACTTTGTCAACTGGACGGCGAAGCTCTGTCCAAGTGTTTCCAGGATCCGTAACGTCTGCATATTAATGAAACAGTGATTAATCAGTAACAAACTTGTATCCAATGTCGCCTATGCAAACGGATTCCACACGTTTACTTAGGTTTGCCAAATTAGGACCAGAGCGATCCGTACACGGACCCTAGAATCAAGAAGCAAGCGGCAATCAAATTCCTTTCGGCCATAACAATGACTATTAGAAGAAAGTGTTGCAGTACAAGCCATATCCTAAAAGGACTCAAGTTGAGGTTCAAGATAATTCCTCAAAGCCAACCGAAAAAGCCTTAGTTGTGTCTCATGAAGACGAAGGGTTTGACTGGAATAACTATATTGGAAAGAAAACTGGAGTTGCACTTATGGCAGAGATCATGGATGAATCAGAATCAATGGTTGATGATGCAGCTCTTGAGAATGCGATTCTAGAAGAATATCTGCAAAGAATGGAGGAAGAGGAAATGATCTATTACGAGATGAAGGTCCGTGATCATGCGGTTCTAGACGGAAGTTAATGCGTAAACGTCAACCGATTTGGTAGAAAGTTATTACAAAAAGGAGTAGAAGTAGAATGCAGCGGAAGTCTTCATTCATACCGAAAGACTATACATCTCTATAAGTCCAGCTGCTGGAGTTCTTGGAGGGAATCCGGCAGCACCTCCCCGTAGGGATGGCAAAAACACAAATGATAAATGAACACACACCACCTATTTATAGGGAAACATAACAAGTTCGCTTGACATGTGTATAGGAGGACAAGGTCGAGCGAACTTGTCTATCATATGACAAATTCGGGCGAACTTGTCTGCCAGATGACAAATTCGGGCGAACTTGTCTGCCAGATGTCAAGTTCGGGCGAACTTGTCTGCCACATGTCAAGTTCGAGCGAACTTGACTGCCCCATGTCAAGTTCGAGCGAACTTGACTGCCCCATATCAAGTTCGAGCAAACTTGACCTCCACAAGTCAAGTTCGGGCGAACTTGTTCCCTTTTACAGTGTAAACTCCGTATTTTGGTCGTGTATTTGATTCTAACCTATATGTAGGAACGTCCACGAACAGCTCGGGAACCTAAGTTTGCTATCTATTGTCCAATTAGGCGGAAAACTAATGACACGTTAATCGAATAACAAGAATTACTCATTTAAAGATTGATTTCATTGATCTAAAGTTCATATACATTCGAGATCCAGATCCGGCAGAGCTTCGCCTCTAAGATGCCAAAATTACAAGTTGTTCCAAATGAAAACCCAAGGCTCCTATTTATAGGCAAGAAAGTTCGCCCAAGAGACAACTTAAGTTCGCCTTAAGATGGTTAAGTTCGCCCGAACTTGACCTTAGTTAAGTTCGGCTGAACTTGACTTCTCAAGTTACTCTCTAGCTAACTTGGTCTCTATTTCACATAAATACGCCTAGTTTCTAACAGTTTAAGCTCTAACCACTCAGACTCGATACATAATGACATTAATGACGAAGGCAACATACATATGCACCAACAGACTCCCCCTTGGATGTTGCCGCAGTCATCTTGATGTAGATATCCCTTTTGATATAAGCTCCAACAGACTCCCCATACAACTTCTCTTTGGATAACTCCAGTGTCATAATCTTTCTTGAGTACCCCGTAGTCATTAGACTTCAAATAAGGTTCTGAGTCTTTATCTTCGTTCTTGAATAAGTATAAACTTTTTTATCATCAATTTTCATCTTTATCTTCAATTTCTTGATAACACTATAATCTCCAAGCTCCCCCTTGTTGTGGGTTGTGCTCTCCCTAGCTTTGAGCTTTATCTTCAATTACGTTTCATCCTGCTCTCCCTAAAACTTTACTTCCTGTTTCAAAGTACTTGGGAATTCAAATAAACATTTTAGATTCTAAGTTTGAAATTTTGTACAACATGTATTCCATACCACCTGTACAAAACTTGTACTTCAAATTTTAAACTGACAAGTCTGAGAAACAAAAGGGTAAGAAATCCGAAGGTTCAAAGAAGTCTAGGAAGCGCAAGGCTTCCAAGAATTTTGCAGTCACTACTCAGCCCAACCAAGCCACACCTAATCAAGCTGCTCACAACCAACCTGCTCAGCCTCCTGCCAAGAAACAGTATACCGGCACTACACCTTTGTGCAACAGGTGCAACAGTCATCACCAGCCTCATCTTCCATGCCGTATTTGTACAGACTGTGGTAGATCTAGTCATTTGGCAAATGTTTGTCGATCGCCTCCCAACCCGAACAACGTAGTCCAAAACCCGGTTCAGCAGCCAACCAATCCTGCTCGACCTCATTACCCACCAGGATCTTGCTACAACTGTGGGGATCTCACCCACTACTGTAACAATTGCCCGAGATTGGCAAATGCGAACCAGGCTCATGGACGAGATTTCAATATTAATGCAAACGAGGCACGGGCAGATAACGAGGTGGTAAATAGTATGTTCTTTGTTAACAACCATCCTGCTTCTATACTATTTGATTCGGGCGCTGATAGAAGTTTTGTATCGATAACATTTAAGCCTTTACTGGCAAAACCGAGAACCAAACTAGGAAAGCCCTTGACCGTAGAAATAGCCAGTGGTGAACCTTTTGTACTCGTTTCCGTCATTCCTGGTTGTCAATTGAACCTTAATAACCATCTTTTTCCTATTAATCTCACACCAATGCAACTTGGGAGCTTTGACATTATAGTGGGAATGGATTGGTTAACCAAAAATCATGCTGAGGTGGTTTGTTCGATAAGATTGTTCGTATTCCTCTTCCGTCTGGGGAAATTCCGGAAGTTCGTGGAGAAAAACCCGTTAGTAACCTTAAACTTATGACATGTACCCAAGCTCAGAAATACCTGCAAAAGAATTATGTGGCTTTCTTAGCACGTATTGTAGAGGAGAAATGCAAGGGAAAAACTATACAGGACATACCTGTGGTTCGGGATTATCCTAAGGTGTTTCCTGATGAAGTACCTGGTTTACCTCCTGCTCGTCAAGTTAAGTTCCGTATAGACCTTGTACCTGGTGCCAACCCTATTGCTAAATCTCCATATCGTCTTACCGTCTGAGATGCAAGAATTGTTAAAACAGCTTCAGGAACTTTGAGACAAAGGATTCATTCGACCGAGCTTTTCACCTTGGGGTGCTCCTGTGTTATTTGTGAAAAAGAAAGACGGGTCTTTTCGCATGTTTATTGATTACCATGAGCTTAACAAACTTACAATCAAGAACCGATATCCCCTACCTCGCATTGATGATCTTTTTGGCCAACTACAGGGTGCAACTTGTTTTTCGAAGATTGATCTACGTTCTGGGTATCATCAGCTTCGTGTACTCGAGGAAGATATTCCCAAGACAGCTTTCCGTACTCGATATGGCCATTACGAGTTCACTGTTATGCCCTTCGGCTTAACCAATGCTCCTGTCGTCTTCATGGACTTGATGAATAGGGTTTGTAAGCCTTATTTGGACAAGTTCATCATTTTTTTTATTGATGACATCTTGATTTATTCCAAGCACGAGCCGATCATGAACAACATTTTCGTTTAACAATGGAACTTCTCAAGAAAGAGCAACTTTACGCCAAGTTCTCCAAGTGTGAATTTTGGCTTAAGGAAGTTCAGTTTTTGGGACATATTGTCAACGAACAAGGTATTCATGTGGATCCCACATAGTGCAATCAGGTATTGGAATACACCTACTACTCCTACTGAGGTTCGTTCATTTTTGGGTCTCGCGGGTTATTACCATCGTTTCATTGCTAATTTCTCCAATATTACGGTTCCCCTCACTGCTTTAACTCAAAAGAATAAACCTTTTGAGTGGGCACCCATACAGGAAGAAGCTTTTCAGACTCTGAAGCAAAAGCTTTGTGATGCTCCTATTCTATCCTTACCCGAGGGTAACAATGATTTTGTCGTATACTGTGATGCATCAAACTTAGGCCTCGGTTGTATCCTTATGCAAAGAGACAAAGTTATAGCTTATGCATCAAGACAACTAAAAGTTCACGAAAAGAATTACACCACTCATGATCTTGATGATCTTGAGTTGGGTGCTGTTGTTTTCGCTCTTAAGATTTGGAGAAATTATCTCTATGGTACAAAATGTGTGGTTTTCATGGACCACAAAAGTCTTCAACACATCTTCAATCAGAAAGAACTAAACATGAGGCAACGACGATGGGTTGAACTTCTGAACGACTACGACTGTGAAATTCGCTACCATCCTGGTAAGGCGAATGTCGTAGCTGATGCACTAAGTCGTAAAGAACGTGTCAAGCTGCATTGTGTACAGGTTCGATCTGATATCCAGACACGTATTCTGGAGGCTCAACGCACTTGTGTCGCGCAAGACAAACTATGTTATGAACTGCCACATCATCTCGAGCTTCAGCTAGAAACAAAAAACAGTGGGTTATCTTATTATCTGAACCGTTTGTGGGTTCCAAGTCTAGACAATCTCTACACCTTGATAATGATGAAGCTCACAGGTCTCGTTACGCAATTCATCCTGGTGCAGACAAAATGTATAAGGATCTTCGTACTTGGTATTGGTGGCCGGGTATGAAGAAAGACATCGCCTTGTACGTATCCAAATGCCTTACTTGTCTGAAGGTAAAAGCAGAACATCAGTGTCCTTTTGGTTTGCTTGAACAACCAGAGATTCCCGTTTGGAAATGGGAAAGCATTGCCATGGATCTCATTACCAAATTACCGCGTACACCTAGAGGACATGATGCCATTTGGGTAGTCGTTGATCGACTAACAAAGTCAGCACATTTTATAGCCATTCGTGAGGACTTCTCTTCTGACAAACTTTCTAAGATCTATATGGATGAAATAGTATCTCGTCATGGTGTCCCTCTGGATATTATATCTGATCGTGATGCTCGATTCACATCACATTTCTAGAGAACCATACAGTCTGCCATGGGATCCAAGCTTAACTAGAGCACTGTTTATCATCCTCAAACGGATGGACAATCTAAAAACTGTAGGATATGCTAAGAGCCTGTGTGATTGACTTTTGTGGTAGTTGGGATTTGCATCTACCTTTGATCGAGTTCTCTTACAACAACAGTTATCACTCTAGCCTTGATATGGCACCTTTTGAAGCTCTTTATGGTCGAAAATATTGTTCACCTGTCTGTTGGAATGAGATTGGTGCATCTCGATTCACTGGACCTGAACTTATTCATGATACAACAGACAAAGTCAAGAAGATTTGTGAAAACCTTCTGACAGCTAGAAGCCGTCAAAAGAGTTACGCGGATAAACGACGCAAGCCTTTGGAATTTCAAGTCGGTGATCATGTCCTACTCAAGTTATCCCCTGGGAAGGGAGTGATTAGATTCGGAAAGAAAGGAAAACTTGCGCCATGCTATGTTGGACCATTTAAGATTGTTGAGAGAATCGGAATAGTGGCCTACAAACTTGAGCTGCCTCCACAGCTTGGTAACGTTCATCCAACCTTCCACGTGTCCAATTTAAAGAAGCGTTTAGCTGATAAAAACCTCCACATCCCTCCTGATGAAATTCGTGTTGAAAACATGATGCATTTTATTGAGAAACCAGTGGAAATACTGGAACATGAAGTCAAAAGGCTAAAGCGCAGACGGATACCGATTGTTAAAGTTCGTTGGGAATCCAAATGTGGCCCAGAATTTACTTGGGAATGAGAGGATCAAATGAAGGCAAAGTATCCACATCTTTTCTCACCAGTTTCCTGAAGTTAATTTCGGGACGAAATTTCCTGAAGTAGGGGAGACTATGATAACTGTGCTTTCTGACATTTGTATTTTATCCAACAATGTATATTCAATAAATTTTTTGTGTTACATTTATGAGTTTTGTATATTTACTTATGACATTTGTGTATTTTTAATCCTTGTTCAAATCCGATCTTTTAAACCTTTTCTAGATGTGCAATCGCAAAACGAAATCAGTTAAACGCAATGTATAGTCCGTGATAGTGACATAAGCTAAAAATACCCTAAATATCCTTTATATAACTTAGAAATAAGTTTTGAAGGGTTTGGTATGCCAATAATAAGCTTATTCGATCACAGGGACTATTTACGACAAACTATGAAAGTCTACCGATTCTCGTAGCGACGCACACTCTGGAACAAGTTCACAAGCTTAACATACCTTAAATATCCTTTATATAACTTAGAAATAAGTTTTGAGGGTTTTGGTATGGCAAAAACACACTTTTGTAACTTCAGGGGCTATTTTGCAAATTCTGCGAAACTATACCTTTTTGCGTATATCGCTATCCGAAACATGTACGAGCATCCAAAAATTTTTATAAACATTAAAATATCATATTTTAGTCATTGGAATGCAAAAATGTCGTTCGTTACGCATTTACGGTCATACACGCGTTCGTTACGATTTTCGCCGTAATTAACCAAAAACCGCAACCGTACGACCAAACGAACCGACATCCGGAATATTTTTGAGCACGTTTCAAGTTCCTTATACTATTTTCCTTATAAAGCTTTTAAATGAGGTTAACGGGTGTTAAAAGTGCCAAAACGCGTCAAAAAACAAGTTCAGGGGCCTGTTTTGCCAATTTTTTAAAGTTTCTACCAGCTAAAGGGCTTACGGACCGTAAGCCTAAAGAACTTACGGTCCGTAAGGGACCCCCAGCTCACTAGAAATGTGGCAGTAGCTGAATAACTCTAATTTTGACTCACCAAACGATTATGCCACCCTTAATTCTGCACTTGACACCTATGGGACACTAATCAAACTTGTGTGTGAGTCATGGGACACTTGTTAATCACCTACAACATTAAGAAAACTATAAATACCATAGTATTCTTTACATTTGAACTCTGGCAACCATTGTTCTTGTTATAACCTGCCACAAATCCGAATTTGCAACCTCCTTGGAGCTATTCTCTGGTTCTTGAATCATTCCTTGGTGTTTGTAAGCGTTCCACTCTTCCTATGTTCAATTATTATAGCTTAATTTGATTAAAAATCAAACAGTTTGACTTCTGTTTGACTTTTAGTTTTGATCATCAATTGATCAAGATAAAGCTCAATTGAATCTTGCAAGATGATGGTAGTCAAGGTGGTTATGATCCCTAAAAATCATGCCTACTGATTTCCATCATTTCTAGTTATTTTGGCAAGTCAAAGTTTCGGTTAAAATGCGATTTTTGCGCCTTTTGCATCAGATCTGCTTTCGAGTATCAAAACAGGTTGTTTTGATGCCAAAATACTTTTATAAACTTATTAAGACATGTCAATATATGTCAAATTCGTCACTTTCGTTATAGTGCTTGTCTAGAGCCAAAAGTCTAGCGGTTTGACCACCGCTTTGACTTTCAAATCTGACCTGTTTGACCGGTCTTTAGATCTGACCAAATACATACATGTGACCATAAATGTATAGGGAATAACCCTCTGAGGTTATACCTTATGGTCAAGTTGTTTGGATTGTGTTATGATAATTAATTGATCTTAAAAAATGATCAAAATACCCTTTTTGCAAAGAAATCCATTATAAACATATGTAACACAAGATTTGACATATATTCTGATCAAAAACATTTTTAAACATATTTTGGTAATTAAGACACATCATGACACATATCTAACCATCCGAATGCGTAGTTACGCAAATGACGCGTTAAAGTAGCTTAAACTACCTTAACGGGTCATAACGGGTCAAAAGCACTTAAGAATCATTCCAACTCAGAATATATACTTATTAAACCATAACATATGAGTTCCAACACTCGCTTGGTTTATAAGGTCTCATTCTATCCAAATCTTCCGATTTCAAGTTCCGATATTTACATAGTTAACCGTATAGGACACGCTTGATTTCACGGACTCTTGATCTTGGTTTATCTTCTTGAACAAGGATACTTTTTGCAACCACAAGTGAGTACATAGTCCCCTCTTTTACGTTTTCAAATGTTTTGGGGTGAAACATATTGTGCCTATATCTACTTTCATGTTTTCATGACATTATACATGCTTGATTATAATGTATATATATAGTACATGATTTTCATTGCATTTTGCTTCATATGTTGACCTAGCATATTTAGCACATTGGTTTTCAAAGACATTTTTGCTATGTATGTTGACCTAGTATACTAGTACATGGTTTTCAAAGACATTTCTTTGGACATTTTCAAGTCATGCTTACATTGTTACTGACATTTTGGTACATTGAACTCGACAATGATACATTCATTAACATTGATCACGCCGACTGGTAGTATGTAATGGTACCATAGGATTGACAATCCCGTTCCCACTTCCTAGGTATGTTTGGAAGCGACCTTAGGGAATGACAGAATCCGATGAACATTGATAAACCCTTGACCGGATAGGGGTATATCCGACAGTCAACAAGGCTTGAATGTGTTCGCCAAATTCCATAATATATGTTTTAACAATAAAGGCAAATGGTTTATAAAAATCGACATTGTTCACTCAACATTGGTTACCTCGACATTGGTTAACATGACATTGTTTACTCGACATTTGGTTTACATGACATTGTTTACTCGACATTGGTTTACTCAACATTGGTTTACATGACATTGTTTACTCGACATTGGTTTACATGACGTTTGTTACTCGACATTGGTTTATGGTGAATGACTTAAATGGCGTGACATATGTAATATGATAAAAGCATGGTGGATACGCCGATGGTACTTCCTATATATAAGTGCTTTTATTATCTTACATATTGTGGCGTTATCTAAATCATTTTAAACAAAATGCAAGACATGACATATCTTATACATAACATGACATTTTTATACGAGACAAAACTTATTTTTGATTATCTATTTAACCATGCATCATTCTTGTATATCATATTGATTTTCATATGGTTCTTATAAAAGAAACTTTTTATGGTTCATGGCGACTTTTGTACTACTTTAAACTTTTCTTAAAATAATCAAAGCCATGAAGCATCAACATAAAACCTATGTACTCGCCGACATTATTTTGCTGACTTTATTTTTACATATGTTTCAGGTGCAAAGTTTTTATGTCAAGCTAGCTACACTTAGGGTGGACTAGGCCTTAGTGACTATAAAATCATAATAATAGCTTAACTCTTGTTGTATTTCCGTTTTTATCCAAGATGATGTAAACAATATTAACTAATGAAACTTAACTTATGTGCCATGGTTATTGAAACAATAATTCTGTTACAACACTCCCCGACATTTCCGCCACGGTTTGTTGTTTTACGTGGTCGGGGTGTGACACCCTCAATCTCACTCAAGAGTTTGGCATTATCTTCCCGATAGATATCTACATCATAAACTGGGCAGATTGGTTTAAAACTTGAACACTCATTTGTAGATGTACTTGAAACTTGTGCTTCACAGTTCTTTGCCATTAATCTCCCTTCTTTCTTTAACTGATCATTTGATCTTTGCGTTTCCAAAGCATTTCATTGATCACTCACAAGAGCAGACTTCTTTAGTAATTCTACTTCATATCCCTCTAGTTTGTCAATGAAGGTAGAAAGCTTGAAAAATTCCCAGCTCGGACTTTCCTTTAGTACGTTTAAGTATTTTGTCCATTCATCTTTCGGAAGTACTTCAGCCATCCTGTCAATGCATTCCCTTTCTGTTTTATTAATACCAAGTCTACTCATCTGATTTTTCAAATGACAAAAACGATCTATCATTAACTTCATCGTTTCGCCTTTGATCATCGTGAAAGTATCAAACTGTTTCATGATTAGAGCCTTCTTGTTCTTGATCATCTCAGCACAGTCCAGATAATTAGCATGTAAAACATCCAACAACTTTTGTGCCGTATCATATTTTGGTAACAATCTCACGATGTCTTTTATCACAGAGTGCTGTATCAAACTAAGCATCTTCTTCTCATGAACATATGCCCTATTTTGTTCTGGTGTAAACTTTGATATTGCAATAATAACTCCATATCTATCCGTTGGTCGTTTAAATTCAGTTTTAAACGCAACCCAGCTATAGAAATGATTCGGTTTAACCCAGTTCACGAATTTTCCTTTCCAGACTTCATACTCATCAAAACTTAACAACATTGGCGGTTTCACGGACCCCATTTCGTTTTCCAAACTAATATGTCGTTCAAAAACACTTGAAAAATGATTAGCAAACAGACAATTTTAGGAAAATTTGACTATTTAATCGACAATTTAACATATCGGTTTGCTAAAAACGTTTAAAATTTTTCAGAAAACCGTTTTTTACCAGATTAGAGCTTTATACTCGTCGATACAAATCTAATGGTTCGAGCGAACATGTGTTTTCAAACATGGTTTTTTCAAATTTTCGACATGAATTTGTTTGTTTTAAGCTCTGATCTTTTCAAGGGTTTTACTATGATGGATTTTGCGTATTATACTTGAAAATCAGTCCATTTTGTCCATGAAATGTCCAAGAAAAGTTTAAAAATGAAAGAAATGAGTAGAAGATGAGATGTTCTATGTCCAATGTCTTCAAATTAGTCCAATCCTGCTCTGATACCAATTGAAGGTCTTCAAATTGTTGGAGGATCATTATGCTACTGACACCACTTGTTAGATCGCTCCATGTTTCACATATGAACCTAAATTGGTATCTAACGTTCGTATAGGCGGAATCTATATGACGTGTTAATTGAATATGCAAAGATTTACTGTTTAGTTATTGTTTGTTGATCATAAAATTCATTTACATGTCAAATCCCGATCGGGCAGAGCTTCGCCATACAAGTGACAAAGTTACAGAAGTTACAAATGAGAATACAAGTCACATATTTATAGATGTTCAAGTTCGCTTGGGGAAACACAAGTTCGGGCGAACTTGTCTTGAACAAGTTCGGCCGAACTTGTTCCAACATGACTATTCCGGGCGAACTTAATCATCTACTTACATAAATACGACTATTTCTAACGTATTCTAGCCCAAACTAAACAGACTCGATCCAAGACTAAGACATAGACATTATGTACTAACAGACTCCCCCTTGGATATCATCTTCGTCTTGATCAGTTTTTAAAGATCTACTTTTGTCTGACACGTCCAAAGAAGTTCTTGATTGGCTTTCTTCGTTCTTGCGATGGAATCGGCGTTTGATCTGTAGGTGGCACTTTAGTCATGAATTGGAAACGTCTCAGTCTTGCCTCCTTTGTTCTTTCTAGAAATTGTTCCTTACACCTTCTTCTTTCAGAAATTCTTCGCGTTCTATCTCTCTCCAACTAGATTCCCACATTCTTCCAGAATTAACTTCATGCACATAACAGACATTCACAACCCTCTGATATTGCATCGCTTGTACTTTCTCACGATCTTCATAACAAATCTTAATGAAGAATAAACATTTGATATCCTCCTTTGAGCAGTTCACTAGCCACATCGAGTCTAGTATTCGAATCGTTCTCCATAACCCTCTCAATCCTTCTATCCCAAACATTTCAACCCTTTCTTAAGTGATATCCAAATGATCTTCAAATCTTAGTACGATCACTGCTTCACACGTTGTTGGATCTCTTTGCCACCACATAAATAATGGATAGAAATTATGTTCAATCGGCATTAGGGGCATGTTTCTCATATCGCTAGGACGCTTCATAATCAACGTTATATCCTTTATATCAGTCTTCTTATATGTTTTGATTCGGCGTTTCGGAATGAATGGTTTCCAGTACTTAAAACCCTGCGTCGCTTCAAACTTAATCATCTTCCATAGCAACTGATCAATAAACTTCATATGATATGTGATATTTCTGGTTTGCACCAACTCTTCTACATCCCAGTAAGGAAGAGTTTTGAAATCTACCAAGTATTTGAAGTATTGAACTCCAAATTCACGTTTAATGACATAAACGTTCAATTCTTTTAACTATCCTCAGCTCAATATATCTCCCAAGGAAACAACTTTATCTCTGGTAAAGAATGCTAATGGATGTCAGAACTTTCATTCTCTCAGCATTTCTTTGAACCAGGACTTCTTTGCTTGTGCAATCTCTTCCTTCGTCATTGGTTTAGGAATTTTTCTTTCACGTACAGACTCAGCAATCTTATCTCTCAGTAGACCTTCATTTAATTGCTCATACATCTCTTCGAAAGTAGGAAAACTATCTGTATTCGGACCAATGTACTTTTCTGCCACATCTTCAACGATAACCTTGTTGTAATCGTCAGCATCTGATCTTCGTTTGTAATAATATTCATTCAGATCGAACGTATCAACGTTCACCACAACCTCTTCGAAGTCAAAATCAAATGTTTCAGCATCAACATCGATCAGCTTTGCCAAATCTACTTTAGAGTAGTTGTGAATATACTCGCCTTCCTCGACATTGTGTTCAAGCATCAGAATCATCGGATTCAAAGGTATAGCAGCAACAGGATTTGTAGTAATAATAGCATCTGTCATATCAACATCATCTTTTTGCCCTGTTTCCCCTGTCTGCTCCCCCTGGCTTTGATCATCCATTCTGTTTACATCATCATTTAACAACAAAGAGAAATCAAAGTCATCAGTCACTTTGGCATCCATTACTTTCAGACCAACTCCTCCTTGATAATCATTATCACCATCATAATTGTCGGAGTCGTCTTTCGTATCATCAACTGGTTCATCATCATCTTTATCTTGAGCTTCATCATCGTCTTTCTATTCAGTTTCTGTTTCAGGTGCAGTAACAGACTCAGAAGCTTTTGCAGACTCAACTATAGGCTCAGTAATCTCGGGCATACTTTCGATCGCATTCTTTCCTTTACCCTGTTCAGCCATCTCTTTTTCTGCTTTTTCTTTTGCTTCTTGCAGATCAATTCGAGCATATTCTGCAGCAAAATCAATTCCAAGACTGTTCGACAAAACTTTCTGCAGTCTGGAAAATCTTCGATCATTCAAATCTTTTTGCAATCGTAATTCTGCTATCTCTTTCAGTAATCGAACGTTCGCGTCCTGCAAGCTTTCAATTAGTGCCTTCAAATACCCTCTATCGCCTTCCAGGAATTTGACTTTGTCATTTAGAATCTCTTTCTCAACCTCGCTTTGTTTCACCATACTTTTCAAAGCAGCTTTTTCTGTCTCATTCTTTGAAGCTTTATCTTCCAAAACTTTCACACGCTTTTCTAGTTCATCAATGTCTGTATCTGGGAAGAAATCGTTCAAGTCTTGTATATCAAGAGGCTCATTCGGAATATTTCCAAACAACTTTGTCTTCGGAGTAGACTTTGGTGTAGACTTTGGAGTACTTTTTGGTGTAGACGTTTTAGGAGTTGAGCTTTCAGGTTGAGCAGCTGTCGGAGGATCTTACGATTGAATGATAGGAATTTCGAGTAATTCAGACTCAGTAGGTTCTTGTGTAACTCCTGTCTGTAATGAGGTTTCTTGTACTCCAGATGTTTGAATTGTTTCAGCCGCATGAGGTTCTTGTGTAACTCCTGTTTGTTGTGCAGCAGAAGGTTCTTGTGTGACTTCTTTCCAACGTATCGACGACTTTTAGGCTTTTGAGCTTTCTTGCCTTTTGTTTCCGGAGAACCAGTAGTCTTCGTTGTTGTTTCTTTTGCAGAAGACTTAACACGTTTCACTTTCTTTTTCGGTCTTTCTTCATCTGATCCTTTTTCAGTTTCTGGCTCGTAATCTGCATCTGTTTCTTTAAGCTTTTCTGCAGCTGTTTCAGCAATTGATTTCTTTGTGGCCCTTTCCAATGAATCATCACTGTCTTCGTCCTTATCGGATGTAACAGAGATAACATCATCTTCCTACGTAGATTTCTCTTGACTTTCAATAACCACTGCAGCACTCGAACCAGCTTCAGTTTATACCTTAACAGGCTCATCTTCGTCAATTAAATTGTTCCAACCTTCTTTGAATTTCGCGAGACTTTCTTCTTCTCTTCAACCACAACTTTCTTTGGAAACCAATCACTGTGTTTCTCTTTGAATGTAGACATCCATTCTAGCTCAGCGTTTCATTCCTTTTCATCACCACTGTCATCTTTTCAACATTTGTACTTTGGTGGCGCAATGTAATTTTCAGAGGCAATGGAACCAAATAGAGGCTTTGCAATCTTGCTGAAGCTTGTTTCTGGAATGTAATCAGCTTCTTGACAGTTGTATCATCCAGGTGACTAAGATTGACAATATCATTTGGATCCTTTGCAATTTTCTTGAATTTGTCGTTGATCAACATCTGTACAAATCTCGGATACATCACAAGCTTGTTCGATCCCATATTAGTCATTATATGCGTGAATACAAGCTTTGAATAGTTGAAGTTCTTGTTTAGAATAAGTGTTGTGGCCATGCATGCCAGTAATCTTGCACATCGTCTAATCCAGCCGTTCGATGACTGAATGCATGAATAATAGCGTACATTAAAAACTTGTAGGGGTTAGAGACTGATCCTTTTTTCAAAGTAGATTCATGAACGTGACCCTTATATCCCATTCTGCAAAAACACCCTCTAACCATTCTCTCATCGAGCATCATTGGATCATCTTTGTCGTTGTTGAAATTCAGAACCTTTCGGATGTCAGCTTCAGTTACAGTAATCTCCTTATCTTCTTCTCCAACACGAACCACTGATTTGATCGCTGTATCATCATCATTCATCGCCGCAGAACTCCAAAAACCTATAAACGTGCGACTTGTAAACCACCATCTTTTCCGTGATCGCCTTGTGGATTGGAATCCGCTCCATAAACGCGAGAATACTATCAAATGCTTCCAAATATGGACAGATAGCCTTGTCTAGTGTAATGAATGTGTTGTGAAACTTGTTGAATGATGCTGAATATTCTGCAAACACGAATATCGAGACAAAATTAGCGAAGTTTGACAATTTTCATAAACCCTAAATCAAGTTCGGGCGGACTGTCTAAAACATATAAACAAATTATAACCATCAAGTCCGGGCGAACTTGCTTAAACAAATTGATTAACACTTAAACAAGTTCGGGCGAACTTGCTAAGCTTTAACATTTGAAACACTTCCAGACAAGTCCGGGCAAACTTGTCAAGCATTTATGAATTTTGAAATTTTCACACAAGTTCGGGCGAAGTTGTGGAACCATTAACAGATTAACACTTGAAGACAAGTTCGGCCGAACTTGGTTCAAAGAACCATTTGACAAGTTCGGGCGAACTTGTAATCCCTTTCACCAAAACCTGCAAATTCAAATACATGACTTATTTCAAATTGATGACTTGTTTATGGTCGTTTATGATTATTTAACATGTTTTAAGTCTCAATTTGTCCTTTAATGTTCTTAAACATGTTCATTTGTTCATCACATATCTAAATCAATCAAAACTCATCAATTCACGGTACAAATTCAAATCACTCACCAAAGCCATGATTCTTAGTGTGCCAATCACTAAGATTCACTCTAAAATCGGGTAGCAATTCAACCTTTAAGTGCCAATTTCGAAAATCACTCAAATCGCCTTCAATTTCACTCTGAGTCTGATGACAAGTAATGAAGTTCGAGCGAACTTATGATCTATATATACCTTAACAAGTCCGGGCGAACTTGCATTACTTAATCAATTAAGATAAGCAACAAGTCCGGACGAACTTGATCAATTTCAAACATAAATTTTTCAAAATTTTCAATTTAGACCCTGGACTTTTCAATTTTTACCAGTTTTAACAATCCACTCAGTTGACCAAGTTCAAGCTAATGACCTTGGTTAACCAATTTGTCTGCCGAGTCTAAGTTAATGACCTGGTTTGACCCGTTATGAACAAACTGTTGGTTTTCTCAAAATCAAGTTTCAAATTAATGAACATTTACTCGTTTAGGGTTATCAAATTTTACAGATTAGCTCCTAGCCCGTTGTCACTTAGATTTCCACCAGTTTAGCACCTTACAGACTTCAAAGATCCGTTCTCCAACATTGGCTTCTAGAAACTATTTTAAAAACAAAATCTTTTTGTATTTTATAAAGTTTATGCTAAAACACACTGAAAATCTTTTTGCTTTTAATCTGTAAAGCAAATAAACTATGTATAGAACAAGTAAACTATGTACAAATATATTTAAAAACATATTTTTGTGAATTCGTGTCTAAGGATCATATCAGTTGTTTGAGACGTATCACTAGTACCGTTGACCTTTTGATGACTTTAAGTTTTAAACTCGTTTACCTAGATTGTCGATATGTTTGTCCACTTAAACTTCGACACATTTCTCAATTGTTCAAAGATATGTTAGGTATTAATTATGAAACTTGACTTAACTATGGTTCCCATCTCAGAATATAGCATAGTTGATATATGTATCTAGGTTAATGCGAAGCCTTGAGAGCTCAGGTTAATACCACCGTATCGACAAAGAGATGAAGGCTCGACTTAAAGGTGTGTTTCATTTAAGGAATCTTTTAAGCACTGCAAATGATTAGATCTTTCGATTCTTTTCAAGTTTGCATGCAGTTTAGTGGTTTATAGCAAAAGCATTATAGAAGTTCTAGGCTGTTGCTTCCGCAAAATCTGAAGAACTTATATAATACCCCATATATTAACTATCTATAAAGACCTCGTATCTCAGAATCAGGCAATCTATCAAAAGAAATTTTGGAGTATTAAGTCCATATATCCGAGAGATGTTAATCCACAAGTTTAATCAGTTGTAAAATTTACTTTATATCTTAGAAACAATTTTACTGAACATGTAAAGTCTATCGACACATCCACACTAAGACTTGTCTATTACTTTTAAACTTTACAATTCTTTAGCATACTATGACAGCCCACTGATGTACTATCATTTCCTTTGTAACACAAAATTCTTTTTGTCTTTCTAAATGTTTTTGTACTTTTTAACTTTTCATTTGTTTTTGTATTTTCTCAAATATTTCTCCCCCTAAAATCAAAAACATATTTTTGTATTTTAGTTTTTAAGAAATACTAGTCTAAAAGATATACAAACTACTATAGATCACGTGAACTCGTCGTCCGATCCATATGCAACCCTTAGCTCCGCACCTGTCAACAAATTTTTAATACCGTTAAGCCTCATTAAATATTTAAATCTTGTATAGGAAAAGCTTTGGTATAAAAATTAGCTTTTTGTTTATCGGTGTGGATTTTTTCTATTCGCACCAACTTCTTTTCGTAGAGTCACGAATGAAGTGATAACGAATTTCAATGTGTTTAGTTCGAGAGTGATGAATAGGATTTTTAGTGATATCTGTAACAACCCGTATTTTCAAGTTGTTCCTATTTTCATGTATTTATTTTGACTTCCAGTTTATACTCTGAAGATTCGTTAATAGAAATGTTCGTATTAAATTAAATATGTTTTGACATTACATCGCATTATTACATTACAACTGAACGCTATTTTGAACGCTTATTTAACGCAACGCTTCGTATATCTCATCGCTATCCCATCGCAATCGCAACGCAATTACTTAATTGGGTATATTGGAATTATGTGACAATATTAGTTTACGTGTTTGTGTGTTATACGTTTTTATGTGTTATATGTGGATTGGAGTGGTTTAATCGCTCACAACTCACGTAACTCGCTCTCACGCGTTGACTCGCTATTACAACTCTTAAAACATCGTGTTAGGATCTGAGTTTAAATTACTTGTAGTTTTGTTTGAATAAAATGAAAATGATTGAATGAAAAGTGATTTGCAGCGGAATAAAATGGAAAACTTTTACTACAAGCAATGGTCGTTTGTTTTCATCATCATCATGCTTTCAAGTTGGTAAACTTGCATGTGATTCACAAACTCCCCTCAGCCTTTGCAATTTCAGTTTGGTAATAAGAAAATGCAGAGAAGATGATATGCGAAATTTGATCTTTTAATAGACAAGTTTAAACTATTACAGAAGTGACCTATTTATACTAACTATCTAACCACTGAGCATCTTTGATGACGTCAGGGTTGATAGCGACAGGAAACTAATTGTAACTAACTGAAAACACTTCTAATACTAACTATCAGTGCATAGCATTGTTACATTAATGAACTAAACTAATGACTAAGCTCTGATCTCTATCCTCTGACCCTTGTAACTCTGGTAGACCTTTGAAGCTTTGTGAAGGCAGATGATAGGATGACCAGTCTTTAGGGAAAGCAGTGTAAGAACATCAGAGGTTGTAACCTCGATAGTTTAACCAAAGCTCGGATAGTGTTATTTGGCTTTGTATCATCTGTTCCTTTCAATGGGTTCAATCCCAACAATCTCCCCTGGAACAGATGATGCCAAAACACTTTATTCTTGGTGTTTATTCCTCAGAAGGAATTCTCTTATTTAACATTTGAATTGAAGTTCAAAGTTAAGAGATTCCATGTCATCAGCATCCTTCTCTAGCTCTAAACATATTAGTTCTTGGAAGTCTTCTACTGTAAGCTCATATGCAGCTTCCATGGATAGTTTAGTGGCTGCACCATCAGACTTGAGAAGTGTCAATTCATGGGTGTCTTTGTCGACCTTCCATTTTAGAATTTTTGGGCCTGATGGTTTCTTGAAGGAGCTTTTATTGCTGAGGTTTGAGCAGGAGCTTTTTATGATAGATCTTTGGCTAGCCTGGCACTTCTATCATCTGTTGGATAATTAATCATGTTCTGTATTCCTTCTTTGATAAATGTATCCTCAAACTCTTTGTCAGTCTTTTCAGACATCTCCCTTGCCTTTTTCCATGTAACAGGGCTAGTGTGGAATGGGCAGATGTTGAGCTGGACTTTTTGGAGAGTTGAGCTCTGAGGATAGCATCTTCTTTTGAATAATCACGCCTAGGAGGCATGGATGGATCTTTTTTCCTCCTCTCTTCCAAACTTTTGTAAGTGTCTATCACCCTGACCTCACCCCATCTCATCACTTGGTTCTTTGAACCATAGTGATTCTGAATCAGTTCATTCTTCATTCTTTTCAACTTCAGGTCTCTTTCATATGCATCTTTATTGTATAAATCCCAGTTGGGAGGAGTTGGCCTTTTAACAGGATCTTTTGACATTTCTTGTATTCTGCTGATTTCTTCTCTTAGCTCAGCTAAGCTCCAATCCCTGAACTATGGCCTTGTTACCCTATACTTCTTATTTTCCATGATGTACTCAATGAGCTCACTTTTGACCAGCTTATCTTCCCTTTCTGAAATCTGGTTGCTCAGGTTCTTGACAAAGTTTCGTAAAATGGTGACTTTGCTCAGTTGAAAGGACATGACAATCTGAATTTTTCTATCATCTTTACCAGCTGATTCTCTTTTGGCAATATCCTCTGTTTGCTTCTTTTTCAGTTCCAGGTAAGCATCAACATTTACTTGTCTTGGATAGCCATCAAGGGATAGGATTGTTCTTTTGTAAGGGTCATCCTCTGAAAAGAAACTTAGGATCTCTTCCCTGACTGCTGGTAAATCAAGAGGATACAACTTTGATGCTGGAGTAACTTGAAGAGTTGAAGATGTTGTAATCAATGATGTGGAGGTCATTGGTGTTGATGATAGTGGAAGAGGTGCAGAGATCTCATCATCATTTATCACTTTTGTGATTTTCCTCCTTTTAAACCTTAGAGTGGGTGATGGTGGTTGTGGGATTTTTGGTGGTGTGGATAATGGTTGAGTTGATGTGGGAAATGTGATCACGGCAGTGGATGGAGTTGCATCTGTTGCAACCTCTGCTGTATCAACAGATCTTGACACAACAGCTGCTGTAACATCTGCTTGTGTGGATGTGGGTTGTGGTTTTGAAGATGTGATAGGTTTTTGAGAGGCAGAGGTTTTGATGGTTGGATTGGTTGCAGGCTTAGTTTTAGGAGGTGTGGATGTCGGTTGCCTGGCTTTTCTAGCAAGTGTTCTTTTTGATGAAGTACTAACCTCTCCTTTTTCTTTTTGCTGATCAATCTTTTTCTCAACCAACACTCTGCTCTCCTCAATCACATTCTTCTTGTGACTAGCCCTTGCTTTGGCCACAATTTCACCAGTCAAATCTTTCTTCTTTGAACAATCAGGCCTTGTAATATTTAAGGTAGGTCTGGCCTTGTCATCATCTATTGTCAAGTTTTTGTTTCCCAAAGGTTTCTCCCCCTTTTTGGCTTCATCTGTTGTAACAAAAATAAACGTAGGAGGTGCATGGCCAGTGGTTGTGAGTAGATGAGCTTTGATGGCTTTAATGCCTGCTGTAGTGTCTTGATACCTTGATTCAAATCTGTTTCTAACATCATTCATCTGATGCTTGTGATTTAGATCCAAATAATGTTGTTGATGTTGAAACAGAGGGTTAAGAGCTTCTTTGAGATCAGGAGTGGATAGAACAGAGGGTTGACTTTTGGTAGCTATCATCTGCTTTAGTAAACTTTTGATTTCATCAACAGAACTTTCTATCCTTGTCACTCTCTCTGTCAAATCCTGATATTTTAGCTCATCACCTAATTTAATAGGATCATCTGAACTCCTACCAGTGGTGGTAGTTATATCTATGTCACCATCAGTAGTGGTTTTAGGACCAGCTTCAAACATAGATGACCCTTTGTCTTGGTACTAGGGACTTCCCACAACAGAGGTAACAATTGTTGCCTCAACAGTGGTTGCCTTCAACCAAGTCTTAGTAATGAAACCATTGTCCAACTAAGAACTTGGGAGTTCAACAATTGTAGTGGCTGCTTGAATTGAACTATCACCAAGAGTTACATGTAACCCAAGGGATGTAGCCTCTTCATGTGCTGATGGGCTAGCAAAGAACAAATAGTCAGACCCAGCTTCATGATGAAGTATATTCTCGGTAATAGGTTGTTGAGAAGTGTTGGTTTGTGTCTGCTCGAAGTAAATTGCATTCAGCAAGGGTAAAATAGTAGGTGGAAGGGAAGGTATTGGTGAAGGTGACTGTGTAGAAAGCGATAATGCCCTGGGAGAGGGGCTGTGGAAGATAGAACCAAGTGGATCTAGAGCTTCATAAAGTGGTGTCCCTGTGTCTACAACCTTTTCCTTTTGTGAGGAAGAAGGAGGAGTTTCAAAGCCGGTGGGAGATCTCTGAACCATCTGCTGGGAAGAAGTAGCAGGTGTGGTTTGTGACGTTTGTGCTGTCACTGGGTTAACCTCTGAGATCTCAGCTTCCATAGGACCCTTTTTGGGTTTAGTAGGCTTTTTGGAACGTGATTTGGTTTTCTTTTTGGAGATTTTTGGTGTGGGCTTCAGGGCAGCGGTTGTGGTGCCCTGATCACCAAGAGCAATGGGCTTAGTAGCAAGAGGTTGAGTTTGAACATTTTGTTCAGGTAAAACTTGCTCAACCTCCTCTACTTGTGTTTTCCCAACTTTATCTTGGTTTGTTATTCTGGTGAAAGTTTCATGATTCAGGCGGCCTGGGTTAATCGCAACGCCTTGTTTACTCTCAGGACCTTTAATTTGATCCTGTAAGTAAACACTCAGGAAACGTGGATGCATCAAAAAGGATTTTATTTTTTCAATATCTTTAAAATTGTTCACAAGATCATTGAACAATATCTGGGAGTAGTTTAAATCTGTGTCAGTTAAAATTGCATACCCCAGATATTGCATGTTCAATGGGATTTCATTGAAAGCAGTGGTTTTGCTGAGAGACAAGTAAGTATTGTGTGAAAGAAAATCTCATCTCAGCAGGAAAGTTAGGTTTAAAAATTGTCATACCTTTCATCTGGCCTTCATAACCTCTTTCAAAAAACTCTTCTTGGATCTCATTTTGAGGAAATGACACAGGGTGTTGTATGTCATTTAACTTGAAAACTTGAGAGATCGGTTGGGGGCTAATTTGCATCAACACTCCCCCTGCTCTGGAGATTATTGTGTAAGGAACACCAGCAGCAGTTGAGTGAACCTTAACATTTTTCCAAAAATCACGAAGAACATCAATGTAGATTGGGGCTTTGACTTCTAACATGTACTTGAATTTCGACTTTTGCAAAATTCGAATCATTGGATGATAACGAGTATTGGCGTCAGTTTCTTCAAGTATGGCGATATAATTATGTGGAGTTTTGATTATGAGAGTGAAGGGTGGAAGTTCTTGTGTGGATTTCTTCGAAGATTTTGATTTGGGAGCCATGGTGTTAGAGAGAAAAATTGTTTTGAGATTTTTTTGAATCGAGACAGTTTAGGGTAAGCACTGATAAAGGATAAAACAAGGGTTTTATAGGGTTTTGAAAAAGTGAACATGGCGTGGCATCTGTTGCAAGATCTGATGGCTAACATCTGGCCACGTATAACCTCTGATGAGAAAAAGTAACCGTTGAGGTGGCAAACCAGTGTTTTAAGACAGAGGATGGAACAATACTGATTTTTAACACTATTAGAGGATAGGTATCAGTGGTTTAAGAAAGTGGTAAAAATGGAAGTCAGAGGATACACTTTAACAGTGGATGTGATTTTGAAGCCTTCCAGAGGTTTTGAGCAAACAGATGTTATGAGCAGACTTTTAAAGATTTATTGAAAAATTTCTATTTTAACTATTTTTAAGGATGTTTTTGATTGTCTGAAAACATTTTGATGCTATTGTAGGACCGATCCTCGATGCTTAGGAACCTAAATTTGATATCTAACGTCTATAATAGCGGAAATATTACGTCGTGTTTACCAATAGACAAGAATTAATCAGTTAAACATCAGTTTTGTAGATCAAACGTTCAGGTTACAAACTGACAGAGCGTCGCCTTTGAAATAACAAAGTTACAAATGAGAATCTAGAGCTAGGTATTTATAGGCTTACGAGTTCGGCCCAGGTGATGCAAGTTCGCCCGAACTAGCCATTGCAAGTTCGGCCGAACATGCTTATACATGCACATTATGGGCGAACTTGGCTACAACATACATAAATACTTTGTATACCTAGCCTATTCAGCTCTATACAATACAGACTCGATATAAGACTAAGACATAGACATTATGCACCAACAGACTCCCCCTTGGATATTGTCTTTGTTTTTTATCAGTCTTCAAAACTCTGTCTTCATTTAAACATTAACGCACACAACCAAAGAAGTTCTTGTACGGCTTCATTCGTCGTTCTTGTTTCGGATCCGGTGTTTGATCAGTTGACGGTGGTCTTTTAAAGTTAGCCATCTTAGTGAACTTTGCCTTACCGCTTTTTCCATTCTTTCTTTTGATCGCCTCATTTCTGGTTTCTTCTTTTAGAAACTCAACTCTCTCCAGATCCCTCCACTTCGTTTGCCACATCTTCCCTGAATTTACTTCACGTGCATAGAAAACGTTAACAACTTTCTGATACTTCATCGCTTGTACCTTTTCTCTTTCTTCAAAAACAATCTTCTATAGAAAATGGCATTTTATATCTTCTCTCGAGCAGTTAACCAACAACATAGGATCTAGAATCCTTATCGTCCTCCATAAACCTCTCATACCCTGTTGACCCATTTAACAGCTTCGTACTTAATCATCTTCCACAACAACTGATCAACTATCTTCATATGATAAGTAACATTCACTGTTTGTACTAACTCTTTCATATCCCAATACGGCAATGTCTTGAAATCAGCAAGATATTTGAAGTATTGCACTCCAAATTCTCTTTTGATTGCATATACGTTGAGCTCTTTAAACCAACCCCAACTCAGTATATCTCCCAAAGAAACATCTTTATTTATGGTGAAGAATGCTAGTGGACGTCGAAACTTACGTTCACGTGGCATCTCCTTGAACCATGACTTTTTCGCTTCAGCTATCTCTTCTTTGGTCATCGGTTTAGGAATCTTTCCTTCTCGTAACGCTTCAGCAATCTTATCTTTCAACATATCTTCATTAAGCTGTTTATACATCTCTTCAAATTTAGGAAACTTTCAAAATTTTCACCAACGTAGTTAGCTTTCTGATCTGATTCATCATCTGAGGACCAATCTTCAACTATCACTCGATTGTACTCATCAGCTTCAAACCTTCTCTCATACCGGTTCAAATCTGTTAACATTCATAACTTCCTCAAAATCAAACTCTAAGTTCTCAGCTTCAACTTCAAGTAGTTTTGCCAGATCTTCTTTTGAGTAATTATGTACAAACTCACCTTCTTCCACATTATGTTCCAACATTAGCAGTAAAGGCTTCGCAGAACGATCAATATCAATATCATCATCAGTTGGCCCTTTCTGCCCTGACTCCCCCTAGCTTTTATCTTCCATCCTCCTTGATCAAAATCATCACCACCTTGATCAAAATCATCGTCATCATCCCCAATATTCCAATCCTCATAACCTTCTTCCTCTTCATCTTCATTCTTATCTTTCTCGGCTTCTTCATTGCCTTTTTCTTCAGAGGCAATGATAGGATCAAAAGGTTTGACAGATTCGTCAACTACCTTAGGAATATCAGACTCCGAAGCTTGAATTACATCAACAGACTTCTCAGCAGTCTCAGAGAATTTAAGAGGCTCCCTCAACATGCTTTCCTTTATCACCTTCAGCCAATTCTTTCTCAGCATGTTCTTTGGCTTCCTGACGATCCAGATGATCGTATTCTGCGATGAAATCAATGTTCAGATTGTTTGCTAACACTTTCTGCAATCTGTTGAATCTTCGATCGTTCAATGCTTGAATATTCTTTAATTTTGCAATCTTTGTCTGTAGTTTTTCGTTGGCGTCCTGCAGACTTTCTATCAACAGTTCCTTTTCAACCTCACCTTGATTCACCTTCTTAACAAGCTCAGCCTTTTCAACCTCATTCTGTGCAACTTTACTTCCAGTACCTTCACACGTTTTTCTAACATCTCAGCATTAGTTTCTGGGAAAAACTCATCCAAGTCTTCAAGACTAATTGGACCGTGTGGCATATCACCAAACATACTTCCCCTTGGTGTCTTTGGTGTTGAATATTTCGGTGTTGCAGTTTTTGGTGTTGACCTCTTAGGAGTAGAACTTTCAGGAACAGAAGTCTTTGGAGCAGTAGGAGATTCAGCAATAGGAACTTCAACGAATCCAGACACATGAGGTTCTTGTGTAACTCCTGGCCTTTCAGCTTTAGCATGAACAATAACAATAACAGGAGGTTCTTGTGGAGGAGGTTCTTGTGTGGCTCCTTTCTCCTGAGCACCAGAAGGTTCTTGTGTGGCTTCTGTGCCTTTCACCTTACTCTTGTACCTCTTGCTCACAGCTTTCTGAGCTTTCTTTGGTCTCTCCTCGTCAGATTCTTTTTCAGTATTTAGGATCAAAATCCGCATCCAATTTTCATTCTGTTTCTACTCCTTTCTGTAATAACATTCTACCGAATCGGTTTACATTTATCCACTAATTTCCGTCTAGAACCGCCTGATGATTACGCATGCATTAACAAGAAACTTGTTTTTAATCCATGTTTAGCATTCCAATTCTTGAGATTAATTTTTCAAAGGTAGATGTATCCAATGCCTTGGTTAAAACATCTGCATCTGCCCATTGATCTGAAGTATGGACATGATGCAGGGAAATCAAACCTTTTTCATAGCAATCTCTCACAAAGTGATGTCTGATGTCAATGTTCTTTGTAGTTGAATGAGAAACTGGATTTTTAATGATGTTTTCCGCAGCTTGACTGTCCAATTTAAGTGGAGTCTTTAGTGCAGTTACACCAAAATCCAGCAGGTGGTTTTGGAGCCACAAGAGTTGAGCAGTGCAGCCAGCAGCAACAATATACTCTGTCTCAGCAGTGGATGTTGAAACTGCAACCTACTTTTTGCTTTGCCAAGACACTAGACAATCACCTAGGAATTGACATCCTCCTGATGTGGACTTCCTTGTAGTTTTGCACCTAGCAAAGTCACTGTCTGAAAAACCAGGCTCTTGGTGCTTGTTTCAAGCCATACAATGCTTTGTTGAGCTTGTAGACATGATCAGGATAGAATGCATCTTCAAAACCTGGAGGTTGACAGACATACACCTCTTCTTTGATTTTTCCATACAAAAATGCACTCTTTATATCCATTTGATACACCTTTATGTTGTGGTTAGCAGCAAAAGCTAAGAACAGGCGAATAGCTTCCAACCTTGCTACTGGAGCAAAAGCCTCATCATAGTATATACCCTCTTCCTGTCTGTAGCCTTTAACCACCAGCCTTGCTTTGTTTTTTACAACAATACCACTTTCATCAGTTTTGTTTTTGAAGACCCACTTTGCGCCAATTGGACTTACATCTTTTGGCAGTGGCACAAGCTCCCAAACTTGTTGTCTTTTGAACTGAAGGAGTTCTTCTTGCATGGCTTCTACCCAGCTGTTGTCTTTCAGTGCCTCTTGGTACTTGACTTGCTGTGTGAGTGATAGAAAACCAGCAAAGAGACAAATATTTTGGGATTGGCTCCGCGTGAGTACCCCAGATTTGATGTTGCCAATAACTTGATATGCTGGATGGCTTTTGAGATAAATCAAATCACCTTGGTATGGAACAATAGCATTTTGAGGTGATGGCTGCAAATGTGTATCTTCTGAGCTAACCTCTGCTGGTGAATTTGAAGTATAAGCCACTGATGAGAATGGAGGTGGTGGTATTGGGGGTATAGAGGTAACATTCTGATGATTTTGGTGCCCAAATGTAGGACTTTTATCAACAGATGTTTGATTTTGTGAACTGACAGAGGTTTGAGGATCAACCACTGTTGACCCAGAAGTGGCAGAGTTTACACAAGAGCTTGTAGCACCTGATCCTATGTTGGAAGAATAGACTTTTGTTTGTGGAAGCACACAGTCATATCCTTGATCTTGATCTTCTTCAGATGGTTGTGGTGTACCTGCATTGTCTAGCTTGATAGAAACATCAGCAAATGTGAATTTATCTAAATAAAAAAGCTTTGCAGGATTTGATGGAATTTTCAATGATGAAAGTTCATTGAACTTTACATTCAAAGTTTCTTCAACACACTTGGTCCTAGAGTTAAAAACTCTGTAGGCTTTAGCAGTGGTTTAGTATCCCATAAAATAACCACAATCAATTTTGGCTGCAAATTTAGATATGGAATCTTTTAAGTTCAAAATGAAGTATGGACAGCCAAAAACTTTAAAATATGAAAAATCTGAGGTTTGATTTTGTACAAAATCTCATAGGTAGTCTTTTGATGCCTGGGGTTAATCAAAACTCTGTTTTGGACATAGCAAGCAGTGTTTACAGCCTTTGTCCAGAAAGACAAGGGTAAACCAGAATCTGCTAGCATAGTTCTTGTTGATTCAATTAATGTTCTATTTTTCCTTTCAACCACCCCATTTTGTTCTGGAGTTCTTGGAATGCTATATTGTCTACAATTCCTTTTGACTCACAAAAAGCATCCAACTCCCTATTTTTAAACTTTATTCCATTGTCACTCCTAAAGATTTTACTGGAATATCAAATTGCTTTTCTACTTGTTTAACAAAGTTTTGCAAAATGCCTGCAGTTTCATACTTAGAGTGAAGAAAGAAGGTCCATGTAAACCTAGAGAAGTCATCAACTATCACTAGGCAATACCATTTGTGTTTTAAGCTCATGATTTGCACTGGGCCAAACAAGTCCATGTGAAGCAGTTGTAAACACTGGCTTGTTTTGGACTCTTCAATTGATTTGAAGGAACTTTTATGTTGTTTTCCTTTTAAACTGGAAACATAATGCTCTTGACAAGAAAATTGCTTGTGAGGCAAACCTTTACAAGCCTTTGTTTTGAGAGTGTGGTGATAGTTTTAAGATTTGTGTGTCCAAGTCTTCTATGCCATAACTCAGTCTCATTGCTAGAAGCAACTGAGAGGATTATCTTTTAGCATATCTACCACATACACATTCCCACTTCTGTGTGTAGTGAGTTGTGCTTTGCTCTCAGCAATGATTTGATCAATCTTTTTAACAACCTCTGCTCCCACAATTTGACAAGTTTCTTAGTGAAGAAGGATCCATATCCTATGTCACTCTTTTGTGAGACACTCAGTAGGTTAAATTTCAGATTGTCAATTAAATTCACATTTTCAAACTTGAGTTTACCCGCCAGAACCGACCCAGACCCTAAAACCTTTCCATTTGAGTTATTACCAAAAGATATATCACCCCCATGAGCCATGAAGTCCTTGAGAAGGGCTCTACATCCTGTCATGTGCCAGGAACCTCCACTATCTACATACCATAAGCTATCAAGACAAGTAGAGGGTCCATGCACATCAGGTAAATAGATCAGTTAAGATTGGTCTCCAAAGCCAAAATGCCTTTGGATGGGGTCACAGATGGTCCAGCCTCAAGTTTAGGACAATGGTTAGTGGTTTTGAAATTTTCTTGTAACATCTGCTCTTGACCATTTCCTATCAAATGATTGTATCCATAAGGGTGCCAGATTACTCTTTGCTTTGAAGGCTTTTTGTAACCTTCATAAGCATGAGGAACCTTTTTATAAGCAGGTTGGCCATACCCTCTTGGAAATGAGTTTGATGGTGGGGTATTTGTCACTTGCACCTCTCTTTGAACAACGGTTTTGTTTAAGGCTTTTGTAACAGATGTTTCAATTTGTTCAAAACTCTGCTTAGATTTATTTCCAGTAGAACTTTAACTTTCTCTTTCTAGTGCTTTCGCCTTGATCTCTTTTAACTTTTGTTCATAGTTTTTGAGATAGGCACACTGTTGAGTTGATTGATTTGTTTTGTTGCAGATGGTGCCTTTTGAAGAGTTTTTGATAACACAAGTTTTATTAATGTCATAGGCTTTAAAAGAAAACAATCTGCAGCCACATGATTTCTTTTTTCACAAAATTCACAAAACATGTTTTTAATCTTTACTCTTCTTTTCCTATCAGACTTTTTATCAGCAGTGGTTGTAACCTCTGCTGGCACATCTTTGATAGGAATCACCAGTGCTTTTAGGGCTTTAGTATCATCAGAGGTTGTGAAGTCCATTGGCTTAAAGTTTTCTAAGATATCACATTTGAAGAAACCCTAGATCAACTAGATAGGAATTAAAGTAGATCTATGGAATGGGCTCTGCATAAAAGGGTTAACCCTCCGTTTGGTTTCACGATGATGAAGAATGAAACAGTACTTCGGCTGATCCTACAAAACAAAACACCGTTAGCTCGCCACGGGGAGAAGGGAGGTTCTCTCCGTGACCACCCTCCGGTGTGAGAATAAGTACAGGTAGTCGGAAGTAAAGTATTGTAAGAGAGATAGTGGATGAGAGTGAATACCTTTCCTTGAACTCCAAGTCACTTATTTATAGCCGGTGTTTGGCGCCAAAAAGAGACATGTTAACTTTAACGGAATGTTCTACTATTCCATTAATGTTTGTGGCAATCCGTTAGTGCACACGGATCGTGAGCTTATCAGCGGTTAAGGAGGTTCCACGTGTCAAAATGAGATCACTGTATTTTGTAAATGTAAGCATGCCATCACCATGATCTTTCTCAGCCGTCCAAATGCTGCCATGTGGCAATTGGTTATAACCGAAAAGATGCTTCACGATTGAGTGTTAGTGGCTTCTAGAAGATTTCACAGTTGTTACCCTTCTGTTGTTTGCCACGTGTACATTCTGTTATAACAGAAAAGATTCCCTTTGCTTCTGCACCAAGTCAAGGATTTTGCTAAGGGAATGTTTCTCAGATTAACTGTTTTCTAGCGCGAGAAGCGAATTCAGTTAACTGATCTTCTTTCTTCTCCCTACTGCTTAGCGCAACGATTGGTGGATACTTGCTCTGATATAAATATCCATGCAAGGTTTGTGCATGAAGAATGATTCAATGAGATTGTCCAAGGTTAACTTTGAACCTTGCGTGAGCCCGCGCAAGGTAGTTAATGAAGCATTTATCCAGAGAGATTGTTCACGCTTTAACTTTGAACCTTGCGCGAGCCCGCGCAAGGTAGTTATATGATCCTTTCCTCCCTTAGATATTTGGCGCAGAGTTCTAATAAATCCTATTTTGGCAGAGAAGTCTGCGTGAAGTCTTCTTAATAGTTAATAATGGGTATGGTTTCCTTGATTGGTGCAAGGTTTTTGGGACCATACCCCTTCAAGTCCCCCCAGTCCAATGTTGCTCCTATGTAAGCATAAAAAGTAGGTGGAGCACTAGACTTGTGATAAATGTGTTGCGCAGGGTAAGTATTGGCTTTTCATTGTTTTGTGCATCTTGGTGACGTGTCGTAAGTGAATTTTGAAAATGTATTTATATTTCAAATATACTTGGACACGTGTCACTTATCCGGGTTATGTAGTTGGTGAGGATGCACGTTCTTGAGATGTGGTGGTACTGTTGACAGACTATCAACAGTACAAATCTTACAGCATTTAATGTTATTTCGGCGACACTCGCGCGCGTGAGGCGGTGACTGTTCCCCACTTGCCCCTGCAGTTACCTGGGGATAAGTGATTGTCGCAAATGTCGCTGCAGTCAAATCTCGCATTAAGTGCGATTAGTATATAAAGGGATCAACGATCCATTTGCCTCTTCACCAGATCATATCTAGAGAAAGAAAATCTTGTGTTCATATATTCCAGCGACCTTCAAATTTTTCTGATGGTTATTCGAAGTTTGAGTTATGGCCACCGGTGCAAGTTCCACTGATATGCCAAAGGCATCAAGTTTACTACCATTGAAGTGGTCGAAGGAGGATTTTGACAATCTTGCTACCAACTTCTTGTTCGCTCCATCTTGGAAGGCGTTTTTCCGGCAGCGAATGCCACGGCGGCTGATACTCCGGCCGGTTATATACTCTTTTCTATGACTACTTTGCCGAGGGCAATTTCCGGCTTTTGGTGACCCACTTCATGTTGGAGATCCTTAATTACTATAATTTCCATTTTTCCCAACTGAATCCAATGGGGATGGTGAGGATCCGACACTTTGAATTTGTTTGCCGGTCGATGGAGATCATACCGACGGTCGAGAAGTTTCGGGTCTTCTATTTGTTGCATTGCTCGCTGGGATTCTACTTGTTCCAACAACGTGTGCAAGCAAAACGGCTGTTGTTAGTGCCACCCAAATCTTACCACGGCTGGAAACAGAAGTGTTTCTCATAAAGGCGGTAGTAATCCCGATGAAGATGACTTTCTGGGCCGGTGAGGATATAGAGCTGGAAACCCTCCCCATTCCTGCCGACGAGGTATGGTACCAAGACATTAAAGATGTGCCCAACGTTGTTTTGCCGGAGAGGGCCCTCATCGCTGCTGGGATGAGTATTTTATGGAAGAAAGAACGCTGGGAAAAACCGGTGTACACTGAAGATGGAAATGGTACATGACCGTTTAACTTCTTGGTAACATCTTTTACTAGATATGTACTGATGCAAAAATATTTGTGATATAGTTGCACCGTTCTACTTGATATCCTTCAAGAGATAAAAAGGGAAAATGGCCGTCGTGCTCATTGCTGAGGGTGAGGATACCTGGTTCTCGCAGATCCTGGGGAATTTTGAGTTGCCCAAGAAGGAGGATCTGGAGGCGCAACCGTCTTCTGCGACTCGTAATTAAATTCTTACAAGGCTTAAGTTGATATTTCAATATTACTCTTGAACATGTTTCCTAAGTAATATTGCAATATAACTAATGGTGCAACCCTTGTTCAATATTATTGATTATGTAGGTGATTTTCTAAACTTGGGTGTAGGCCCTGACTCGAAGAAGAAGCCAACTGCTGCTGCAGCAGCTGCACTCCTCTTTCCAAACCAGATCAAAAAACCTAGCCATTAGCTGCTGTGAAAGCTGAGGGTAAAAAAGGTACGTGTCTCGTATTTGAATCTTGGTGTGATTATGTGGTGGTGTCAGACTCACTAGAGGGACTTGCGCCTGTAGGTTTGAGGAAACCAAAGCCAGAACCCATTGACACCTTCTCTCTTCCTGCCTCGAACCCAAACGTTCCTTTGGAAATTCCTTCAAGCCCGGAAGAGGCGTTGAAGTGCACTTCCAACAAGAGGAAGGAGTCTGAAACTAAACCTCCTATTCCAACAAAGGTTGCGTTTGTTGTGCATTTCTGTCAGAAAATCTGTGTAGAATCTTATACTTGGTATTTGTTAATATTCTTGCAGAGAAAATGGTGAAAGCTGCGCCGACCACCTCATCTGCTATACCATCGCCGCGCAGGCCTGAAAATGTTGAGGGGGCGAACATGGAGCAAGAGTTACCTATTTTTGATTTTGACCCCATCAACCCCGAAAACATCGAGAAGGTGGCTCCAGAAGAAGAGCCTAAAAAATTTGATGCTGAGAATCCTGCTGGCGAGCAGGTTAAAGATACTGCTACAGATGCTACAAGGAATCCTGCTGAGGAGCAGGGTAAAGACACTGTTTCAGATGTTGGGGTGAAAGATACTGCGACCGCGGAGCAAGACAAAATATCTTCCCCTATGCCGGAGCCTTCAAAGTAGATATCTACGGGAGCTGGCCCTTCAACACAAAGCGAAGGCTTTATGTCTTTTGATGATTCTGATGAGGAGTCGCCCAGTCGCCCAGAGGAGACGCCTAGGGATTACTATTATCGTTCTTATTCTAAGAAGTAGGCCTCTGCGATCCATCAACATGTGTGGAAGGTTAAACAGGGTGATGTTTTTACAGATTGGCACTCCTGCAGGGAGTGGTATAAGGGCATCTTCCCTCCGACGGAGGTGAAGCGCCAAGAAAGAATCACCACGAGGCTACATATGAGTCATATTTGCAAGAGTCTGCCCTTGCCTTTTCCACAGTAAATAGGATTGTGCGCGAATGGTGTAGTATGAACAAAGAGTGGGACGAGGTTGAGGTTGACAAGGCGAAAGCCAAACTTGAAAAAGAGAAGACGTTAAAGATGATCGTGGATTTTTAGGCGGAAAAAGCCAAGTTTGAGGAGGAAAAGAAGACCGAGGAGTGGTCTGCGCTGTCTTGGAAACACCACGAGGCTACATATGATTCATATTTGCAAGAGTCTGCCATTGCCTCTTCCACAATAAATAGGATCGTGCGCGAATGGCGTAGTATGAACAAAGAGTGGGATGAGGTTGAGGTTGACAAGGCGAAAGCCAAACTTGAAAAAGAGAAGACGTTAAAGATGATCGTGGATTTTGAGGCTGAAAAAGCCAAGTTTGAGGAGGAAAAGAAGACCGAGGAGTGGTCTGCGCTGTCTTGGAAGCGCAAATGTGAGGCCTCTGCTGCGCAACATGCTGACGAGCGCAAGCCCTTTGTGGAGGCTTGCGATCGAGATAACAAAGAAAAGATATCTCTCCGCAAAGAAATTGAGAAGCTCAAGAAAGAGAAAGCTGATGCAGTTGCGGCAGCAGAATAGGCGCGCTCTCATAGTGAAAGGAGCAAGCAGAATGAGATATCAACCAAAACGACTCTCCTTCTTAAGAATAAAGAGATTGATGATCTAACTTCTATGCTATTTGACCAAGCGCGGCTGTAAGATGAGGTTGACATTTTGGAAAAAAGATATCAACCTTCACCGAACAGAAAAAGCTGAGTTGACCCGCCGTTTAACTGAAGGTGAACAAAACCTTAACGACACGGAGGTCGCTCGCGCTACAGCAGAAAGCCTGGCCGAATCCCTCATGAACCAGCTTACCTGGTTGCGGGAGTATGGGATTGTGGAGGGAATATTCCCTTTTCTTTGTACATGTATGGTTCGATCATCATAACATATATTGATTGAATTTGTATACATATCGCAAATGCCATCCTTAACTCCACAGAGTTGGATGAGAGAGTGGCAGAATTAATGATGGCTGCGCGCAGCGACGGGCATGCCGAGGGCTATAAAGAGTGTGCATTGCATATGGCACAAGCGCTGAAGACTAAATGGGATACAAGTTGGGCTGCCACGCATGGGTTAAATACTGCTGCAATTTATTCTGCTGCAAAGGAAAAATATGATCAGTTGCAGATTCCTATTATGGAGCTTGTGGATGCCGCGCTGCAGCAAGATGACTTTGTCGATAGACTAAAGGAAATCTTCACCACGACAGACAAGCAGGCGGGCAAGAAATCCATAGAGTAGGAAATTTGTAACTCTTTATTTTGTAATTATTTGTAACGTTGCGCTGCTGCGCAAGTACTTTTGATGTGAATACGATATGTTTTAGCTGACCAATTACTTAGGATAGACAAATGAACAATTTCTTTTTTCATGTGTGAGCGTAAGTATTAAGTTATCTTGTGGTTCATGAGTTTGTGTTTTTGTTTATCCAAAGGAATTGCATGCATTTGTAAATGAACATATACAAGACTGTAAGTAGTGACAGAGTATTTTATTCATACTGATAAAGCGTAAAGCTATGGCTGCCTCTAGGATTACATAAGAAATAAGGTAAGCAGTCTCGTTACGCAACGCCCAGAAGTTACTTAGAGGACTGAGATTACATATAACATCTGCGTAGTTGTTGGGCGTTCCAGGTTCGAGGAACACTGGATCCGTCCATACGCTTAAGAGTGTACGCACCTTCTCCCAATACTTCATTTATCACGTAAGGATCTTCCCATCACGGGGCTAACTTCCCTGGTTTTTGGCATTCGATGCTTCATTATCGCGAAGAACAAAGTCACCAGGCAAAAAGGAGCAGATGCGTACCCTTTTTTTGTAATACTTTTCAAGCTGAGACTTGTATTTAGCTTCGCGAATTGCTGCATTCTCTCGTCATTCTTCCAATAAGTCTAGATCGATGCGCCTTTGTTCTTCGTTATCTTGTTTTTCCAAAGCTAGCATCCTTGGAGATGGTAACCCAATTTCAGCAGGAATCACAGCCTCCGTGCCTACACAAGGCTAAAAGGAGTTTCTCTAGTGATAGTCTTGGGCATTGTGCAGTGTGCCCACAAGATGCTAGGCAATTCGTCAACCCACCCTCGCCGTGCCGTGCCAAGGCAGGCTTTGATACCATCGACCAACTGTTTGTTTATGCTTTCAACTTGACCATTCGCTTGTGGATGTGCAACAGAAGCAAAGACATGCTGGATTCCCATTTCTGTCATCCACGTTTGCAACTCTTCAGCCGTTAAATTTGGACCGTTGTCTGTAATAATGCGCATAGGCAGACCAAACCGGCAAATAATGTATTCCCAGATGAATTTTTGAATTACCATCGTTGTAGTAGAAGCTAAGGATTTAGCTTCAACCCATTTAGTGAAGTAATCGACCGCAACGATGATGAACTTGACTGCGCCGGCGCATCTGGAAATGGTCCAACTAAATCAATGGCCCATTGTTGAAAAGGCCAAGCTGTAGTGACGGGTAACAAAGGATTCTTTGGGCGCAACGTTTTAGGGGCATGCCTTTAGCAAGACATGCATTTGTGCAAGATCTCCACAAAGACAACATACATTCCGGGCCAATAATACCCTGCGCTTTTCACTTTGGCTACTACCATGCATGGCCCAGAATGTATACCACATAGCCCTTCATGAACCTCCCTGATCAGGTACTGTGTATCATGTTTGTTAACACAGCGGAGCGAAGGACCCATGTAAGAGCGTCGGTACAGAATACCGTCAACGATCTCGTAATTGAGGGCTTTGTACCGTAACTTACGTGCTTGTGCTTTATCTTCTGGTAATGAACCATGTAACAAATACATCATTATTGGAGACATCCATGATGGATCTCCTACTTCGACCATTGTTACTTGTCTGAGAGGGACTGATGGATTACTTAAAACTTCGATGCGAACTTCCTTTGCCAAATGTTTAAAACTAGTTGCTGCTAGTTTCCTTAGCGTCAGCACGTTTGTTTTCGCTTTGCTTGACGTGTTTGACTTTAAATTGTTGGAACTGTGCTATAAGAGCCTTAGCTTGCGCCAAGTACAAAGCCATGATATCTCCCTTTGCATCATACGTCCCAATTACTTGCTTAGCCACTAGTAATGAGTCAACATGGGCTTCTAAATTTGTTGCACCCATTTTGATAGCGAGGCGTAAGCCTGCTAGGAAAGCTTCATATTCGGCCTCGTTGTTGGTGCTTTTAAAATCCAACCGAATTGCATACGTGAATTCTGCTCCCTCTGGACTCATTAATCGAAGACCTGCTCCAACCCCATCATTGTTTGATGCGCCATCTGTAAACAGTGTCCAGGCTCTATTGTCTATGACTGGGACTGGGTTTTGAATTGCTTGACATTCTTCAATTTTATCAGCAGGAATTTCAACGATGAAATCTGCCAAAACTTGGCATTTGATAGCTGGTCTAGGTTTATAACAGATGTTATAACCCCCCAATTCTATTGCCCACTTCGCAAGTCGTCAAGAAACATCTGCCTTGGTCAAGACTTGGCCAATTTGAAATTTGTTAAACTATAATAACATGTCCTGAAAAGTATCTTCGCAGCATGCGCGAGGCGTGGACTAGTGCTAAAACTAATTTCTCCATTATTGAATACCTCATCTTTGGATCGTTCAACATCTTGCTGATATAATAAATTGGAGACTAGACTCCTTCGCGTTCTACCAACAAGACAACACCTACTGCTACCTCAGATGCAACAAGATATAAGACTATGGGTTCTTTTTCACGAGGAGAAGTAAGTGTGGGAGGTTGAACTAAACAATCTTTCATTTGCTGGAAAGCTTGATCAGCTTCCGGAGTCCATGCGAACTATTTGCTCTTCGTACAATTGCGTAAGGTTCGAATAAATGGATAAGACTTTGCAGCATGATTGGTGAGGAAGCGGTTTAGCGCAGCTAACCTTCCAGCCAAACGTTGCATCTCCTTGATGGTATTTGGAGAAGCCATTTTTTGTATTGCTTCGACCTTCTCAGGGTTAACCTTGAAACCATCGACGATGAAACCCAAAAACTTGCCCTCCTCCATGCCGAAGGAGCATTTCTAGGATTTAACTTTAAATTTACCTTTCATAGGGAATCAAAAGTTCGTTGGATGTTCTCCAACATAGTTTCTTCTGAGTTGCTCATAATGACCAAATCATCAATGTAGACTTCCACAGTTTTCCCGATATCATCTCCATACACTACATCCATCAATCTTTGATAAGTAGCTCCCGCATTGCGGAGACCAAAAGGCATCTTGGTATAACAAAAAATGCCCTTCTCCGTGCGAAAAGCTGTTTTATCTTCGTCCTCTTTTTCATTAAGACCTGATGATAACCTTTATAACAATCTAGAAACATTTCCAGCAGAAGGAAGCTAATGAGTCAACCTTTTTGTCAATCTCGGGAAGAGAATAACAATCTTTCGGACACGCCTTGTTTAAATCTTTAAAATCTACGCATATCTGCCATCCGCCATTATGTTTCTTTACCATGACTGGGTTTGCCACCCAGGTCTGGTATTTAACTTCGCGCAGAATACCAGCATTTAATAACTCAGTGACTTGGTCATTCATTGCCTCTGTCTTTTCTGACCCGAGGATGCGCTTTTTCTGTACAACTGGTTCTGCTGATGGAAAAACATTCAGACAATGTTCCGCAACGTCGCGTGGGACACCGACCATATCGGCAGGTATCCAGGCGAAAATGTCCTTGTTGCGGAACAACAGTAGTTTAAGTTTTGCGCGAATTTCAATACTGACTGCAGGCCCTAACAAGATTGTTTGCTCAGGATACTTATTGTTGAGTACCCATTTTTCTGGTTCGTTACTTGGCAATGTCTTGACAGCCTTCATAATTGGTTCTTCAATTGACATGATTTCTTTCCGCGTGTAAATTATAGCTATACCATTTGGTGTTGGAAAACCACAAGCAGCATGTGGAGCGGAGGTAATCATACTAAAATCATGCTGCGCGCAGCGTCCCAATAGTACATCGTGTCGGGAATTTGCCGGCATCACCATGAAGTTGAGGTTACTCGTTCGAGAACACCTCCCATCAGATAAAGTAACAGGAAAAAGAATTTTTCCTAGAGGAAAGACAGCCTCATTACAGAATCCAGTTAACGGGAAATCAACTAGTTCTAGGCGTGCCTTATCCTCAGGATCTAGCTGCTTGAAGCACTGCTCATACATAATATCCATGGAACTACCAGGATCTATAAACATATAATTTGTTTGGTAGTGTCCAAAGATGCCGGTTATAACTACTGGCCGGTCTTCTTGAGGACCTCCTGGAACGATAGGAAAAATGACTTGCTGCTCGCGCCATGTGTTGTTTTGAAAGTGTTGAAGGCTACGCTTGCGCGATGAGCCTCCTTGAATCATGGAAACGTGTGTTTCATTTTCTTGTTGCTAGGCCCTTCGTCCCCACGCGTAATCTGTTTAATCTCTTTGCGCACATTCTAGAGTAGATGTGAAAGCTTCCCACTCTTTAATGCTTTTTCAATCTCTGTGCAGACTGGTGCAGTTATCTGTTGTGTGGCTTGTGTCTCTATGATAGTCACAGAAAAAATTTAGGTCTTGCCCTTTTTTATTTTTCATAGGTTGTGGCTGCTTGAACTGATAATTCTCAGTGCTGAGAACTTCAGCAGGAGATTTCGTGAAGGGAGTCCACTGGTGTTCCCTATTCTCTTGTTTAATCGCTTTTTTAGTTGTTATCTTGTTGATTGTTGCACGCGCATCAATTGGTGAATAAGGAGAATACGAATTCTGACTTGACTCTTTCCAATTTCTCTTATACTTGCGACTACCTCTACTCAGGTCTTGCGGACGATTGTGAGGTAGAGTTGGCCTGTTAGAATTCAAGTTGCGCTCAGTCTGGGCTTAGACCTTGGCTTCCGCCATGACTTTATCCCAGCTCTTTGGAAGGCCAGTTGTACCGGAAAGCACTTTAATCATTTCGTCACACCTTACTGTGTATTTGAACTGCGCGCATATAAGGTTTTCGTGAACATCTCCAATCTCCAAAACCTCTTTATTGTAACGCGTAATAAAATCTTCAAGGTTCTCATCGTCCCTCCGCCAGATGTTCATTACATATGAGGAGTCGTGCACGTATCGCCGTTGCTGACTGAAGTGTGTAAGAAATTTTTCCTTCAGGTCATTCCAAGAGGAAAGTTTACCTGTCGGCAAATTGTCAAACCAAAGGCACGTATCGCCGGTAGTGATCGTCAGAATTGGTTAAACCGTTAAACTTTCCTATGTTGAACGGTAATTTTGCTCGCTCCAACAGAGCCAGTGCTATCTCTCTGGTAAATTTTGATTGTTCAGCTGTTTCAGTTGGGCGATACACCAAATTGTAATCATGCTCAGCTTCTGGATTGGATACTGCACGTACTTTTGGCTTGTAACTAGCATGATCGGAAGATATTCGATTGAAAATACTTGCACTATCCCCTTCCTCATAGGTCTTATCGAGTTCATCGTGTTGGGTGTCTCGCTTTTATGAAGATCGCGGGCCCAAACGAGAATGGACAGATGCACGACGCTGAATGTTTTCTTCTTGCCTTCTATTACCAGAATGACAGGATCATTCCTGGTTTTAGAATACGTTTATGTTCCATCTTCAGACATGTGCGAAGGGGAACGAGCATGATTTTGAGTATTATAACTCAAACTCGAGGTGCTGGCAAAGCACGAACCTGAGGAGCGTTAACGGAGCTTGAAAATCTGGAGTTCCGGTTTGGGCACAAAGCTGAGCATACATAGCATTTAGAGCCGCTTGAGATTTGATTAACCACGATAATAGAGTCCCTCCAGGTGGTAAATCGACGTAACATCAACCTGAGGAGCCGCCGGCGTTACTGGAATACTCGCATGATCAGGATCATAGTGAGCATTAGCTTCACCGGAAGAATCCTCAACTATTTGTTCGTTGATCTGAGGTCCTACAGTGACGTGACGGATCTCTGATCGAGGACCTTAAAAAGACGATCCATCAGCCATGATACTGCAGATCTAGGTGAAACGAAACGAAAGATAAGAAAAAAAAATTTTAATCGGTGGGCACCAATGAAGAAACCCTAGATCAACTAGATAGGAATCAAAGTAGTTCTATGGAATGGGCTCTGCATAAAAGGGTTAACCCTCCGTTTGGTTTCACGATGATGAAGAATGAAACAGTACTCCGGCTGATCCTGCAAAACAGAACACCGTTAGCTCGCCACGGGGAGAATGGGGTTCTCTTCGTGACCACCCTCCGGCGTGAGAATAAGTACAGGTAGTCGGAAGTAAAGTATTGTAAGAGAGAGAGTGGTTGAGAGTGAATACCTTTCCTTGAACTTCAAGTCACTTATTATAGCCGGTGTTTGGCGCCAAAAAGAGAGTGTTAACTTTAACGGAATCTTCTGCTATTCCGTTAATGTTTGTGGCAACCGTTAGTGCACACGGATCGTGAGCTTATCAGCGGTTAGGGAGGTGCCACATGTCAACATGAGATCACTGTATTTTGTAAATGTGAGCATGCCATCACCGTGATCTTCCTCAGCAGTCCAGATGCTACCATGTGGCAATTGATTATAACCGAAAAAATGCTTGCACGATTGGGTGTTAGTGGCTTCTAGAAGATTTCACAGTTGTTACCCATCTGTTGTTTGCCACATGTACATTCTGTTATAACAGAAAAGATTCCCTTTGCTTCTGCACCAAGTCAAGGATTTTGCTAAGGGAAAGTTTCACAGGATTAACTGTGTCCTTGCGCGAGAAGCGCAAGTCAGTTAACTGATCTTCTTTCTTCTCCCTGCTGCTTAGCGCAACGTTTGGTGGATACTTGCTCTGATATAAATATCTTTGCAAGGTTTGTGCATGAAGAATGATCCAATGAGATTGTTCAAGGTTAACTTTGAACCTTGCGCGAGCCCGCGCAAGGTAGTTATATGATCCTTTCCTCCCTTAGATATTTGGTGCAGAGTTCTAATAAATCCTATTTTGGCAGAGAAGTCTGTGTGAAGTCTCCTTAGTAGTTAATAATGGGTATGGTTTCCTTGATTGGCGCAAGGTTTTTGGGACCATACCCCTTCAACATTCATCTGACCAGGCTGGTTTAAACTGATATTTTTCAATTTCTTTATCTGTTGTTGAAACCTCTAGTTTTTCCAAAACAATTTTGTTTCCAGCTTTATCTGTGAGTTTTATCTCTTCACCAGCAAAATTTTTGGGCCTACTTCAACCAACTTCGAATCAATTTCAGCAGCATTTTTCTCAATTTGTTCATAGTAACTAAAACCTACACCAAACTTAATGTTGCTCTTGATCTGAACATCAAGCATAATCTCATAAGCTTTACAGGATTCAACCCATTTTTCACAAGTGATTTGGATTTCTTCTAACTCCTTTTTACAAACTTGGTATTTTTCTACCATATTTTTCTACCACGTTCATCTGACTTTCCACGTGTCTAACCTTAAGGAATTCCTAGCCGAAAAGAATCTCCATGTACCTCTCGAAGATCTGCAAATCAACGAGACTCTCCATTTCGTGGAAAAGCCTGTGGAAATCATGGACAGAGAGACCATGACACTTCGACGCTCACGCATCCCGATCGTGAAGGTCCGATGGGAAGGCAAACGCGGTGCCGAGTTCACTTGGGAACTCGAAAGTGATATGAAAACAAAATATCCGCATCTCTTTGTTACGGCCACTGCTTAATTTCGGGACGAAATTCCCTAAAGTAGGGGAGGCTGTGACAAACCGTATTTTCAAGTTGTTCCTGTTTTTGGGTATTTATTTTGACTTCTAGTTTTATACTCTGAAGATTCGTTAATAGAAATGTTCGTATTAAATATGTTTTGACATTACATCGCATTATTACATCACAACTAAACGCTATTTTGAACGCTTATTTAATGCAACCCTTCGCATATCTCATCGTTATCCCATCGCAATCGCAACGCAATTACTTAATTGGGTATATTGGAATTATGTGATAATAGTAGTTTACGTGATTGTGTGTTATAGGTGGATTGGAATTATCGTGGTTTAATCGCTCACAAACTCACGCAACTCGCTCTCACGCGTTGACTCGCTATTACAACTCTTAAAACATTGCTAAACCGCTTAACGTTGCCTTATGACTTGATTACATCGCTGAACAATCGATAAACGAACGAAAAACGAGGAAAACCTGAGTTTGGGGCCAAGTTCGCGCGAACTTGGGTGAAGCCAAGTTAGGGCGAACTTGACTGGCCAAACCCAGACCGCCCTTTTCTCCTCCAAGTTCGGTAGAACTTAACTCACAAGTTCGCGCGAACTTGCATGAAATCCATGCAAGTTCAGCCGAACTTTACTCCCCTGCTCCCCAATTTAGCTTTCACCTATAAATACTCAGTCCCATTCTCTCATTTGAACTTGCTTCAACTTCGCTCTGAGCTCCCGAAACCTAAAACCCTATGTTTTCTAAGTAAGAATCAACCCGATTTCTACCACAATGACGTTCAACAACGTTTTACAACGATTTTGCATAAGGAATTGCCTTCGTTTTCATCAAATCTCTTCTGTTTACGAAAATCTTCATCTTTTTCCATCAAAACTTCTGTTTTCTATCAGATCTATACTAGATCTGAGCAAAACCTTTTAAAGTATTGATTTTTACACCATTTTAGGACTAATGGCGTATGTGTCGTTCACTTTTGAGTGGAACAAGGCGTTGTCGAAGCTAGATCTCGGATCCGGAAGCACAAGGTCGAAATTGTCACTTTACACAAGCTGGACTAACCTGTACGAACGATAAAGTTCGTCCGGATTAGCCCGAGTTTATGTAAAATGGCTAAGTTCGCTGCAAAAAGATCTCTCCAGCCTACGTTTTACTCGGTGGCTTAAGGTTGGAGAGGAGCACTTGATTTACTCAGCAAACGACGCGAACACGAAAGATTTTGGATCCGAAAACATCAAGTTCGCTCAAAGATCACCATCACCCAGGTCCACCGAACTTGTACCCAAATGGGTAAAGTTCGACCGAACTTGAGTCTATTTCATAAATCCCTTGCAAGTTCGCCCGAAATTGTTTAGTTTCTTAGGAAACTGTACAAGTTCGCCTGAACTTGTCTTTCCAGTAAGGTTTTCTCACAAGTTCGCCCGAACTAGTCAACTTTCCTAAAGAAACTTGCAAAGTTCGACTGAACTTGACTCAAATCTCACCAAATCCTTACAAGTTCTCTCGAACTTGTGTGTTTACATACAAGTTCGGCCGAACTTGCCTACTGCTCAACTCAAACTTCACCGTTTCAGCTTTTCGGAAGACTGATGCACTTCTGTTCATTTACAGGCTGATCCGACGCTCTTCCCGACTCTCCTCCGATCCCTCATCTCACCTAAACGCACCCACTGTGAGTATACTTGACCCATTTTCGCTTTAATGCACTTTTTAGGTGTTACAAACGTTCCTCTATAAAAATCACTTCACAAATCAAACTGTTTATCACACGAGAATAATCTGATTGTGTATGCTCAATACGTGATACTAGAAACATGTGACTAGGACTTATTTTCGTTAACTTGCCTCCTTAGCTAGTATGGTACTATAGTGTGGCTTACACCCGACGGGGTCTAGTTAGGATGGACGTGCAAGCCTTCTCACAGTAGTTAGCATGAGAAACGAGCCTATGTTTATCTGTGTGATGTGTTTTGGTGTATCATGATACGTAATTGGATTAGTTCGCTAACGCTTTCAAGTTCATCCATGTTTCAGCCCAAAGGCATCACTAAGAACTCATAATGACCATATCTTGTTCTAAACACCGTCTTTGGAACGTTTTCAAGACGAACTTTGAGTTGATGATAACCTGACCTCAAATCAATCTTCGAGAAGTAGCTTGCTCCCTGAAGCTGGTCAAATAAATCATCGATCCCTGGCAATGGATAGCGATTCTTAATTGTTAATTTATTCATCTCGCGGTAGTCAATGCACATTCGCATTGAACCATCTTTCTTTTTCACAAACAGTATTGGAGCTCCCCAAGGCGAAGAACTTGGCTGAATGAATCCTTTTCCAACAATTCCTCAAGTTGTGTCTTCAACCCTTTCATTTCTGTAGGTGCAAGTCTATACGGGGCTCTATCAACTGGAGCTGCACCAGGTATGATATCAATTCTAAATTCTACTTGTCTATCTGGAGGTAGACCAGGCAAGTCTTCAGGAAACACGTCAGCAAATTCCGAGATAACGGGTAGATCTTCGATCTTTGGCTTAGCTGTATCAATGGTTACTTGTGCCATGTAAATGACACAATTCTTCTTTAGGTATTTCGAAGTTTTAAGTAACACATCCTTTTCGGACAAACCATATGTCACACCCTCAATTTCCACTTGCGGAGTTTTACCACGAGGCGTGTGATCAAACTAGAATCTGAGACACTAGTAATATCGAACGACTCTATATGATTTATTTAAACATTTTCCAAAAACATTTGTTTAACCATTCATAGTTATTTTCAAATTATCTTATTTTCAAAGTTTAGCGGAAGCATTAGAGTAAAGTAAAGTAACGGGCGCCAACATAAACGCCAAAACCAAAAATAAAATCCCAAACATTATTTGTAAATAAGACTCGATAAAAATGTCTTGATCAAATGCAAGTGAGAGCACCTACCGCTCCTAGCGTCCTGAGAAACATGTAAAGAAAAAAGTATCAACATTAAAGAAGAGTGAGTTCACATGTTTTTTATAAGTTCACAAATTTGGTTAAAAGTTTGTTTTCCCCCATTATCCCTAACCCGGGATAACGATATAGTTCCATTATTCCTAACCCGGAATAATAATGTTGGTTCGTAATTAAGTTCAATGTTAACA